>CM048848.1:14470852-15070852 GCA_026545225.1 Cornus controversa
ATTTTTTAAATAACATCTAGTGGGCTGGGGACCCTCAAAAAATTAAAAAATTTTGGGGCCCTAGGCGACCGCCTGGGCCTCCTAGGCCCAGGGCCAGCCCTGCATATAGAGTCTAGTACATATATTGGCATGCAGGAGCTATTTGTGTGTGTGTTTGTATATCTATATATACAGTATAATTCTTTTACGATGATGTTATTCTCATATTAACATTTTGTTGATATACCCAAAAAAAAAAAAAAAAAAAAAAAAAAGTCTTTTTGTCTTCTGTTAAGCTCACAAATCTCCACATTTCAAAAAATCGAAGAGAAAGAGAAAGAGAAAGAGTGAGAGAAAAAAAAAATAGAGGAAGACTTCAAGTCAAGTAATAGTACGGAAGATAAAAGGCAGACCATCATCGCTATCTTTGGGTAAAGAAAAAGAATTTCTTCTTGTCACCTTTTCCTAGACTTTATGTTTCCTCGTTTGATTTTGGGTTTGCTTTCTCTATTGGTAAAGAGCATTGGATTGGACTATATATACTTCGTGTGTGTGTACACACACACATATATATATATAAGAGCATTGGATTGGACTATATATACTTCGTGTGTGTGTGTATACATACATACACACACATATATATATATATATAAAGACTCAAGATAAATATTTCTTTTGATAGGGCAAGTGCTTGTACTGGAGATTCCCCCATTCTTGATTCTCTCCTTTCACTACCTTCCTTCCTTCATAACTAAGAAACCCATTTCTCTCTTTTCCAATCTCTAGCTAGACTTTCTCTCCCTAAGCATCTTTTTGATGGAATGGAACGTTTAAAGGGTGGAAAGTAAAATGGGGTTTTGTTATTGTGATCATTTCAGATAAGCAAATAAGTTGAGAAAGGGAACAGAGAGTGAGAAAATAATGGAGGGGGTTTCTTTGTCTAGTAAGAGAAAACTGCCTAAAGAGTTTACTGATTTGGTGTTTTCGTGGTCTCTTGAAGACATTTTCAATGAGAATCTTTACAAAAACCAGGTCTACTTTCTCTTTCATGCTTCATCATTCTTAATTTTTCTGAATCCTTAGAATCTTCGTGACATTTTTTTGCAGCTTTTAGATTAAATTATTGATATATGTGTGTGTGCAATATAATACTCCTATATTGTTTTATTGATGCTTAACAATGGCATTAATGGGCTGGGCTTTGTTCAGGCCCAATCCTATCAAAATTTCATGCTTCCACATCGGTGTACACATACAGAAGTTACTGTTTAGCAATATGTTTTTCATTATTCGACTTCTGTGCTATTGCTCTGTTGGTGTATCCAAATTTATCATGCTCACTTGTTGCTCATGAATTGATGTTATTATTATTGCTCCTGATTAATAAAAACTTACTCGTGTGATATCTGTATTGTCTTAGATCAATTCATTGAACCATCATATGTATTGGTTTTTTACTGACAAATCATAGAGAAAATATATGTTTTTGCTATGCAAAAATTAATTCTGATTATTTATTATATTTTATTTATGTTGTTTAACAGTTTGCTTGAGTTTTTTTTTGGACATCATGATCCTTCACAGGGTTGATGGAAGGAGGGAAAAAAAACTCAAATTTAATAGTAGAGATGAGTTTCCTATCTACTAGATAGATGGAAATCCTTTTCTTATTAAAAACAACATTAAACTTTACTATAATAAAACATATAATGAAATTATATGTCTAGTATGTGTATACCCATATTTGGTTTTTGAACACATTTTTGTATCCTAAAATTTTGGATTCGAGAAGGCTCCAACATCTACACGCATTCGCGACTATACAGTTACCCGAGATCGGGAAACATAGTCTTTACCAACATGGTCTCTATCAGTTTGTTTAGTGAAAGCTAACAATTTCTCATTATGGCGACTAACTATGTTACCTGGACTACGGTATCTATGTCGGGTTCGGGTATGTGTTCAAGTGTCGGATGTATCAAATCATCAAATAAAAAGATACATGGACACAGCTAAATATTCAAATTATTTAATATTTTTCTTTTATTTTCTAGAGTAAGATAACTCTTGTTTAACATAGTGTTCAAATAGACATTTAACTTGTTTTGAAGCAATAGTCTTACAAAATTGAATCATTGTATATTGGCTTAGAGCCATTTGATGTCAAGATCTACCTTATCTTTCTTACTGAAAATACTGGAAGAACTGATGATTTTTCTGCTGTGGCTTGTGTTTACTTAAAGTACTATGAGGAAGCTTGCTTGTACTGATTGATTAAATATCTTGCTCCTTGATTATTTCAGAAGTATTTCATTAACTCAAAGCACTTACTTCATTGGTTAGGATGTGGGTTGAAAGACTTCCATATGAATTATCTCCTTTATTGAGTCTTCTCATATTAATATGGTATAACTGAATTCTTTTTACTGCTGAGAACTATGTATGACACTACCACTGGAATTTAAATTTCTTTGCATCTGTATAGGTGAAGAAGATTCCTGAATCATTTCAATCTGAGAAGCATTATCTTGGTTCATATGTTTTTCCTTTACTGGAAGAAACACGAGCAGAACTGGCTTCCAGTATGGAAATTATATACAGAGCACCTTTTGCTGAAGTGATCTCTCTTAAAGAGTGTAAGCTCCGTGGAGAATTACAATACAATGTTCAGGTTGATTACTGGAGAAACAGATTTAATGATCGTGCCAAAGAGCCTTACAAAACGTTGCCTGGAGATATTTTTGTCATCTCAGATGTGAAACCTGAGACTATTTCTGATTTACAATGGGCGGGAAGGACCTGGACTTTTGCAACAGTCACTAATATCACAGAGGATGAGAATGAAGATGGTAGCACAATTACTCATTTTAGAGTCAATGCATCAAAAGACACTGAAGTCAGAGATGGGATGCGGAAGTCCATGTTCGTGGTTTTCTTGATGAATATAACACCAAACAAAAGAATATGGAGTGCGTTGCACATGTTTAAAAATTTGAAGATTATCAAAGAAATCCTGTGCATTGATTCGGTGGTAAGAAGTATGACTAGATTGGATAACATGGCATTAATGTTGCATAAACACTGGAATATTCATATATACACTAGATTGAAAGTGAATAATTAAAAGTCAATATCCATGATGGGATATCTAATGCGTGAACATAGGGATGCTAATACTGTTTTATTATATACACTAATATGAAGAGTTGGCAGAAAGAAATAGAAAGTAAATGAAATCTTAAGGGAAAATCTTATTAGTCACTTGCGACACAGGTCTGACGCAATGTATTGGTAATGTCAAGAATGTGTTTTCTTTTCATAAAAAGATAGTTTGAGAATCATTGTAGCTTCATTTCCTTATGTGTCCTTTTTCTATGCACATTTAAGTCTTCCTTTCATATAAATGTATATTTGAGTTTTATATTCTCTTTTTGTCTTTTAATTGAGGGCTGGCCTTGGCGCAACGGTAAGGTTTCTCCATTGTAATCTGGAGGTCACAGGTTCGAAACAAGTGTTGCCTCTCCGCATGCAAGGCTGCGTATGTCTAACCGTCCCCAGACCCGCAATGGCGGTAGCCTCGTGCACTGGGCTAGCCCCTTATTCTCTTTTTGTTTTTTAGTTTTCTTATGTTCTACCACATGTACCTAAATTTTGTTGAACATCATGCGCCAGATATTTCACTCTTTTCCATTCACTAACTAAGAGCATAGTGGGTGATTAATTTCATGGGATATATGTGTAAACATTACGGGGATCTTGATTGATATTTTGAATGTGGCAAACAGGTTGAAAAAACTTGTGATCGTTGTCCTGTTCATAACAATAGCCAATTAGCTGAAAGATTCAGTACGAGACTTTTGTCTAAGCTGAATGAATCCCAAACTGAGGCAATCTTGGCTTGTTTCCTTAAAATGGAATGTAACCACAAGACTTTTGTGAAACTTATATGGGGCCCACCTGGAACAGGGAAAACTATGACTGTCAGTGTGATGCTGTTTGGCCTCTTAAGACTGAATCACAGGATCCTTACTTGTGCCCCAACAAATGTTGCAATAAAGGAAGTAGCCTCTCGGGTGGTAAAGATGGTTAAAGAATCATTTGAAGCTGAATCTGCAAGGGATTCTTTGTTTTGTTCATTGGGGGATATTTTATTATTTGGGAATAAGGACCGGCTGAAATTTGGTACAGACATTGAGGAAATCTTTCTGGATTATCGTGTTAAAAGGCTTGAAGAGTGCTTAGGACCATTGACCGGTTGGAAGCATTGTTTAAATTCCATGATAGATTTTCTTGAAGATTGTGTTTCTCACTACCACATTTCTGAAAATGAATTGATCAAGGCAAAAGAACTCCTTGAAGAAGGTGAACCTACGGAGGTGGAATTCAAGTCATTTCTTGAGTTTGCTCGACACCGATTCAAATCTACTGCATCACCACTCAGGAGATGTTTATTTATATTGTTTACCGACTTACCAAAACGTTACATTCTGGAACATAATTTTCAAAACATGGTATCTCTTATTAATTTACTTGATTCGTTGGAAAAGCTGTTGTTTCAAGAAAATGTGGTTTCTGAAGAATTGGAGGAGCTTCTTTCATGTCAAGAATTAGTTGAAGACACTTCTGAGTCTCTTGTGGATGCGTCATTACTGCTGTGCATGAGACGATTCGAGTGTCTTTCTGTTCTGAGAACACTTCGGCTTTCTCTTGAGGAACTTGACCTTCCAAGTGCTATGAACATGGATTCAATAATGGAATTTTGTTTTCGAACAGCTTCCTTAATTTTCTGCACTGCTTCCAGTTCATATAAGCTTCATTGGGTAGAAATGGAACCACTGAACTTGCTGGTTATTGACGAAGCTGCCCAGTTGAAGGAGTGTGAATCAGCCATACCCCTTCAACTTCCGGGTATGAGGCATGCTATTCTCATTGGCGATGAGCGCCAATTACCAGCAATGGTCATGAGTGAAGTAAGTCAATTTTAGTACACTGATTAATTATAAATTCTAGAGATAACTAGATTTTTTGCATGGTTTTCTCACAAAAAAATTGCCTTCCATTTCTATATTGAATTTATAATTCCATATTTGACACATTGAAAAAATTTATATATGTATTAATAGGTTTCTAGTGATGCTGGTTTTGGAAGAAGCTTATTTGAAAGATTGAGTTCATCTGGTCATCCTAAGCATCTGCTTAATATGCAACATAGAATGCATCCGAAAATTAGTTTCTTCCCTAATTTAAATTTTTATCACAAATGGATCTTGGATGCACCCAATGTTAAGAGTAAAAGTTATGAAAGACACTATCTTCCAGGACCAATGTTTGGTCCTTACTCTTTCATAAATGTTATTGGAGGAAAAGAAGAACTGGATGATGCTGGACATAGCCGAAGAAATATGGTTGAGGTAGCTATTGTGCTGAAGATAGTGCAGAATCTGTACAAAGGTATAACATGTGATAACTAAAAATGTCTGTATTACAATATTGACTCTGTTACTTGACATACTTTCTGTTTTATGAAACAATATTGACTGTGTTACTTGACATACTTTCTGTTTTGATGAAACGGTTCTGTTCCTGTCTCTTTTACATCATCTTCTACAGGAAACAATATTTTTATTTTTATTATTATAATTTTTTTATACTAAATCATTTTTTGAGTTTGCAGCAATCTGATTGCATTGCATAGTAAAAGTCTAAGCTGATCTCTTTAATTTGGACAAATATGGGCACTGAGGGACAAATAATCTAAGAAGCACGGAAACGGATACGGGACACGGATACGACACGACACGGACACGGCGACACGGAAAATCCTAAAAAATTAGGACACGGACACGGCGGGGATACGGCAAATAATAAATATTTATTTTTATATAATATTTGATGTCGTACTTTAAATAATTAAGAGTAATATTATTTTTCATCAACCTAACAAAGAAAAAATTCACAAATCATAAATCACAAGTACACAATTGAATCTACTCCACAACAACAATAATTATAAGAGAACGATGTCACAAAGTCATAAAACCAAATCAAAACGAGACATTAGAATAAAAACTAGTCTTATCATTTAAACATCATCATTCTAGCTTACTCCAAATTCAAATGCATCATGAGAAAGTCACATGTAAAAGATAGCAGTTGTACAGTAAGAGAAAGAAGAGTAAAAAAGAACAAATATGAAGAGATGAGATGGGTTATAGTTGAATTGTTAAAACAACATTTCTAGACTTGTGTTTTGCTAAGAAAAAGAAAGAAAGAGGCTAAAAAAGGAGAAAAAAGCAAAAACAATTAGGGTTTTGTTAGAAATATAATTAGGGATTAGTGAAAAATAAAGTAAGAATCCATGGAAGAGAGAAGATTTATGAAAACAAGAGGAAAAAGAGAAAAAAAAATAAATTTGGCGTGTCCAACATGTGTCCGCGCCGTGTCCATGCCGTGTCCGCGCCGTGTCTGAAAATTCAAGCCGTGTCGGAGGCGTGTCCGCGCCGTGTCCGTGCCGTGTCCGAGCCGTGTCCGCGCCGTGTCCGAAAATTCAAAAAAATAAAAAAAAATCAGATACGTTTTTTGGTGTGTCCGACACGTGTCGGGGCGTGTCCGACGCGTATCCGTGTCCGACACGGATTCTTTGCCTTCTTAGGCGTGTCCGTGCTTCCTAGGGGACAATTTATGAGAATCTGCGAGAATAATGTTATCTTATATGAGGAAGGAGGCTGATTAAGGCTCCATTAATCATTGAGAGAGAGAGAGAGAGAGAACGCTTGATAGAAGAACATAAAATTGTAAGCAGGATTAGAGAGAATTAAAATACTGAAAATTATGTCATAGGGTAAAGTTGCCACACTATTTGCCCATATGCTATTAGTTTGGTTTTTCTTTTTGATGCACATATTATATTCATGTACAGCTTGGAATGGCTCTGAAAAGAAGCTTAGCATTGGTGTGGTGTCTCCTTATGCTGCTCAAGTTGTGGCAATTCAAGAAAAACTTGGACAGAAGTATGAGAACCTTGATGGTTTCATGGTGAAGGCGAAGTCTATTGATGGGTTTCAGGGTGGAGAGGAGGATATCGTAATAATATCTACTGTAAGAACTAATAGTGGAGGATACATCGGGTTCATATCCAGTCGTCAAAGAACTAATGTTGCTTTGACAAGAGCTCGGTACGAAGTCAAACAAATTTTTATCATGATTTCTGTCTAATCTTCATGTTTAGAAGATGACCTTTCCACATCTTTCCAGGCACTGTCTTTGGGTTCTTGGAAATGAGAAAACCCTATCTAACAGTGGATCAGTTTGGGAAGAATTAGTCCAAGATGCTAAGGATCGCCAATGTTTCTTCAATGCTGATGAAAACAGTGATATGGCCAAAGCCATACTAGATGTGAAGAAAGAACTTGATCAACTTGATGATTTGCTTAATGGGGACAGTGTAGTTTTCAAAAGTGCAAGGTGGAAGGTATATATAGCTTCTGGTTGCTAAATGTTTGTTATCCTTCAGTTTTTTTCAATTTCTAGAATAATTCTGTGTTTATCTGTCTTTTGGAGTATTGGTCTTTTGGCTTTATTCTTAAAGTTCTTTCCCACTCGATCTCCGCAGGTTCTTTTTAGCGATCAATTTAGAAAGTCATTTGCAAAATTGATGTCTGTCCGTACAAAGAAGTCTGTTATGAACCTTTTACTGAAGCTATCTAGTGGCTGGCGACCTAAGAAAAGGAATGTGAACTCAGTTTGTGAAAGTTCTTCACAGATTGTGAAACAATTCAAGGTTGAAGGGTTCTATGTTGTATGCACGATTGACATAGTGAAGGAATCGAGGTACATCCAAGTTTTGAAGGTTTGGGACATATTGCCTTTAGAGGAGATCTCGAAATTGGTGAAACGTCTTGATAGTATATTTGCAATGCATACTGATGATTTTATCAATCGCTGCAAGGAGAAATGTCTTGAGGGGTATGTCTGCTCTTTTGCATGCTATTGGATATGACCTATTGTTGCTAAATACTAAGGTGCTATTTGGTTCATGAATTTGGTGACGGAAAATGGAAATCATTGCAGAGTAGATCAATTTTTTTCATGTTTGTTCACCACAGATAATATATTCAAAATGGAATGAGGGAATAGAAGGGAAGAATTTTTAATTCTACATTTAATTTCCCTATCTCTTCTCTCAATTGTTGACCAATGTTAATACATTTTAAATTTCAATCTTATCTAATCATGAGAAAAATCATTTTCCATTGAATTTTTCCTATTGTTTTCCTCTCTCTCGCTAAATCTTTGAACAAAACAACACTTAAGTTTTAATTGCTGCCTTATTTAGATAGTTGAAAATATGAAAATTCTTTATTATTTATTTGAATTTTAAAGAGTTGTTCACTTTCTTTTAATTTTTTTTTTTCTTCGTGTTTAGGGACTTGGAAATTCCAAAGAGTTGGGTGACGTCTTATGACATTGTCCGGTTTAAGAATATTAGCAACAATGAATTTGGGAGTGAATTAAGTGCTGCTGCTGTGGATGGTAGGATTTATGTTGAGAATTCAAAGGTTAGTGAAAGCTTGTTGCTGATGAAATTCTACTCATTATCATCTGGTATTGTGAGTCACCTGCTTTCTGGCCGCGATGGTGGGGAACTTGATCTCCCCTTTGAAGTAACAGATCAGGAGCGGGAAATTATTCAATTTAATAAAAGCACCTTTATAGTTGGACGGTCGGGCACTGGAAAAACTACTGTTTCGACCATGAAATTATTTCAAAAGGAGCAGCGGCACCATATGGCTACAGATGGATTTTGTGTAGTTGAGAGCAGTGCCACTACGAGTTCAAGCCAGATAAATGAGTTTAGTGAATGCATTGGAGAGACTAAGGGAACTGTCTTGATCCCAGCTTTTGTTACAGTTAGTCCAAAATTGTGTTATGTTATCAAACAACATGTTTCAAAGCTGAAAAGGTGCGTAACATTGTCGAGTTTGGAGTTGTTGGAATACATTCTATTCTGTTAGATCATCATCATATTTGCCTTTATCCCATTTAAATAGTGTCGGCCTGCTAGATGGTGGTCCATTTATTTTGTTCTTGGTGGAAGGGGTGTGAACTAATGATTAGTCAATTAAAGTGGCTGTTCCAACCTATTTGGTTTTGCTAACTTTAGATGTTCAGATGTTATATGCTTGTCTGGACATATATACTGTTACAGACAGTTGTAGAAGTCCCGTAAAATTATGTTTTTAGCTTTATTGTAATATCATTTAGTGGTTAAGGGCGTTTCTGTATCTTGCTATCACAATATATTGGTGTAATATGATGATAGAGATCAGGTTCTATTCTAAGATTATTTTCTCCTTTCTCTAACTCTAGAAACAGAGTATCACTACTTCAACTGATTGCATTTAGTTTTGATTGGCTAGGTACTGGAGAAGTTTCTTTTTTGTTTCCTTGGAAAAGTTACAGACATTTATGTAAAAATTAGAAGTGTGGGGGCTTTTCATAATTTCTAAAAATGATATATAAATTATGGAAATATATCCATGGGGCCTCATGTTAATCCATCCCTGCTGAAAGTCCTATAGCATCAAATTCATGTTCCATTAACATATTATACATGGAGCATGAGTTCATGCACCGAGACAATATGTGGTTGTTCTTGATCCCTAGCGTTGACATATGATGGAATTTACGTTGCTTCTAACTAATACAACCTAGCCAACTATTTACTAAAGCCCTTAATATGCAAGAGTAGAAAATTCTGTCGTGTTTGATCTTTTGCTTGACAGTGAGTGCATCATTCACATTCACATTGATGTTAGATATGCTATGGGTGGGATTTAATTTCAAAACTGTACTTAAACTTTAGCAAATAATGAGCAGTATAACTGCATCTTGTTTTCCAGTATGTTGGTCAAGGGTTTTTATATGATGTGAAGTAAGAAACGGATGGTGTGTGAGTAGTGATGTCTTGAGCGGAGTCGTTTCTTTTTTGGTTAATGGAAGGTGGTGAGAAGTGATGTTGTACTTTTCATTTCAGGGGAACTTTGTTATCCCAATTTTGTTCGAAAAATTGCTTCGTTTTTCCTATAAAGTAGGAGTGGCAGAGCGTTTAAAGGAAGCATTGGTTATTGATATTAATCTTGAGGAGAATTTTATCACAATATCAAGAGCAAAAGAACTGTATTTGAGCCTCATACTCTTAAGCATGGATTTTCACATTTACTGAATATGTGGGTGATAATTAGTGATGCAGGTCTACTCACCACAGATGGGATCACTCCAGAATTGTGTGATGAAATGTTCTTAAACAATTCCTCGTTGCTTTATTTTAACCATAAACCAGCTGTTATCACATTTAGGAAGTTCTTTTCTATACTTGGCTTCTAAAGACGTCTAAAAAATTGTCTTGTGAAATTAAAATATACTCTTGTATGCATATATAAATAAATGTTAGTGGCATGATTTTTTTCCTAACTATTTTACTTGGTATATCTACAGCTTCGCCCATGGTGGGAATTTTTCAGCAGAAAACAGTTCAATTGATATGGATGATATGGATCATATGGAAGAATTTAAAGATATCCCAGATTCTTTTGTTGAAATTCCTCCTAACAAATATCCTCTTGTCATAACGTTTCATAAGTTCTTAATGATGCTTGATGGAACATTGGGTAATTCTTACTTTGATAGATTCCATGATGTAAGGGAATTTTCTCATTGTAAAACCGGAACTTCAAGATCCGTTGCATTGCAAACTTTTAGAAGAATGAAGGAGGTTAACTATGACAGGTTCTGTTCATTTTACTGGCCCCATTTCAATACCCAGCTAATAAAGAATCCTGCTGTAGTGTTTACTGAGATAATTTCTCATATAAAAGGTGGCCTGCAAGCAGGAGAGAGCCTTGATGGTAAACTTAGTAGAGAGAATTATGTTTCTCTCTCTGAGGGTCGGGTGTCCACCTTGAGCAAGCAGACGAGAGAGGTAATCTATGATATTTTTCAAGATTATGAAAAAATGAAGATGAAAAAAGGCGAATTTGATATAGATGATTTAGTAATTGATCTTCATCGTCGACTACAAAAGGAAAGGTTTGAGGGTGATGAAATGGATTTTGTTTATATTGATGAAGTGCAAGATCTTACCATGAGACAAATTGCTCTTTTCAAAAATGTTTGCAGAAATGTTGATGAGGGCTTTGTTTTTTCGGGTGATACAGCACAAACTATTGCAAGGGGGATTGATTTTAGATTCCAAAATATACGACTTTTGTTCTACAATGAGTTCATATTGAAATCAGGAAGTAATGAATCTGCTCGAAAAAAGAAGGGACAATCATCACCAATTTTCAATCTGACTCAGAACTTTCGTACCCATGCTGGTGTACTCAAATTAGCACAAAGTGTAATTGAGCTTCTTTACCATTTCTTTCCTCACTCTATTGATATTTTGAAACCTGAGACCAGTCTTATAAATGGTGAAGCACCAATTTTACTTGAGCCTGGGAATGATGAAAGTGCCATTGTTACGATTTTTGGAAACAGTGGAAATGCTGCTGGCAACATTGTAGGATTTGGTGCTGAGCAGGTCATATTAGTTCGCGATGATGATGCTAGGAAGGAAATTTCTGACTTTGTTGGAAAGCAAGCTCTTGTTCTGACTATAGCTGAGTGCAAGGGCCTAGAGTTTCAGGTGAACCTTAACTTTTAATTATTTATTTAGTTATCTCTAGTTTCTTTAAATGATCAGTGTTACATTATTTTCAATTGAAAGAGCCACCATGTCTTAGTTTCCACATGGGGAACAAAAAGTATATTCCTGCTGCTGCTATATTTTTTCTATATGACTGTAACTCTGTCAATTCATTTATTATTATTCGGGGGCTTGAGCTTCCTTTCTCCATAAATTGATGAATTTGTCAAAAGAAAAAGAGAGATAAAAATGGCTGTCCCTTTCAGATTATTCAATCAAATTGCTATCCCTTGGGTCTATGGTTTATTTGAAGTTTTGTCGCATACTCTTTACATCTATTAAATATTATCTTCTGTTTATTGACTCCTCGTGTAATATTAATTCTAGGACGTATTGCTGTACAACTTTTTTGGGTCGTCCCCTCTGAAAAATCAGTGGAGAGTAATATATAAATTTATGAAGGAACAAGATACGCTTGATGCTACTTCTCGCAAATCATTTCCAAAATTTAGTGATACAAGACACATTGTCTTGTGTTCTGAACTGAAGCAACTATATGTAGCTATCACTCGCACAAGGCAAAGGTTATGGATGTGTGAGAACATCGATGAACTATCCAAGCCTATGTTTGATTATTGGAAGACGTTGTGCCTGGTCCAAGTGAAGCAACTTGATGATTCACTAGCACAGGCAATGCAAGTTGCAAGCAGCCCAGAGGAGTGGAAGTCACGGGGTATAAAGGTCTGCTTTATCTTTCTCTAAATCATCACTGCTGCTAGTTTCTTATAGTCATTGTTAAAAGTCAATATTCCTCTTTCTTGTTGGTGGTGCTACTATTATTGTTCCTTTAATTTTGACAACCTTTGTTTTCTTGTGTGTCACTTTATGATTTTGCTCATACATATGATCTCTGTGTTTTTGCAGCTCTTCTGGGAAAATAACTTTGAGAAGGCAACAATGTGCTTTGAAAGAGCTGGAGACACAATGTGGGAGAAAAGGGCTAAAGCTGCTGGACTTAAAGCAGCAGCTGACCGATTGCGAGGTTCAAATCCTGAAATGGCTTCTACTATCCTTAGGGAGGCTGCTGAAATATTTGATTCTATCGGCAGGGCCAGGTCTGCGGCAGAATGTTTTTGTGATTTGGGGGATTATGAAAGAGCAGGTATTAGTTTTTTTTCTTATCCTTAAAAAGTGATATTAATTTGAAAAATGAATTCTGGTTTTACTTAAATCTGTCTGAATGCTGAAAGCTTCTGTGGCATCAGAAATTGGAGTATTGTGGTGGGTGGAGGATGTGACATTTTTCTAGAGAGGAGAATCGTAATAGAGATCTAATTTAAGAGATAATATAAAAATCCTACCACTAATGCATTCCTTAGGCTAGTGTTTCAATTTGAAATTATGTGATGTAATGCACAGGGGGGCAATTATTAGACAATATTTTTTTTCGCCATTGATTTTTTCCCAGGAAATGATTGTCCAAATTTCTCTGTGGCTCTCTCTCTATCTATTTTATAATTTTTGTTTGATCTAAGATGATGCATTTTCGTGGCCAAAGTATTTATGTTGTGGGATTATGTAGTGTACAAATGCCTGAAAGTTATTCGAACAGAATTTTTAATCAACTTTTGGCTTGGAAAAGTTTGACATCCAGATTGTTACTCTTTTTGCTGCAGGTACAATTTATTTGGAAAAATGTGGGGAATCCGAGCTGAAGAAAGCTGGTGAGTGTTTTTCTCTAGCAGGGTGCTATTTGCGTGCAGCTGAAGCGTTTGCTAAGGGCAATTATTTTTCCGAGTGCTTATCCGTGTGCACCAAAGGAAAATTATTGGACATGGGTTTGCAATATATTCAATACTGGAAACAACATATTCCTAGGCATAGTGATATGGTCACAAGATGTAGTGAAATAGAAAAAATTGAACAAGAGTTTCTGGAGATTTGTGCACTTCACTATTATGAGGTTAAAGATAACAGGTCCATGATGAAATTTGTTAGAGCTTTTCATTCAATGGATTTGAGACGCAATTTCTTGAAGTCTTGGGATTGCCTTGATGAGCTCTTTTTGTTGGAAAAAGAATCAGGAAACTTTTTGGAGGCTGCAGAGATTGCAAAGCTGAGAGGAAATCTTCTACTGCAGGCTGATCTGCTAGGGAAGGCTGGACGTTTCCGTGATTCATCATTGCTCATGCTCTGGTATGTGTTTCCCAAATCACTATGGGTTTCTGGAAGCAGGGGTTGGCCATTGAAGCAGTTTGCCCAAAAGAAAGAACTCTTGGCAAATGCCAAATTGTTAGCAAAGAAAGAATCATATGCTTTCTCTGAATCCTATGTCTTCTATGAATCAGTTTGTACTGAGGTTAACATTTTATCGAATGAACAGAGTAAGTTGTTTGAGTTGAATCAGTATTTCAATGCCTCCCATCGACAGAAAAGCCTCAGGGGCGAAATTTTATCCGTTCGAAAAATTCTGGATGCTCATTTTCATTTCAATCCCTTAAAGTATGCATGGGAAGATGAATTGATAGTGGATCTGATAAAGCATTCAGAAGTAAGAATTTCACAGAACCAGGTTTCTGTTGAAACACTGGTTCACTTTTGGAATCTGTGGAAAGAGTACGTTGTAAATATCTTTGATTATCTTGGATGTCTTGAAACCCAAAATATTAGTAAATATCAAGGTTATGGTGAGTTCTGTTTGAATTATTTTGGTGTGCAGAGGCAGTTCAATAATCTGAATATCACTTATGTTTTGATGAACTCTGAAGCCGATTGGGTGAGAGAACTTGACAAGAGATTTCTCCGAAGTAGTGGAAAGTTGGTATCTGTTGATGCTCGCCAGTTTGTCTCAGCTGCTCGGACTCATTGGCAAGCAGAATTACTTGCTGTTGGGATGAAGGTGTTGGAAACTCTTGAAGCCCTCTACAAGTTCTCAACCAGGAATTCCTTGTCTGTGTTTTGCCAAAGCATATGTCTCATTCATATATTTGAGGTTACAAAGTTTCTCGTAGAGCCCAAGTTTCTTGATCTCAAGTACCATGCTAGGACGTTGCAGACTTCTCTTGAACTATCTACCGAGTACTTTGAAAAAGTGTTTCCTTTTGACTGGAGAAAATCATTGGCAGAAAATATGATTTCTCTGAGGAGAACTGAGCTTTCAAGGAAATTGCTTGAAGAAGTTATTCGTGGGAACCTCAAGGGTAAACTTACATATGGACAAATAGGGAGGGTGGTAATGGTGTGGCTTGGATCTAGAAAGCCAGCTGATGAACTATGCAAGGAGATTGTGACAAGGTTTGACGGGAATTCATCATGGAGGGTTTTCGTTGAGAATCTTGGAGGGAACGAAGATCCAAAATCTTCACTAGGATCACCCTCCAGCAGTTCTGTTGAGGCTCCTAGCAGGGTTTCTTTGGTTCACACATTCCATAAAGCTATGGAAGATACTTTTAATGCTAATTGGAGGAAAGAATTTGACCATATATCACCTAGTTGTTTCTTGTATCTTGTTGAGCACCTTCTGATTTCGGTATCTTACTTGCTGGGATTCTTTCTCACGACACAGTCTTCATTTATTGAGTGGCTTTTTTATCAGCAATCAAATACCAACTCCAGTGCCAATTCAGTAACTGATATGCAATCTCTGGTTGGCATGTTTGATTTTGTGGCCTGCATCCTCCATCAATTTCTTTATAATAAGAAGGAAACGGCAGATTGGATTGAAAATTCTAACATTAATTTTAATTACTACTATCCACTGCTGGTGCTGAGACTCGTTGTTCTATTGTGTTTACTTTGTGTGAGTACTGAGAATTATTTTGATTTACTTTTTGATTTGCTGGGGAGGAATGATATTACTTCAAAGCTGCCAAGGGAATTTTTCACTGTCCTTCAGAGAAGAAGAAATCGTAAATACATAGATGCAATTGTGCTTGCAGAAGCATTTAAAAAGATAGGGGACCCTCTTGTGATAGTGAGCTTGGGAAAAGATTGTTCAAAGTTCAAGTCCCCCGATGCCATTTACGTGGACATGAGAGGTATGCAATGCAAAGAGGATATCATGAGAGTGTTGTTTCCCAGGAATACCAAAGCTCCCCAAGGTAAAAAGGTAGCTGCTGAAGAGAATTCAGCTAATTCTTGGGGGGGAAATTTCTCTCTGAACTGTGATGATCAGGGGAAGAGTTCTTCTGTAGAGTCTTGTGATTTCACTTCCATGGAAGATCGGAGCACAAGCACTCAGAATGGAAATGAAAGCAACCTGCAAACAGATTGGGGCCTTTTTTGGGAAATTTCTGATGTTTTAAAGTCGGTGGATGACAAAAGAGAGGGTATTTTGATGAAATGTATGTTTCCAAAGATGAAGGTAATACCAAATTGGCTGACATTATGATGTCTGAATGTATGATGCCATTGTCAAGTATGCGGATAGATTAGTATCATAACTTTACTTTTTTGAATTTTCTCTGTATATTCGCAGGTGGAGGTGGATAAAAATATCAACATCTTCACTGATGCAATGAGCCAATCTCAGAGAAAACCTTGTGATGAAAATGGAGTAGTCTTTAGTGAAGTAAATAGCATGCTTGATGAACTGAAGAAGCTTTCTGCTGCTTTGGATATGAGGTTTTTTTTTTTTTAATATTTAGTTTAAATCATTGTTAGAGCCTTGCATATACACATACTCTAATCTTCTCTCTTTGCTCTTGTTTTTCTTTAAAACTACATCAAGTATTGCCCTAATTTGATGTAAATTAGAAAGTTCCATTGGTCAGTCATTCTCAATTCATTGATGATTTGCTGAAGCTTCCTAATCAATTTTATGGTATGCTGAAATCTGGTTTGGTGTTTAATTTGTTTTTTAGTGACCAAGACCTTGAGAAACAAAAGTCAAAAGTTTTACAACTTTTGAATAAGTTGCAGTTAAGGCGGCCGTTACTCAAGAGTTTCTTGAATCAGCTACTTGCAGATGAAAGGAACAAGGGGAAGGGAAACAGCAAGTACAAGAAAGGCAGAAAGAAGAAAGGCAGAAAGAAGAAAGGAGGCCGGAAAAACTGAATATCTATGCACTGTCAAAATTTGAAGGTGGTATATGTTACTAAGATATGTTACTCTCTTCTATATGTAATGTTACAATTGTGAATTGATAGGCTACTATCAATATGAACTGGTCGATTATATCAATGGGTAAATGAATGGGAATGGCAAAGACTGCAACTCTAGGCTGGCCTTCATTATTGTATGGTATTTATGAATCAATACAAAAAGCTGCTGCTATAGATATATGTTCAGATTATAAAATGCATCATTAGGGAATGAGCCTAATTTTTCTTTTTATGCTGTAATAGTCATAAGCTTGGACTCTAGTGGTGGTATTATTGATTCCATATTCTAGTTTTTTAAGAAGAAAAAAGTTTGACTTAATTCATATTTTGCCATAGGATTATGATTTCATGCTAAATAAAATATTTAATTTATTTAGTGATGGCACCTTCCAAAATATATATATATATATATATATATATATATATATATATAGTGATGCAAATTGGTCATTACCTGGTAAGGTCTAGTCAATCTGGGATTAATCTTGTACAGACCTTAATGAATGAAAATGTAAATCAGATTTCATCATCTTTATGGATGAAATACTTTTTTTTTTTGTTTAATTACAAGTATGTAATTTTGTTCAAATATAGAATTTTCTTAAAATACAATATTTTCTAAATATTCTTTTCTTTATTTCACGATCTTAAAATGCCCCAGATTGATTCAAGTGGAGTACTAGAGAGATAATCACTTCATGTTGAACTAAATTTCCTCCACTTCAAAATCCAAGGTGCTAAATTGGTGCTCCCAAACATAGCATCAATGTTTTTCAGTTTTAGTACATCATTATTCTTCTTTTCTTTTTTTCTTTTTTCTACTTTTTCCTTTTTTCTAATAATGACAATAATAACACAATTTCAACATCTCTGAGAACATCACGACCATCTCAATATGAATCCCCACATCACACACAGACTCTTCTACATCAGCATTCTATTTCACTCAGCGTGTTATATGCACGAGGATGCAAATGTAATGATGTGGCTGGATCCTCAAGTGAATGATCTTTGTTAAATTCAATACCATAATTTATATATGCGGTAATGCAAATCATTACTCTTTTCTGTTTGGGATTAATATCTGTATCAAATTTCAAATTCAATATAATATGGAAAGTTGAAATTAAATTACATTGCTTCGGCTCTTTAGGATTGCTTGCGGAGAGGTAGCAGGGTTCTTATCACTGTTATACAGTCAGATGATGGAGAGGATGGATGAGATGGTTTGGATGGACTCCTCGTAAGGTTTTTGGAGTCCGATCCTTCTCGCAGAGCCTGTTGGAGATCTTCCCTTGGAAGGCAATTCCGGGTCCCACCTTTCTTTGCTTGGTTAGGGGAGGATTCTCACTTTAGACAATCTCAGAAGGTGGCGGCATCAGATTATGGTTAACTGGTGTTGCATGTGCAAAAAGACACATGAGTCGGTGAATCACCTTCTTCTTCACTCTCCAGTGGTGAGAGATGTTTAAGCTATGTTTTTGGCTGCGAAAGCATGCGTGTGTGCTCACATTTCTCAAGTTACTTAATTCAATGTATTGATTGTCTGAAAGAGGAGTGCTAGCGGCAGTCGTTTAAGCGAGTGTCCTTGCACAGTAACGGCAGTCGCTTAAGCGAGTGTCCTTGCACAGTCGCTCCACTGATTGGTAGAAATCAATCTCCAAAATTAAATGCTTTTCTGTAATAAATGTCCTACTTTTTCATCAATCAACATACCCTTCTAGTTCTATAGTATTTACAGTGGTGTTATCAACAAACAAATAAAATTATAAACATAACTTTACTCTTTTTAATTTTCTGTGTATAGAAAAATATCAACATCTTCACTGCTGCAATGAGCCGATCTAAGAGAAAACCTTGTGACGAAAATGGAGTAGGCTTTAGTCAAGTAAATAGCATGCTTGATGAACTGAAGCAACTTTCTTCTGCTTTGGATATGAGGTTTGTTTTTATATTTAGCTTAAATCATTGTTAGAGCCTTGCATATACACATACTCAGATCTTCTCTCTTTGCTCTTGTTGTTCTTTAAAACTACATTAAGTATTGCCCTCATTTTATGTAAATTAGAAAGTTCCATTGGTCATTTTCAATTCATTGATGAGTTGCTGAAGCTTCCTAATCAATTTTATGGTATGCTGAAATCTGGTTTGGTGTCTAATTTGTTTTTTAGTGACTAAGATATGTTATTCATATGTAAATGTTACAATTGTGAATCGATAGGCTACTATCAATATAAACGGTTGATTATATCAATAGGTGATTGAAAGGGAATAGCAAAGACTAGAACCTAAGAAGCACGGACATGAAATACGGATACGACATGTACAACGATGGGAATTTTTTTAAAAAAATAGGACACGGATATGGCGAGAATATGGGTGTAAAATAATAATATAATATATTAATATGTATTAGTTATTCAATAAAAAAAAAATTACATTACAGATATACTTTAATTCATCGTCAAGCAATTAAGAAATAAGCAAATTTATAAACAAAAATAGACAAATAGATTAAAATAAATTAAAAAATCAGACTTATTTAGTCTTCTACATATATTTAGCTTAGATTTTTAATCATAATTTAGTAGCATATAATTTTCATTCAAAATATTTGAAAATACATTACTGCTCTGAAGTGTCTGATACGTGTTCAAGAAGTGTCCGAGTGTTTGATACGATATTCTAGTGTCCGACACGAGTATGACACATTCGGTGAAATGTCCGTGCTTTCTAGACTGGAACTTTAAGCTAGCCATGATTGTTGGATGGTATTTTTGAATCAATACAAAAGTTGTTGCCATAGAATTTTTTGTTGAGAGTTGAAATGGAGCATCATTTGGGAATGAGCCTAGTGGCATTATTATTGATTCCATCTTCTAGTTTTTAAGAAAATAAAAATTGACTTAATTCATATTTTGCTAAAGATTTTCAATTTCATGCTAAATTAAATACATTAGAGTCTGTACAAGATTAATCCTAGATTGACAAGAGTTCACCTGGTAAATGACCAATTTGCATAACTACATAAAATGGAGTAGAAAGTTAATATTGAACACATAAATTTTGAACAACTTCATAATGTCAGATACATAACCATTATGATTTTCAAGGTCAAAGGAATCCAGTTGAACACAAATAAACACTACTCAAATAGTGTTTCTTTACCAAACATTGAGTTTTCTTTTTCCTTCCACATGAGAAACATTTTATTTCCTAACTCTCATTTGGAGAAAGAAAAAAAATGCATAATGCTTATGTATAATAAGATGCCAAGCTGTACACTTATGTTTCTAAGCATTTCAGGTGCAAAGATTAGCCAAATAATAAAAATGAGTGTTTATGCCAGATAAATCAAAGAGCTCTTAACCTCGGTTAAGTAATTATGAAAGACAAAGAAGGTGTAAAACATTGGTCAGTGAGGTTGTAAGAATTGATCCAACAAAGAAGAAAAAAATTAAAAATAAAATAAAACAAAAAATGAGGACAAACATTAAGTGGACTTCACTAGAAAGTAGCTTATTTTCTGCTTAACAACTTTATGAGGTTTTGGTATATGAACATAGAAAGTAAATCGAAATCATATTGAATATTTCTTCAATATTTTCTCATGAAATGCTTTGATTAAGTGTTTCCAGATACAGATCAGTGGGAGACCATTGTTTCAATTTTCATATATAAGAACTATCAAGTCATTATGTCAGAATTGTGAGTAGTAGCAGACAATTTAAATTAAAAAGAAAATCTGGAATTTCCGTGAAGTATAATATAGTGCACCTCTACTTTCACATAAAATCAGATTCAAGCGTATTGTAAACAACGGCAACACCTTTGGGTCAAAGGCAAGGATAATAAAGTAGTATAAATCGAGTGAATGAAATCGTTAAAAACAACAACTACTACCTAAGATGTTAAAAATATAGAAAGAGAATTGCATTGATTAAATTGATTTGATATTGTCTTGTGAAGAATACATAAAGGCTTATTTATAGGCACATAATCTTGGAGGCTAAGTAAACTTAGGAGACAAAAAATCTTAGTCTTAGATGGTTTAGGAGAAGGTGTAAGAAACTTATATGGTTTAGGAAAATATATATAATTTAAGAGTAAATATAATAGAAAATATATATAATCTAACAGCCCCACGCAAACTCAAGGTGAGTTATATGAAGCCAACTTGAGTTTGGAGGCAATCCTGAATGCGGCTCGCGAAAACAATCTGGTGATGTTACCAACTGTGGCTACGACGCATACAAAGAAGCTGCAAAAGCGTACTTTGACACACAGATGCTATGGCTCGAAAAGCAATTTGGTGATGTTACCAATAGTGGTTACGAAACACATACAAAGAAGCAGCAAAAGATCGAACTCGTTGGAGCGACGGTAAGACCGAAAGCTATTCGTTGGAGTGAAAACTGATTTGAAAATAAAAAAAATGGTTTGTTGAAATCATCGACTTTGATACACAGATGTTACGTACTGGGAACCGATGAATTGAAATTGAGTTGGGCGGTCATATTTTTCTTCTTTTATTATCTGTATAATATATATATATATATATAACGGAAGCTATTTTTTATGATTGATTGCCGGGGATGAAGGGAATGGTGTCATCTCCGACGACGAGGGCAATCAAAATTGATAGGTTCTGATACTATGTTAGAAATATAGAAAGATAGTTGTATTGATTGAATTAATTTGATATTGTCTTGTGAACAATATATAAAGGCCTATTTATAAACACATAATTTTGGAGGCTAAGTAAACTTAGGAGACAATAAATCCTAGTCCTAGATGGTTTAGGAGAAGGTGTAAGAAACCTATATGGTTGGAAAATATATATAATCTGATAGTAGATATAATAGAAAATATATATAATCTAACAGATGTGACGTATATATTTGTAATTGATAAATTTTGGTGTCAAAACTTGAGTAATTGAATTATAATTTTTCATTTACATTCTTTGTAATCAATCATAAAGTTGAAGACCAAGTGAATCAATCATGAAACTAAAGGAACTTGATCATCTGAAGCACTTGAGTGGATTCTAATATTTGTGGATATCGTTGATCAAGTATGAGAGTCACATAGTCCAGGTAAGTGTGTGAGAACAATTAGTTTTTCATAAGATGAAGTCCTTGGTTGAAAAGTAGGGTTTCAGAACAAAAATTTACATTTTTCACAGAGGGAGCCGCTTGTTTAAACCCCACAACTGGTCCAAAATAGTTTTGTTTTTCATATTCTGAAAATTGGCCAAAGGCAACCGGTTGCTTTTTGCTGATATGTGCGAACTGACTTAGTTTGTCCTATTTTAGCTAGGATTGGTCTTTAAGCTTTTCAAAAACATTGGAAAATGTTCCTAACTGATTTGCAACTTGTTTTCCAAGTAAAATCTGGACTTCATCATCTATATAAACTCTAATATGTTTTTTCTCTTATCATGCTTTCACATATAAATCAGAAAAATAGAGCTAATGATAAATGTTAGAGAGTTTGTAATAAGCGTAGAATGTTACGCATTATATTCTCTTAATTTGCATATTTTATTCTCTTAGTAGATTATTTGTGATTTTACTCTATTTTAGTGTTTTTCTTATTTTCAGGTCCTTAATAGTAATTTCACTCAAACCTTGATTTTTGGACTTTCAAAGATGACATTCAAGAGGGTTAGAAAAATTCTACGTCAATTGGACCAATTCAATTCAATATTTCAACTTAAAACAACCCAAGGAAGAGGCCTAAGAAAAGTGCAACTGCTTAAGGAGATTGCGGGCTGAAATCTAATCCTGCACAAAATTAAGATATGAACCCATTTTGGTAATCTGCTCGTAACTCCTGTTTTTGACTATCAAAACGGCCCAAATCTCACGTGAGTTGAGTGAAATTCGATTCTTGATCTTTTTTTATTTCACAAAAATTTCATAAATCGGACTTCTGAGGTGTATTGATTGAAATAAAGTTTATATTTAGTCTCAATGATTTCTTATCTTATTTTAGATACTTAGTGGTTGTGCTTGAACTCAATCCCTCTTATTTTCTGTGATTATGAGAGTGATTATTACACAATATTATTAATTGAATGTATGATTAAAGTTTTGATGAATTATGCCTACAGAAGATAGACCATTCTACACCCTAGAATAAAGTAGATAGGTAGATTGTGCATGCTAATTGAATATAGTTCATGTTTAGCTTTGATTATATCTTATCTCATTGATAGTTGAAAGAAAGCTTGTTGGTACTGAAACTAAAATTATGCATGATATAATTTCCCATAATTAGTTTAATTGACCATTGATTGTGAGGTTAGTGGTGAAGACGAAAACCTAGATTCATCTCATCTTATCTTCACTTTACAGATTTTCTTACTTCTAGTTTACATGCTTTTATTTAGTTAATTTTTAGAATTAGAAACAAAATTTAGCAATCTCTTTCTTTAATTTAATTAGAATTAATCTTACAAATCCAATACAAACGTAATACACAGTCTATGTGGTTCGACACCCTCACTTTGACCATATCCTACTAGGATTCGTGCTATTGCAAGTGGTATTTTTAATTGGTAATAATTAATCATGATAAATTTTTGGCGCCGTTGCCGGGGACTATTTTTATTGTGATTATTTGGATTTTAAGAATTAGTTCTAATTGAATTTCTAGTTTAGAAAATTTTATATTTTGCTACTAATTTATTTGATTTGATTTGATTTTCTTTTTAGCTACTTTAGTCACCATATGTTCGGTCTCCGTTCTTTATCTGATCCATTGATACCTTATGATCCCGAGCTTGAACGTACTCTTAGATAGCATAGGAGTGTTCTTATTAACCCTATTGTGCGAGAAGAAGAGAACATTGACATCATAGGTGACGAACGGGATAACAATAATACTGTGCTAGATGCTGTTGTGGAGAGGGTGTGCTTACTCTGAGATTATTATGTCCCAGAGACATATAGTTCACCAGCCTATTTTCAGTCGCCTAATGTCACAGTACAAAACTATGAGATCAAGTCCAATATCATTCAGATGTTGTCATCTTACTTTGGGCTGACTCATGAGGATCCGTACAAACACTTGGATGATTTCATAGAAGTTTGCTCAACAACTAAAATTCATAACTTCTCAGAAGATGCTTTTAAGATGCGAGTCTTTCCATTATCTTTAAAGGACAAGGCTAAGTATTGGTTTAATTCTCTATCTCCGGGCTCTATCACTACATTGACTCAAATGCAACATGAGTTCCTAAAGAAATATTTTTCGATAGGGAAGACCAATCAATTCAGACGGGCTATCATTGGTTTCTCTTAGTCTGAGGAGGAACAATTTTACGAGACATGGGAGAGATTCAAGGACCTTCTTAGGAAGTGTCCTCATCATCATGTTCCAAAATGACAACTAGTGTAGTATTTCCATGAAGGGCTAACTGAAAGTAACAGACGTATGGTGGATGCATCATGTGGGGGCACTTTTATGTTGAAAAGTGAAGATGAAGCATGAACTTTGTTTGAGAACCGCAGTGACAATTCTTTACAACATGTGTCTTCATCTCCTTTGAGCAGGCCGTATAACTCTAATACTAGGAAAGCCGATGGTATTTTTTAGATTGGTTCTGCAGACGCTATGTCTACCAATCTGGATGTTTTAGCACAGAAAGTGGCACAAATTATGGCAGCTGGTCAAGCTCCTACTCCATCTTTGAATTCTCCTACATTGGGACCAAGTGATTTTTGCTCTAGTCCAATGCATCATGTAAATAATTGTCCTTCAATTGGGCAGTTTATTGATCTTCCACAAGAGTAAGTGCAAGCGACAATCTTTAGACTAGTGAACAATCTATACTCCAACACTTACAATCTAAGATCGAGGAGTCACCTAAACTTTTCATGGAGAAATCAAGGAGTGGGAAATCAAGCCACACAAGTTCAAGGAGCAGCAAATCAGCCCACTTTTTAGCCTAATGCTCAAGTATTTAATTCTCCTCAGACTTATGTGACTCCACAACCATACTAAGCTCAGGTTCATATGCCACCAAAGAATTCAGCTTTCGAGGACAAGGTGTTGAGTGCTCTAAAGAAGCTTGGAACTACTTCATAGCTAGTTCATTCTCACTCTTAGTCGATTGTCAAACTAGAATCTCAATTTGGACAACTTACCAACACGTTGAGTAAAAGAGAAGAGGGAAAACTATCAAGCTAACCAGTCACCAACCCAAGAGGGATGCATGTTCTTAACAATGGTTCTTCATCAAGCAACTCACACCATGAGCAGGTTTAAGCCATCACCACTTTGAGAAGTGGAAAAGTAATTGATAACAAGGTGGGGGAGAGAAAGAGTGATGAAGAAGAGGTGACGAAAACTCCTAGTGTTGAAATGTCATATGAGCCTAAGGCTCCTTTCCCACAATGTTTTCAAGAAGTATCTAAGTTGGGAAAGTAAAGGGACAAGTTGCATGACATGATGGAGGTATTTCGATAACTCAAGATTAATTTGCCACTCCTTGATGTTATTCAACAGATTCCTCTATATGCTAAATTCTTGAAAGACTTGTGCACTCAGAAAAAGAGATCAAGGAGTCATGTTCCAAAGAGAGTCATGCTTCCACAACAAATGAGTTCTATTATTCAGCATTGCACTCCTCCAAAGTACAAAGATCTTGGAGCTTCAACTATTTTATGCATTATTGGGGAGCATCATGTGGTTAAAACTCTTCTGAATTTGGGTGTGAGTGTGAACTTATTGCCTTACTCGGTTTATTTACATTTGGGTTTGGGAGAGTTGAAGCCTACCACGGTGGTTTTGCAATTTGTAGATAGATCAACCAAACAACGTCGTGGGATCATTGAAGACGTCCTTATCAAGGTTGATAAATTTTATTTCCCCAATGGATTTCATTGTTCTAGATACTAAAGCAGTTCACAATCTGAAGAGGCATATTCCAGTCATCCCTAGTCGCCCTTTTTCTAGCGACTGCAGATGCTTATATTAATTGCAAATCGGGGGTCATGGATATTTTATTTGGCAACATGAAGGTGAAATTGAATATTTTTAATGTCATTCAACATCCTCCAAACCAGAGTGATTTCTTCTTCATGGATATCATTGATGATTGTGTGGAAGAAGTTGCTTCGGGTGCTCTATCTCAAGATCCTTTGGAGGCGTGCATGTCGTTCTTTGATTATGAGTCCTTTGATGTTGAAAAGTCAATTGAGTAGGTTAATTATGTACTTGATGTAGTGTCCATGCAAAATATTCCACCTTGGAGGATTCTGATCGAGCCACTTCCTCCTTTTTCTAGTACTCCTCTGGTGCCTTCATTAAATTCTCCTCCACAGTTAGAGTTGAAGCCTCTACCTGAAAAGCTGAAATATGTGTTCTTGGGGGATAATGAAACCCTTCTAGTTATCATTGCTTTAGATTTGACACAGACCCAAGATGCAAGCCTAGTGGAGGTTTTGTGTAAACATCGTGAAGTAATTGGGTGGAATGTAGCTAATCCCAAAGGTATCGACCCTTCTATTTGTATGCACAAGATTCAGTTGGAGGATGAGAGCAAGCCTTCTAGAGAAGCGCAGAGGTGACTAAATCCTAACATAAAGGAAGTGGTGAAAAAGGAAGTGATCAAGTTGCTAAACGTGGGCATCATCTACCAAATTTTTTATAGCAAATGGGTGGGCCCCAATCAAGTTGTTTTGTCACACCCCAAGTTTTCAGACCCAGAATGCTACAAGAACTCAAGGGTGAGAATGCGGAACATCAACACACCTTGTCCTTTATCACGCTTTGATACCATTTTTGTCACGCCCCAAGTTTTCGTACCCATAACGATATAGGAAATAGAGGTGAACAGTTCCCTATGTCCCACAAGTCATCGATAAACTTGCTCAACACCCATACATTTGCAATTCACAATGCTAAACCTATGCATTTCATAAACATAATCCAAAAACATATATTGTATACATTCCTCAAGAGTTGCAAACTTGTTACGCATATAAACTACTTAATTCCAAAACATACATTGTGTGATTAGAACTTAAAATTGACCTAAATCATTGGATAGAAGATTCAAAAATACTCAATTTCAAATAAAGAAGTACTTAAATCGGGTTTGAGATGACATAGTTATGCATTGTATATATTCCTCAAGAGTTCACACTTGCTACGCACATAAACTGCTCAATTCCAAAACTCAACTCCTTGTTTGATTAGAAGTTGAAATTAAA
Source organism: Cornus controversa (assembly GCA_026545225.1). Classification (NCBI taxonomy): domain Eukaryota; kingdom Viridiplantae; phylum Streptophyta; class Magnoliopsida; order Cornales; family Cornaceae; genus Cornus; species Cornus controversa. The sequence goes on from CM048848.1 coordinate 14,497,852, forward strand.
ATTTAAAAAATTGGATAAAGGATTCAAAAATACTCAATTTTAAAAAAAGAATTACTTAAATCGGGTTTGAGACGACATAGTTATGCCCGTTTCAAAATATTTGAAAATCTATAGCAGTAAAATAGTCGATTGTTCCTGAGGAAAAGTCGACTGTTTTGCCCTTCTAGAAAGCTCAAAAATACTCTACCCAAAACAGTCAACTTATCTAGAAGGGACAGTCAACTGTTTTCACCTAAAAACCCCTTTTTAGCATATTTTGCCCAAAACTTACACCAATCCTCATACATATACATTTTCAAAACACAAAACTCATCCAACAACATCCCAATCATGAATGAAATGTCAAAGCTTCATAAATTCTATATAATTAACATTTAAATCATAAACATGCTTGAATTTAATACATTAAGCACAAATCCATAATTCAAGGCACATACGCCTATAAACAACATCTCAAAAGCTTAAGTGTCCTTACACATTTCTAAATGTACTATGTCTACATTCCGGACATACATAACACCAAAAATGATCCAAAAGAATGTTCTTCTAACTCTAAACCTAATTTATGATTGATCGCCATCGACAACCTCTTTGCCATGCCCTGAAATTGTTAATGTAGGGTGATGAGTAATATTCAACGGGCTCAAGGTCGTATATTGTGCAATCCACCCAAGTCTCATATTTCATGATAATATATAACACAATTCAACATATATAACTTCACTACGTGTAATGTTTTCTAGCATTCTAATCCAAAAGCCGAAACTTACACCTAACATGGCATAAACATCAAAACACTTAACAACCACGCAAATTCAATTCAAACATGTAACAATGCACAATTTCTATCATTCAATTGACATACGGATCATAATGTATGATAATTCAAAATGCTCAAATTACACATGAATCATTTCACATTCTCGTCATACATGTATCAGTATGACAAAAATCATAATAACAAATTTGAGCATAAACTTAACACAAAATCACATTACTCTCACAATTGTACTCACACACACACACAAAAACAAGATACGCATCGAAGCCTCATACCTTATGTTCATGGTTATTACGGGCCACTAACCCATAAGGTTACCAACCATCTTGTGCAAGTTTAAGGTCTTTCAACCCCCGAGGATATGATTTATGTCTACTTTTTTATGGGACACTCCCGTTAATTCACCCCACACAAGCTAACCATATCAAGTTGTAATACAACATGCACAAGTCCTCGATGCAATAGAACCCATTTCATGTCCCAGGTTCGTCTCTTGCATGTCAAGTAAGGAATCATAACTAACATATACAAGAATCAATCTATATTGAACTTAGGGTTCAACACATAACATTTCATTAACCAAAATGTCACCTAAACCTCATATATGTAAGCATGTATCACATATGGCATATACTCACAATTCTTGCATTCTAAATCACAATTCAACTATTTCTATTCAAAGAAAAGAATTTAAAGATCATCATTTTAACTATAAACTTCTTAACAAAATCTCAAATATACATATATCACATGTAAATATCACATTTTATGCATTAAAATGAAATAGAACTTGTATTGAAAGACACAACACACACCTCCTACCTCAATAGCTATAGTCTCAAGCTATCCCTCAAAATCACCAAAGTTAAAGTTGTCCAAACTTGACTTTGTTCGGTTCCAAGCGACGCTCTCGCCACATTGATCACACTTCCCTTCTTCGGCACCTTCCGAATCAAACCCGAAGACCCATCAACATCTAGAGAGAAGAAATAGATCACAAAATCTTCCACCGGACCAAAATGCTCTGAATTAAATTTTCAATCCATAGAGATCGTGGAAAGTGTTGAGGTGAACAACAATGATGTTCAAAACTTTTTCCAAATCCAAGCCTAGGTTAAAGGAATTCTAGAGAGAAGGGAGAGCTTATAAGAGGGAGATATAGAGAGAGAAAGTGGCTGCAAAAATCTCTCCCCTAGATTTTTGAAAGCCATGATAGTAAAATGACCAAAACGCCCATAGTCACTTAACGTACCTTTTCGACCTCAATTTTTGAAACTGAAAGCGGCTATGGCCTCGAAATCAATTCTATATCTCTCATAACATTCTAATTGGTCTATAACCAAAAATAACAAAATTAAAAAAAATATCCAGATTCTCGGGCCCACCCGACCCCTGTCCCGGGTCCCGACGACTCAAAATTGTAAAATGAACCAAATGAATCACAAAACTCTTCCGACCTCAAAACTAGCCCCCACATGCAAATCTATTTATAATTCTATTTCAAAAAATAAATAAATAAATTTTGAACCTTTACAACCTCCCCACTTTAGGAGATTTTGTCTCCGAAATCTGACATATCTTGTAAAAGAAACAAGTTCGGGTACTTGAATCGAACTTCTTGCCCTAGTTCCCAAGTAACCTCTTCTAGTCCGTGGTGTCTCCACAAAACCTTGACCAATGGAATGGTCTTGCCCTCAATACTAGATCTCGAGTGTCAAGAACTTCCACTTATCACTCCTCGTATGACACATCTTCCTCAACTTCAATGCCTGTCCAACTCCACGCATGTGACAAATTCGGTTCATATTTTCTCAACATGAACAACATTGTGAATCCTCCTCCAACTGTGGTGGTAATGCTAACTAATAAGCCACCTTACCAATGATTCCAAAATTTTAAAGGGTCTAATTTCCCACAACCTCGCCACTCGAAATGCAAGAGTGAATAACCTTCATTTCCTCATCCTGTAGTTGGGGCTCAATTACCCTGCTAACTAGGATTGGTTGGGTAACAAGACTAAATAAAGTAGCTGGTTCCCCATTCTCTCTGAACTACAAGCCCAATTTCGGTATGTCTTTTATCCCTTCAAAGCAAAGATAATTGCCATAAATTCCAAATCATGAGTTGAATATTTTTGCTTGTGAGTCTTTGATTGTTGAGACCTATAAACAATAACCCTCTCCATTTGCATCAACACGCAATCCAATCCATCACGTGAAGCATCACAATATATCACATATCCCAACCCACACTCTGGAATCATTAAAATTAGAGCGGTAGTTAACCTCTTCTTTAATTCCTGAAAGGCAAGCTAATAAGCCTTATTCCACATGAATTTGACATATAATCACATTCTTCGAACGTTCCCAATCCATTACGGTCTCAATCTTAGAAGGATCCACAAAAACTCCTCCCGAAACCACATGTCCGAAAAACTTCACTTCCGATAGCCAAAACTCGCATTTCTCATACTTGGCATATAATCGATTCTCCTGTAGAAGTTGCAACACCGTCCTCAAATGGTTCTCATGTTCCTTCTTTGATGAAGAATACATGAGAATGTCACCAACGAACATCACGACATAGTCGTCAAATAATGCACTAAACACACGGTTCATTAAACCCATAAATGTCGCCGATGCATTTGTTAATCCAAATGGCATCATGAGGAACTTATAAATGACCATACCTTGTATGAAAAGCTGTCTTAGAAACATCTTCCACCTTGACCCCTAATTGATAGTACCCTGACCTTAAGTCAATCTTGGAGAAGCACTTAGCTCCCTTAAATTGATCAAACAAATCATCTATCCTTGGCAAATGATATTTGTTCCTGATCGTTACTCAATTTAACTTCCGATAGTTAATACATAACCAAAGTGACCCATCTTTCTTCTTAGCAAAAAGGACCGGTGCTCCCCAAGGTGAAACACTAGGATGTATAAAGCTTTTTGCCCTCAAGTCCTTCAATTTCTCCTTTAACTCTTTCAATTATGTCGGTGCCATACGATATTGTGTCATAGAAATAGGGGTTGTACCAGGTATGACGTAAATAGCAAATTCAACATCCCGCCTAAGAGGCAATTCCGTCAACTCCTCCAAAAATACATCCTCAAAATCACAAACCACTTTGGAAAAGTTCTCGAAGTTTCCTCTTTCTTCTTCGATCACAAGGCTAGCTAGGAAAAAGTTGTAGTCACTTCAATCCCATAATCCATAGAGTGACAAAGGATGAAATTCACTCTGTTCACCTATGAAACAAAAATGATCCCTTTTCGGTGTCCATATCAACACTCTTCCCCGATAACTATCGGTGTTGGCTCAAAAAGTTGATAGCCAATCCATTCTATGAAGGACATTAGTCATCACATCGAGGAAAACAAAATCTGTAACGACCCAAAAATTTTTTTTTCTTTTGAATCATGATTAAAGGTTAAGTGAATTTTTAAGCATGATTAGTTGCCTAATGACATGCTTAGTGGACCTAAATGATCCTTTCTATGTTTCGATTATGGGTGTGGGGCCAGAATTGGTTCGGGTAACCCGGGAAAATAACCACAAGCTCTAAGGAGTGGTGTGGGGGTATGGATGAAGTTTTAAGGGCATCAATGAAGTTTTTGAAAATGAGGAAAGGTTAGTTTGCGAATAAGTGCAAATGGACCATAACAAGGAGCAAATAAGGAAAAGATAGAGGGTTTAGTTGCAAAGGGGTAAATATATATTATATAGATATATATACGGAAAAAGAGGGAGAAAAATTAAAATTTTCGTCTCTCTCTCTCTAGATTCGGTTCTCACTCTCTCTCTCTACAAAACTTCTCTTATCTCCTTCTCTCTAAGTTTGGAGGGCCAAGAAGTGAGATTTGAGGGTAAAGCCAAGACCAAAAGTTATTTCCCTCACTCTCCTCTTCGTTTTGATCAGTGGAAAGTTGCCATTGGGGGAGTTTGAAGCTTGGTGAAATTTGGGTCTTCCACTTCTAAGCTTGGATTTTGAGGTAGGGGTGCTCCTTCTTATTTACTTGTCGATTCAAGGGTTTCGAATAAAACGGTGAGAGGGAAGGTTAAGTATTGTATGATTAAGAGTGGTGAGAGGGTTGGAATGAGGTGTCTTTCTCCTTCTTTTGAACTTCTTATGTGTAATTGATATGTATGTGGTGGTATATATGGAAAATGGAGTGAATGTGGGAGAGATATTAGCATGTATGCTTATATGCTAGACTTTGTGTATATATATGAAAATGTGCTATATTGAACATGTATGTATTATGTGTTGTTAAGTGAGTCAAATGCATGATGTCTTTATATGAAAATATGTGTGTATTGGTGAAGCATGACTAAAATGTGCTTAAGTGGAGTTTGTGAGCATATGTGGAAGGTATGCTAGGCCTTATATGTATAGGTGAATATATGTGTGGTGTGGTGGAAATGAAATGCATACTATGCACTCACATAATTAACTTATGCATTATGAAGTATGATTTCTATATATATATATTTGATCATTATATGTTTTAGAAGCATATATAGGGCCGTTGTGAGGAAACGAGGGAAAAGGGTCTATAGTAGGTGACGATTCTGAGATGGTCTAATCACCTTGTGTCAAATTATGCTCGGTGGCGGTTCTGAAATGGTCTAACCACCTTGAGCCATCTAGTACTCAGTGGCGGTTCTGAAATGGTCTAACCACCTTGAGTCAGAATACGCTCGGTGGCGGTTCTGAAATGGTCTAACCACCTGGAGCCAACTTATGCTCGGTGACGGTGCTGAGATGGTCGAATCACCTTGAGTAAACAAATTTTTGGTGATGGTTCTGAAATGGTCTAATCACCAGTGGGCAAACCAAAATATTACCCCGAAAGTATGTCATTGGCGGAGTGGGCCAAAGTCGTGAGACGATCGTGGGAGGTGTCCCATGTTACGTGGCTGGTCAAAAACCATGTTAGGGTGTCAGGTTGAGTCCGAGAGAGGGACGAGGGTATGTTATTGCTTACATTTTAAATTGTGAAGCATGGTACACCTATTTAATGCATTCTTATTTATATATGCATTGCTTGTGAATGAACATGGCATATGTTAGATGATACATGAAATATGGTGACATGCATTCATATAGGTCGTGTCGGGTCGGCACTTAGGTGGGTTGGGGTATCTCTACTGAGCCGCAGTGGTGCTCGCCCCTTTATTCTAAACTCTTTTACAGATAAGGCGCCGATGACTGATGGGACTTGAATGTCCAAGCGGTGCTTTGGTAGCATTTTTTTTGATATATTTTGGATATTGTGTATTTGGCTATCTGTGCCGGTTTGTGGCATGTTGTCTATGTAGTTGTAGTCATGGTTGGATTTTTAGCATTTTTGGACCTTATGCATGAAATCCTTGTAATGACTATGAACTTGGAATCTTAATGTATTATGGTTTATTCTTGGACCAAATGTAATTTATGGATTGTAAAGTTATGATTTTTTTTGTGTTATAACTTTAAGTATGGACTCTTCTAAAGTGAACGAGTTGGGAATAAAGTGAATGGATATGTGGTTTGAAGGGATGGACTTTATTTATGTTCTTGTATAATTATTCATGAAGTATGATTTGAATGGAATGGATGATTTGAAATGTAAAGATTTTGAAAGCTTACTTTCACTCACATGTTGTAAGTAGAGTGAATGTGTTTGATGCTAGTTGAAGGATTGGAATAGCCATTGGGGGAACACATGCCCAAAGGTGTTCATCTTGAATCCATAGAGTGTTCATGAGATTTCTATTATTTTTGGTGAGTTTTAATCATGGTTTAAGTCATGTTTTAAGTTGGATTATGGTTTGGTGAGATGATAGGATGCTTTAAGGCTTGAAAAAAATAGGTTTTGAGGCATTTTTACACTTTCGGTCGAGTGCCCTCTGCATCGTTCGATCGAAAGTGCAAGATCCCAAGAGTTGGAATAGCTGGGAACAGGTTTCGGTCGACTGAAACTACCCATCAGCCGACCGAAAGGAACCTGGGCAGCTCCATTTGCATTCGAATTTCAAACGGGTGTAAATTATTCGTTTTAGATAGAAATTGAGTGCCATTTTTTTGAAATTGAGTATTTTGAAATTATCTATCCAATGGTATGGGTTGTAGCTTCAATTTATGGTCACACAGGTTCGTGTGTGTGAAAATAAGTGGGTCGCAACTAGTTGGCTATACAATCAAGGCAGGGTTTGGGGCCCCTGGTGGTTAATTAAGGTTAAATGGTGCATATCTATATGCAAGGTTAGGCTTATGTTTCCATGGTAATTATAGAGAAAAGGGAGGGTTCATTGGAGTTAATGGATGGTTCACCCTTGGTTTCTGGGAGTCAGAAATTGGGGCGTGACAAAATCAAACACCAATCTACAATTTGTAATTTTTCTATCTCACATGCCCAACAAACCATGTCTAAGGTGACCTTATCCCCAACTGGTGTATCTAAACTTAAAGCTCTATCCAAGGTCGACACCTCTAATCCTAAAGCAGATGCATAGACAAATGATATGTAACTTTGGACAAATTACACGCTAACCTTTTTTTCTCTCAACATATCATTTATACCCTCAATAATTCATATACACCCTTATATGAAATTCACGAAATCCATAAAAATTTTCCCAAGTCACCTAACTCGTCCTAGTCTCACAATCGAATTCAAAACTCAAAAAAATCCCCGTAACTCACAAGATACGCATTCAAGAAAATAATTATACTTAAATCATATTTAATATGTAGAAAAGGAAAATATAAGGTTTTATAATACCTCGAACCATAGATGGACCTGCCAAAGTCTCGGCTAGAGTGACCATACACACAATATTTTTCATCCCCTATCCTGGCTGACCACTTTCCTGATAGTCAGACTGCTAAATAGGAGTACTAAGAGTCGCTCCCATCATAAGTTGTGAACTCTGGACTGACGGTACAAACTGAGGTAACTGTGGAACCCCAAAACTTGATTGTACCACAGAAGTCTGATAATAATGTTGTTGTGACCTCGCAGCACTGTGAGTACTACCCTTCTTATATGAGCAATCCTTCACCACATGACCGATTTGACCACACCTATAACACTTCCCCGTGTCCTGAGAGGATTTTATAGACAAAAGAATGGATGGTAATAACCATGCCTACTGCGGTCTCACTACATAGTAAGTATTACTTTACTTATCTCTTGTGGACACTTCTTCCATAAGTGACATGATTGACCACACCTGAAGCAAGTCTTTGGCACATAGCCCTACACAACATGTGATTCTCTTTGTCTCTTAATCAGATAACTCATAATATGAGTCTCAACCCCACCAAACAATCTCTTTGAACCCCTAGCTCTAACTTGATAGTGGCCACTTTCATTGATAATCCTAGCAAACTGTTAGATGGTTGTCATCATATCCCTAACCAACTAAGCTTCATTTTTTGGCGCTTGTGGAGTAGAACTTGTCCTCTTTCCATGTCCTCCTTGTGGTGTCATGTTTATAAAAAATCTCCAGGAAGGAAGGTTAATCACAAATGCCAAGTAATTTACCAGCTCTAAACACTTGCATCTCATGCCAACTCGCTCGACAATTATGAAATATAAAAGTTTCCTAACTATCGCCTTAACAAGCAAAAATTTAAACATATTACTCCGAACTAACGTATAAACCGACCTTCTCCCCTCGTCCTTAGGTGTTCAAACCTAATTCTCTGATAAACTATAGGTTAACAAACAACCCCAAACTAACACGTGAGTTGAGCCTCACCTTCATCCAAAGGTGTTCAAACTTGGTTAGTTCTGACAATAATCTATTAATCAACTCACCATTCCAAATCAATACATGATTTAACTCTTACCCTTTGTCCCTAGGTATTCAAATCTAATGTTTAGACAATCGACCATTAACTTTTGTCCTCAGGTATTCAAACCTCATTCTCTGTCAACCGACCAATACCCTTCGTCCTCAAGTATTCAAACCTAGTGCTTTAATAATTGACCAATACCCTTTATCCTCAGGTATTCAAAACTAGTTAAGTTTTAACAATCGACCAATACCCTTCGTCCTTAACTATTCAACCTAATGCTCTGATACCAAGTTATCACTCCCCAAGAGTTTGTACCTATAACGATACAAGAACTCAAGGGTGAGAATGTGGAACATCAATACACCTTGTCCTTTATCATGCTTTGATACCATTTCTGTCATACCCCAAGTTTTCGTACCCATGACGATACAGGAAATGAAGGTGAATAGTTCCCTATGTTCCATAAGTCATCGCTAAACTTGCTCAACACCCATACATTTGCAATTCACAATGTTAAACATATGCAGTTCATAAATATAATCCAAAAACATACATTATATACATTCCTCAAGAGTTGCAAACTTGCCATGCATATAAACTGCTCAATTCTAAAACTCAACTCCTTGTGTGACTGAAATTTAAAATTGAAACCTACACCATTGGATAAAGAATTCAAAAATACTTAATTCTAAAGAAAAGAATCACTTAAATCGGGTTTGAGACGACAAAGTTATGCCCATTTCAAAATATTTCAAAATCTATAACAGTAAAATAGTCGACTGTTCCTAAGAGAAAGTCAACTGTTTTGCCCTTCTAAGAAGTTCAAAAATGCTCTGCCCAGAATAGTCAACTTATCTAGAAGGGATAATTGACTGTTTCCACCTAGAAATCCCTTTTTAGCATCTTTTGCACAAAACTTACACCAATCCTCATACATATACATTTCCAAAACACAAAACTCATCCAACAATATCCCAATCATGAAAGAAATGTCAAAACTTCATGCATTTCATATAATTAACCTTTAAATCATAAACATGTTTGAATTGAATGCATTGAGCACAAATCCATAATTCAACGCATATACGCCCATAAACAACATTTCAAAAGCTTAAGTCTCATTACACATTTCTAAATGCACTACGTCCACATCCCAGATGTGTATAACACCAAAAAAGACCCAAAAGAAGGTTCTTCTAACTCTAAAACTAATTTATGGTTGATCACCCTGGGCAACCTCTTTGTCATGCCCTAAAATTGTTAATGTAAGGGGATGAACAATATTCAACGAGCTCAAGGTCATATGTTGTGTAATCCACCCAAGTCTCACATTTCATGATAATACATAACACAATTCAACATGCATAGCTTCACTACGTGTAATGTTTCCTAGCATTCTAGTCCAAGAGTTAAAAATTTCACCTAACATGGCATAAACATCAAAATGATTGACAACCACGCAAATTCAACTCAAACATGCAACAATGCACAATTTCTATCATTCAAGTGACATACGCATCACAATCCATGATAATTCAAAATGCTCAAATTACACATGAATCATTTTACATTCTACTCATACATATATCAATATGATAAAAATCACAATAACAAATTTGAACATAAACTTAACACAAAATTATATTACTTTCGAAATTGTACTCACACACACACACACACATGCAAACAAGATACGCGTCGAAGTCTCATACCTCAAGTTCATAGTTATTATGGGCTACTAACCCATGCGGTTATCAACCATCTTACGTAAGTTTGAGGTCTTTCAATCCCCGAGGATATGTTACCCATCTATGTTTCCATGAGACACTCCCAAGAATTCACCCCACACACACCATGTCAAGTTGTAAAACAACATGCACAAGTCCTCGAGCAATAATACATCAACATGGGCAAAAGTCTCCTCATAATCGATGTCATACTCCTGTGTGAACCCCCTTGCCATAAGCTAGGATTTATAGCACTCAACAGATTTATCTGAAAAAGTCTTGATTTTGTAGACCCATTTACATCCAATGGTAGACTTCCCTGGAGACAATTCAACTAGATCCCATGTCTGAGTCTTGGTAAGTGCATTTAACTCTTCTTTCATTGCTTGCTGCCATAAATGGTTAGAGAGGGCCTCACAAAAAGTGTGAGGTTCATGATGGGTTACAAGATCATTATAACCATAATAGTCATGAAGATGTGCAGGGGAGGTTTTTACTAGAGTGGATCGACGAGGATCCAAAATAGTGGTAGCATCAGGAGCCTCAGGCGGGACAGATGATTGGAAGTCAAGTGCAGGGGGGTCAACAGATGAGTCAGAAGGATAAACTATATCTAATGACCTAGGAGGAGAAGAATCTAAAAAAAGATCTGTAGATGTATGTAGAGACCGAGACCAATTTTGGCCGATTTTTATTTTATTCATCATAATTTCTATAAATGCATTTTTTTATGATTTTTAACATGTTATGAATGTGAGAAACATGTTTGAGACATTGTATAGAGGTTTTGGGAACATTTAGAGAAATTTGACTTTTTAGGTCAACGAGGCCCCGGAAAGCGATCCCGGTGGGCTTGGCAATCCAAAATTTTTTTGAAAAATAATTATTTTTAGTTTTAGACCAAATAAATTTTTTAAAGAGTTAAGGAAGCGATTTTGAGTTCATGGGAGTTTTTAAAATCAAAAACGGTGGTCGGAAGGGTACGTTAAATGGTTTAGGGGCAGTTTGGTCTTTTTACGCCTAAAAGGATATAAATATCTGAGATTTCAGAGATTCCTTAGATCTCTCTTGGCCTTCTCACGCCCAAACGCTCTCTTTCTCTCTCCCACTTCATCTCTCTTCTTTCTCTCTTCATTTTGGAGGCCTTTAGCATAGATTCAGAAGTCACCAAAGAAGGACAACGCGTAGGGCTTGGCAAGGGTTTTGGTTTAAACCAAACAAACTCAAGTTTTGCAATGGTGAGACTCGATGGAAATCTTAAAAATAGCTTGGAGAGCCTTCATGTTAGAGGTAGGGTTGTTTCTTCTCCTCTAGTTGTCGATTCTAGGGTTTCGGGTATTATGGTGAGGTATAGGTTGTATTGGCTTGAAAAAGAGTTAGGGGAGGGGCTATGGTGTTGAGTTTTCTCCCTTCTTTTATGATTCCTACATGTTAAAGGTGATGCATTGTGATATGTGTAATGTGATGAATGAGTAAATGCAATGTGTACAAGTTGAGAGCATGATTATCTTTATGTTATGTTGTGAGTATATGTGATTTACATACAAGAATAGAACATGTATATAATTATATGTTGGTAGTATAGTGAGAAGGCATGCTAGATATAATTTAACAATGATGAGCATTGAAGGAGCATGAGAATAATATGATATATATTATATATTTGAAAATACATATATGAGGAAATTGTGAGGAAATGATGTGAGGGGACCGTGCATTGACTGTTGGAGTTTTCCATCCATGTCAAAAGAGTGGTGTAACCACCCACTATGTTATGACCTTCAGAGTGGTCCCATTATACCAAGGCTAAGGCCTAGAACTCAAAGTATGTCCAAAACTAGCGAGTTTCAAAGTTGCCCACTCACATTAAGGCAAATCAATATATTGCCAAGGTTGTATGAGCTCTCAGAGTTGTCCAAGTTGTACGGGTGTTATTGGAGGTGTCCAAGGTCACATGATCGTCAGAGCGGTCCAATCATCTTCATATATCAGATTAGGGCTGAGAGATAGTATATGTGTATCTTTGCTTATGTGTTTAAATTGGTGAGTTTGATATATGATTATAAAACATTTATCCTTAAATTGCATTGTTATGTGAATGTGGAAAGTGACATGTAGTGTAGCGACATACATATTATATAGGTCGGTGTCGGATCAATACCTAGGTGGGTTGTGATATTCCTATTGAGTCGTTGAGTTGCTCACCTCCTTTCCCCAAACCTTTTTACAATTAAGGTATCCATGATGGACGGGAATTGAGCATCCAAGTGGAGCTCCGCGTGATCCTTTTGATTTACTTTTGTACATGTATGGCTATCTGTGCCGACTTGTGGCATGTGACTCATTTTAAGTTGTGGTTACTTTTGAACAGTATGAAACTTGTTGTATATTTGGACTGCGTTTATGTAAAAATGTTGAAGAAGATTTGTGGATGTCAAATATGTAATTGGAGTTGAGCTCTCTATGATTTTGAACCCGTGAAACTTAGTTGATGTTCATGAAATGGATGGTTGATATCCTTTGATGTAGATTCTTGAGAATTGTGAGACCATGGTATATTGAATATGTTAAATGTGTATGGATGTTAAAGATGAACTTGAAGGTGTTGAATAGTGTACAATTGCATATGAATGATTTTAGGTTGCTAGAACAAAGATTATGCATGGGATGGACCGAGTGTGTGGTTGCAAGATTTTTTGCAGGAATACCATTCGAGGGGTTACGATGCATCATAATCCCCATTATGATGTATCGAAACCCAGCAATGCATCGAAATGACCAAGGTGATATATCGTAAGTAGAGTGGCAATTGGGGTTGGATACTAGAGCTTTTTGTAACATCTTTCGCAACATGTGCGATGCATCGTACATTACGATATATCGTAACTAGCAAGACTGTAAGGACCGGAATAATTTTTGACTGGTTTCGGGTGGATTTTGACCGGATTTAAATTTTTCGAATAAATTAATTTCAAAAAAAAAATGTGGATATATATATATATATATATATAAATGGAATTATATATATATATATAGAAGTGGATGTTCATATATGTGGGATTACATATATAGATGGAGGATGTGATTATATATATATATGGGGATATATATATGGTCATAGTGTATTTTATTTGATTATATATATATGGGTATACATATATATAAGTATGGTAGATGGAGAAAGGTGTATGTGTACAAGTATATGTGTATTATTATGTATATATATAGAATATATACATATACATATATAGGTGGATAAAAGAGGGGTTGGTGAGGATGTGTGGACCAAATTAAGGGGATCCAAAATAAGAGAAGAAGAAAGACCCACGTGGGTCAGCCGAAGAGAGAAGAAAAGAAAAAGAGAAAAAAAAAAGAAGAAAGAAAAGAAAAAGAGAAAAAGAAGAAAGAAAAGGAAAAAGAAAAGAAAAGAGAATAAAAGAGAAAATCGGGGAAAGAGAGAGAAGAGAGAGGGATCGGGAAATAAAGAGAAGCCGGGAGAGAGGAGGAGCCGATCCGGCGCCGACGGTGGCCATGGCTGCCGACCACTCACGGCGGAGCTTCGGCCTGGGCGACGGTGGTGGCTGGCTTGCGAGTGGATGGCTGCGACTGAGGGTTTCTCGACTGGGGTTTGTTTGGCCGGGGTTTCTGGGTCGTGTTGGTTTCGGCTGAGTACGACCGTTGAGGTGGCATTCCGGCGACGGTAGAGACTCGGACGGGTCTTCGACAAGTGGGTCGGTTTACAGAGGCTTCGGATGGGACTGGGTTTGGTCTGGTTTTTGGGGTTTTTTCAGTTGGGTTTTTGAATGATTCCACGGAATGGTGGAGCTGGGTTTGGCTGGGGTTGTGGTGATCTTACATTTGAGTTTGGTTAGTGATGAAGCTAGTCGATAGTGGAACTTCCGGTTTGGCTACGGCGGTTCTTGCGAGGGGGCTGTCGTGGGTTTCGGGTTCATGGAGCTTCGGTTGGACGACTGTGTAGGCTGGTAGTTTGAAAGATTGGCAGGAGGCAGTCTATGGTGGTGATGAGGAATTGGTCGTTCGGCGCTCCAGCTAAGCTTGGGCAAGGGTTTGCCCATAGTCCGGTAGTGCAAGGTTCGACTAAAATGGGTGAGTTAACTGCATATGGGACTCGGCTGTGCACGGGGTCATGCATGGCTGTGGATTTTCTTAATGACCATAATTGGCGATTTGATGGTTGTGAATTGGTTGTTCGGTGTCGGCGATGATGCTTGGACAATGTTGGAGCTTGCTGCCATGAGAGGTGGTAGTGCTGGCCATGGGTTTTGGTTGGGGTGTGTTTGGGCCCTCATTGATAATGGAATTGAGCCTTGGATATTGGATCATTAATTTGGGCCGTTTGGAGTGGCAATTAAATTGGACTTAGACATTGAATTGGATTGGTTTAAATTGGGCTTTAGATTTGAAATGGAGCCGGATTAGATTGGAACCAAGACGTGGGGTGGGACCAAGCATGGAAACAAAAGGAGATGAAGTGGTTCATGGGATTGTTCATGTGGACTTCGACACAGGACTGGACCGAGCATGGAAATAGGTCGCCTTGCAGGCGAGGGCACAGTAAAAGTGGGACCTAAGGCAAGTTGATTCTTGCCTCTATCTCCTATGTATATTTAATTATGTTGATTAATTTTACATATGTTCTTAATTTGATCATATGTGGCGTTTGCATATATAAAGGTGGATATTATATATATATATATATATATATACGTGGGATGTGGGGATATATATATGTGGGTATATATATATATGTGTGTGGGCTTGGAGGGTAAGAGCATTGTTAAATTCAAATGCTGATTTGCATTGTTATATGCATATTTAGAGATTGAGCCATGTAAAGTATGCTAAATTATATATATTTATATTTAGCTAGATGTTGCCTTGCATGCATATATGATTCTTACGCATGAGTTGAGTATACGTAAATATATATGTGATTATATATTTGGTGCAGTAGTAGAAATGCATGCTAAATTGATTATAGCATAGAAGGGCATTGTAAAAGCATGAAATGTGTGAAGGGTTATGCATGTTTTCACTACCTATATGGGTGACATGATATATATATATATATATATATATATATATATATATATATATTTGCGTGATTGCATATGGTTGTAAGAATGCATGTTGGTTGCTCGTCGTAAATGCATGATTGGGATGAAAGTATGATTATATTTATCCTAATATACGTATATATGTGATTATATGCAGGATGTGACATATATATGTTGTGTATGTACAAATGTGACTATGAATGATTTCTGTGAAAAATGTGTTCATTGGTGAAAACGTGAAAATGTGGTGTTTATAGATTTATGCATGAAAGATAAGACTTTCTTGAAAAATGCATAAGCATGATGATTTACATGATATGAGTGTGATGACATTGTGACAATCTTGAGGTGAAAGGAAAATGCATTGATTTGACAAAAATGCATTCATGGTGTGGATAAGTGCATTGATGTGATTATATGCACTATATGATGATTTTGGGTTATGAGTGTGAAATTAAGATAAGGGGAAGGCCCCTAGGGTGAAAGACCTAAAACTTGGCCAAGAGGAGGTGCTCCCTTCGGGTTACTAACCCGATAAAGCACAAGCAGAGTTTGGGTGCCGAAGAGACCCCTACTATTGGAGTGATGAGAAAGCCCCCTTTGAATTGATTTGGTGTGAGTTATATATCTATGTATATGCATTGAGGTGGAAAGCATCACGCATGATTTGAAAAACGTGATTGTTTATGGGTAAAAAGCATGTATGCATATCATGTAGACATGTAGCGGTTTAATGTGCATTTATGCATGACTCAATGGATCTTGTTGAGTAGGTGATGTGGTATTTGATTTACATTGTTCATGTAAATGCTTCTATTCATATATGTTTTCTATACATATTGATGCTGGATGTGTATTGCTTTTGAACATGTTGTAAATGATTTTCATAAGTCATGTGTGTTAGATTTAAATGTTCATAGGTGCTGGAACTGCCATGTGCATTGTTGGTTCATGTATGCTAGGAGGGGCATGACTTTAAATATTGTGATATATTTAGTGCATGTATATTTTTGAGAATATGTGAGGATCGACCTGCTACTGCGATGATAGTATGGTTCTACATACCTTGTTGGGCCTTTGAGCTCACCCCTCCCAGGTTTTGTAGGTGTTGCTAGTTTTGGAGTCAGTTGGAGGATTGATAGTACCAGTTGCTGAGGTAGTGATTAGTCTTCTTAGAATCTGACTTATGTTCAGAATTTTAGATAGACGCATTACATTTGGATTAAATGTATGGAGCGATTATGTTGATTCAGTTCCTTCAGTTGTATTTTATTCATGTGATGTATGTATTTAATACGGACATTCAAGGACTGAGACATGTAATTTTGATTGTCTTATGCATGTTGTAGAAATGCTGGGGGGACACGTGCCCAGAAGTGTCCATTTTGATTGTTAGATATAAATGATGGGGGGACACGTACCCAGAAGTGTCCATTTGAATTAAAAGCAGGTATAACATGCCAGGATCTGATTATTTAGAATGGGTCATGCCCAACTTTCGTAAAAATAATAAAAAATTGAGATTGTATGATCGGGTGGTGGTTATGTCGTGAGGTTGAGTAAACGGGTTTGCGACTCGGGGTTCGGGTCGGTCTAGGGGAGTCCCGGCGGCCCGAATTCCGGGGCGTGACAAAGACGATGCATCTTAATGCCTTACAAAAATTTGGGTTTAGACAAGAATAGAAAATAGAAGGTCTCGTACCTTGTTACAATGCATGTTTGATGCATCGTAACTTAGGATGCATCGTAACTGAGATTACGATGTATCGTAATTCATAGAGATAGCTGACAGTTAAACAAATGTGCAAGGACAAGCATGGGACCCATTGGGGTCAGTTGGGTCTGCATTGTACGCATATATGTACATGCATGTGATTGATGATTCCGCGATATTAGAGAGATTGGGACGGTCCGTTAGGGCTTAATGGACAGACGTTACCACCGGTTCCCGGGAGACGAAAATCGGGGCGTGACAGCATGGTATTAGAGCCTTAGGTTTAATACCTTGGGATGAAGGGTGAAACTTGATTAATTGTTTATTTAAGGTTAAGGACTTGAACTTGAAGTTCACAAATTGATTTTGTATAACATGGTTATGTGCTTACGCCGTTATAGCATGCTATTGTGGATCAAATTGATATGGTGTTGTATAAGCATGGGGAACGTGGTATGATATAAATATACTTGGTATTGAATTTCCTTATTGTGCATATAGCAAAATGCCACCAAGAAGAGTGCGAGGTAGAGGCGTTGATGCTCCACATGAGCCAATTGGTGGAGCTTAGTTCATGCACGACATAGGAGATACCATGAAGCAAATAGCAAGGGAAGCTTAGGAAGAGGAAGTTCAAGCACAATCGTGGGTTCGCTTGAGCTGAAAAATGGTTGCAATGAAGGAATACGTGAAGTTTAAACTACCTACATTTGCGGGTGGACGTGATCCACTAGCAGCGGAGGGTTGGATAGACCAAACCAATAAGCTCTTGGTTGCTCTCGCAATCGATGATGACTTGAGGGTTGGAATGGCGATGTTTCACTTACAAGGGGAAGCGGATCGGTGGTGGCAATTCATTGGGAATACTCACAATAGAACTGCTAGGTACAGATAACAAACAGAACTATCTTCGAATGCATCCGAAAGAAATTGGAAGCTCGAAAGGGAAAATGGCTAGATGAATTTCCTAAAGTACTTTGGGCTTACCGAACGACTCGCAAGCGACCAACTTGAGAAAGCCTATTCTGCCTGGCTTATAGGTCCGAAGTAGTGATACCAACTAAGCTATCTACCCCCAAAGATCAGATCAGAAGTGCTAGAGAAGGGGCATAATGATTAGTAGCTAGACTAGACTTGCTAGAAGAAAGAAGGGAGGCAGCTCATATTAGACTGCCATCATATCAAATGATGGTCAAAAAAAGTTATGACAAAAAAGGTGAAACACCGAGTATTTGCAATCGAAAATTAGGTGCCAATGAAAGTCAATGACAACGCAAGTCAATTCACCTTGAAATGCAACCCATTTGAAGAGGTACTATGTTTAAATTCAGTTTATTAGAGTTAGATTCTTCTTTTTGGCAATATAGTCCTCGCCTTATCCGATGATAGGGAAATATCTTTATAAAATTTAAGCCAAAATGGGCTTCAACAATAAGAAGAATCTTTTCTAAATATTTCCCTGTCAAAAAGAGGAATAATCATGGTCCCACATCGAAGAAAAAGTTTCGTACTTTGTAATATATAAAGAGTAAAGACAAACTTAAAAGTTGTCGTAAGGCATAGCATTATGCAAAAGGATATGCGCATTGCCACTCTCTTACCGATTTTTACTTACGAAATAGTCGATCGGCCATAAAATGATCAATCAAAGAGGAAAACAGTGTTAGGAACCAATCGCCCAAAGATGATCAATAAAAGAAAGAAGAGAGGTAGTTGGAATTATAAGCTGATTGCCTAAAAAAGTAGGCGTTGAGCCTATAAAAACTAATATGCACTTCCATGCTCCTCTAAAAGTAAATTCATAATTAATTCAATTCAATATATAATCTTCCTATATTTCTAGCATAGTATCAGAGCCAATCAATTCCTGGTAATCTTCATTGTCTTCATTATCCATCGCCCTCACCACTGGGGATGACACCATCGACTTTATCCCCGATGATCAATCATAGAAAATAGCTTCAGCCAAATCAACACCTAACCAATGCCAT
Organism: Cornus controversa; assembly: GCA_026545225.1. NCBI lineage: Eukaryota > Viridiplantae > Streptophyta > Magnoliopsida > Cornales > Cornaceae > Cornus > Cornus controversa. The sequence continues at coordinate 14,516,935 of CM048848.1, forward strand.
TACACAATTGGCGTAAGAGTTTTCAAATAATTCTCTCTCTCTTTACCCTAATTCAAAGGTGACTTGAAGCCCACTCTTCTCTTGCTTGTGGATTTCATACAAGGACATATGATTGAAGATTTGAAAGTGTTTGGAATCAGAGAAAATCAAATTCGTGGTGTTCGAATCGTGTTCGCGAAGATTGAAAAATCTGGTTTGTACTTTTCTGCACAACATAACCATTTTGGTCATAACTTCTTCGTTATTGATTGAAACGAGCCGTATCACCAAGAACTCAAGGGTGAGAATGTGGAACATCAATACACCTTGTCCTTTATCATGCTTTGATACCATTTCTATCACACCCCAAGTTTTTGTACCCATAATGATACAGGAAATGAAGGTGAACAGTTTCCCCATGTTCCAAAAGTCATCGCTAAACTTGCTCAACACCCATACATTTGCAATTCACAATGTTAAACATATGCATTTTATAAATATAATCCAAAAACATACATTGTATACATTTCTCAAGAGTTACAAATTTGTCATGCATATAAACTGCTCAATTCCAAAACTCAACTACTTGTATGATTGGAACTTGAAATTGAAACCTACACCATTGGATAGAGGATTCAAAAATACTTAGTTTTAGAAAAAAAATCACTTAAATCGGGTTTGAGATGACAAAGTTATGCCCATTTCCAAATATTTAAAAATCTAGAGCAGTAAAATAGTCGACTGTTCCTAAGAGAAATTCAACTGTTTTGCCCTTCTAGGAAGTTCAAAAATGCTCTGCCCAAAATAGTCGACTTATCTAGAAGGGATAATTGACTGTTTCCACCTAGAAATCCCTTTTCAGCATCTTTTGCACAAAACTTACACCAATCCTCATACATATACATTTCCAAAACACAAAACTCATCCAACAATATCCCAATCATGAATGAAATGTCAAAACTTCATGCATTCCATATAATTAACCTTTAAATCATAAACATGTTTGAATTGAGTGCATTGAGCACAAATCCATAATTCAAGGCATATACGCCCGTAAACAACATTTCAAAAGATTAAGTCTCATTACACATTTCTAAATGTACTACGTCCACATCCCAGACGTGCATAACACCAAAAAAGACCTAAAAGAAGGTTCTTCTAACTCTAAAACTAATTCATGGTTGATCACCCTAGGCAACCTCTTTGTCATGCCCTGAAATTGTTAATGTAAGGGGATGAACAATATTCAACGAGCTCAAGGTCATATATTGTGTAATCCACCCAAGTCTCACATTTCATGATAATGTATAACATAATTCAACATGCATAGCTTCACTACGTGTAATGCTTCCTAGCATTCTAGTCCAAGAGTTAAAAATTTCACCTAACATGGCATAAACATCAAAATGATTGACAACCACGCAAATTCAACTCAAACATGCAACAATGCACAATTTCTATCATTCAAGTGACATACGCATCACAATCCATGATAATTCAAAATGCTCAAATTACACATGAATCATTTTACATTCTACTCATACATATATCAATATGATAAAAATCACAATAACAAATTTGAACATAAACTTAACACAAAATTATATTGCTTTCGAAATTGTACTCACACACACACACACACATGCAAACAAGATACGCGTCGAAGTCTCATACCTCAAGTTCATAGTTATTATGGGCTACTAACCCATGCGGTTATCAACCATCTTACGTAAGTTTGAGGTCTTTCAATCCCCGAGGATATGTTATCCATCTATGTTTCCATGAGACACTCCCAAGAATTCACCCCACACACACCATGTCAAGTTGTAAAACAACATGCACAAGTCCTCGAGCAATAATACATCAACATGGGCAAAAGTCTCCTCATAATCGATGTCATACTCCTGTGTGAACCCCCTTGCCATAAGCTAGGATTTATAGCACTCAACAGATTTATCTGAAAAAGTCTTGATTTTGTAGACCCATTTACATCCAATGGTAGACTTCCCTGGAGACAATTCAACTAGATCCCATGTCTGAGTCTTGGTAAGTGCATTTAACTCTTCTTTCATTGCTTGCTGCCATAAATGGTTAGAGAGGGCCTCAAAAAAAGTGTGAGGTTCATGATGGGTTACAAGATCATTATAACCATAATAGTCATGAAGATGTGCAGGGGAGGTTTTTACTAGAGTGGATCGACGAGGATCCAAAATAGTGGTAGCATCAGGAGCCTCAGGCGGGACAGATGATTGGAAGTCAAGTGCAGGGGGGTCAACAGATGAGTCAGAAGGATCAACTGGATTTGATGACCTAGGAGTAGGAGAATCTAAAAAAATATCTGCAGATGTACGTGAGATTGAGACCAATTTTGGCCGATTTTTATTTTATTCATCATAATTTTTCGTAAATGCATTTTTTATTATTTTTAACATGTTATGAATGTGAGAAACATGTTTGAGAAGTTGTATAGAGGTTTTGGGAACATTTAGAGAAATTTAACTTTTTGGGTCAACGGGGCCCCGGGACGCGAACCCGGTGGGCTTGGGAATCCAAAATTTTTTTGAAAAATAATTATTTTTAGTTTTAAACCAAATAAAATTTTTAAAGAGTTAAGGAAGCGATTTTGAGTTCATGGGAGTTTTTAAAATCAAAAACGGTGGTCGGAAGGGTACGTTAAATGGTTTAGGGGCAGTTTGGTCTTTTTACGCCTAAAAGGATATAAATATCTGAGATTTCAGAGATTCCTTAGATCTCTCTTGGCCTTCTCACGCCCAAACACTCTCTTTCTCTCTCCCACTTCATCTCTCTTCTTTCTCTCTTCATTTCAGAAGCCTTTAGCTTAGATTCGGAAGTCGCCAAAGAAGGACAACGCGTAGGGCTTGGCAAGGGTTTTGGTTTAAACCAAACAAACTCAAGTTTTGCAATGGTGAGACTCGATGGAAATCTTAGAAATAGCTTGGAGAGCCTTCATGTTAGAGGTAGGGTTGTTTCTTCTCCTCTAGTTGTTGATTCTAAGGTTTCGGGTATTATGGTGAGGTATAAGTTGTATTGGCTTGAAAAAGAGTTAGGGGAGGGGCTATGGTGTTGAGTTTTCTCCCTTCTTTTATGATTCCTACATGTTAAAGGTGATGCATTGTGATATGTGTATTGTGATGAATGAGTAAATGCAATGTGTACAAGTTGAGAGCATGATTATCTTTATGTTATGTTGTGAGTATATGTGATTTACATGCAAGAATAGAACATGTATATAATTATATGTTGGTAGTATAGTGAGAAGGCATGCTAGATATAATTTAACAATGATGAGCATTGAAGGAGCATGAGAATAATATGATATATATTATATATTTGAAAATACATATATGAGGAAATTATGAGGAAATGATGTGAGGGGACTGTGCATTGACTGTTGGAGTTGTCCATCCATGTCAAGAGTGGTGTAACCAGCCACTATGTTATGACATTCGGAGTGGTCCCATTATACCAAGGCTAAGGCCTAGAACTCAGATTATGTCCAAAACTAGCGAGTTTCAAAGTTGTCCACTCACATTGAGGCAAATCAATATATTGCCAAAGTTGTATGAGCTCTCAGAGTTGTCCAAGTTATTCGGGTGTTATTGGAGGTGTCTAAGGTCACATGATCGTCAGAGCGGTCCAATCATGTTCATATATCATATTAGGACTGAGAGATAGTATATGTGTATCTTTGCTTATGTGTTTAAATTGGTGAGTTTGATATATAATTATAAAACATTTATCCTTAAATTTCATTGTTATGTGAATATGGAAAATCACATGTAGTGTAGCGACATACATATTATATAGGTCGGTGTCGGATCAATACCTAAGTGGGTTAGGATATTCCTATTGAGTCGTTGAGTTGCTCACCCCTTTCCCCAAACCTTTTTACAATTAAGATATCCATGATGGACGGGAATTGAGCATCCAAGTGGAGCTCTGCGTGATCCTTTTGATTTACTTTTGGGTATTGTACATGTATAGCCATCCGTGCCGACTTGTGGCATATGACTCGTTTTAAGTTGTGGGTACTGATAAGCATTGAATGTTGCACATTTAAGCCCTTTTAAATACATATGTCAATTCCTTAATTGCGTTTAATTTATAATTTTTATGTTATTTTCTTATTCTTGGTATTTTTAGGACATTATCCGTAAAATCAGTCAAATCAAGGGATTTCATCTTAAATAATGTCACTTCAGGAAATTCCAATGGTCTAATGGTGCATTGTGTGTATTTATATATATATATATATATATATATATATATATATATATTTATTTATTTATTTATTAGTATTATTTTATTTTTATTTTATTTTATTTCTTTAAGTTATTTTTTTATTTTTTTTATATAGATGTATATATTTTAGTATTTATATAGATATAATATTAGATATTAGTTATTTATATTTATAATTTTGTATAGATTTAGTATTTTATGTATATTAATATAGTTATAATTTTAGTATGTTTATATATATTTTATACACTAACTAACTATTCACAACTAATCAGCCCATGCACTAAACCAGCCCAAATCCTAAACTATCCAACCCAAAGCCCACTTCCATCTCAATAGCTCATGCACTAATCAGCCCATGCACTAACTAGCCCAAACCCAAAGCCCACTTCCATCAAAATAGTCCACATCATTAACCACCTAGCCTAACCCAATACAAAACCCAACCAAATAATTCCTCCAACACATGCAACCTTCATTCCCAACCACTTTGCCTCACCAAAACCCACCATTTTGCCTCACCAAAACCCATGGCCAGCCAGCCTATATATATATATATATATATATATATATTATTTGTTTTAATATTATTATGTACATATAGTAATATTTTTGTTTGTTATTATTAAATATTTTTTATATATATTTTTTTAGTTTTTCATTAAAATTCATTGTGTATAAATTATGTTCTTATATTCTCATATTTATTTAGTATGTTATTACATATAATTACGTTATATATTTTATATTTCATACACACACACACACATCAGGCAACTTCCTTAACTAAACCCATTTCTATAGCCTCTCCAAACTATCCAAACCCACAAACAAACCACTTAACAGCACATTACAAAACTTTGCCTCACCCACTTCCACCAACTGCTGGCACAATATATATATATATATATATATATATATTATATGTATCATTATATTATTTGTATTATATTATATTACATATATATATTAATATCAGCAGGTGGAGACAAAGAAAGAAAAAGAAAGAAAAGAGATTAGGTGGAGAGATAGGCTAGAGCAGGTGGACTCAAAAAGCAAAAGAAGATATAAAAAGAACAAGAAAAGAAAAAAATTCAGAAGATGAAGAGAAGAAGAAAGTGTCGGCTGGTGGAGTTAAAGGAAAAGAAAATAAAGGTGGAGCAAATATTCGAAGGGGCCAAAGGAGGGACAGAAGGAATGTCAAAGAAAGAAGAAAAAAATTGGCTACCATCAATACATATCTCTGTTGCAAATGTAAAATATCTTCCTAACATTATATATATAGACTGGGGGAGTTAGATAATAGAGGAGGGAGAGATAGAATAGAAAAAGAAAGGGAGACGGAAGAAACTGAGAAAAAAAAGCTACTGGAATTTTTTTTTTGGATAGAAAGAAGAGTGAGAAATATTGGAAAGCTTTTCAAAGCTTACAACAGACCATGAAGCTTGGAGTGGCTCAGTCTATGGAGCTGTTTTCGGCCACAATGATCAACTAAACTCTTCTATAGGGCTTGAACAAAGCCCTAGCCATGTAAATATGTTTTATTTTTAATAAATTGGGATTTATATATATATATATGTGTGTGTGTGTGTGTGTGTGTGTATTTGTACCTAGCCTTGTGTCTTATTTTTAATACAAGTTTATAAATTTTGTATGTTCATGTGTTTTAATTTATCATTCTTGTCTTAGAATTTTAGATTGCTGCACATGCTCTTCAAACACTTACACTTCTATAAGGAGTGTAAGTGATGGCTTTGTACTAGTTTTCACTATAACATGCATAGCTAGATTTGCATAGTTCATGCTTAGAGACGGTGATTTCGTTACACTTAGGTAATTAGGTAAGTAGGTAGGTAGGGAAATCACAATATCATAGATAGATTATAGTATTTTAAGGTGTATGTATTTTCTTGGCGACGTCGTTGTAGGTGGTACTTGCCAAACGCGTCATTAGTACACATTTATATAAATTCCCATGTTTATTATGAGATGGACATATTTATGAGGCTAGTGGAGAAGTCTAAGCCCTAGTATTTTCTCATTTTCTCAAACTCCTTCATTTTATTGTCATTTACATATTGCAAGTAGTTTAAATAAATAACCCAATATTCATTTGTAAGTTGAACAAGAAACAATCTCTGATTTTAACTATTAAACCAATGTAGTCTCTGTGGGATCGACACCCTCTTCTAGAACCCTATCCTTCAAGGATTATATTTTATTGTGAGTGGTAAAATATAATTTGATTTCCAAACACACAAAAGGAATTCACACACCAATTTTTGGCGCCGTTGCCGCGGACTACGGTTTAATTGCTAAAATCATAAGATTGAGTCTTGTTTGATTTTTAACCTAACTCATTCTTTAAATTCTTTGTAATTATTATTTTTATTATTATTATTATTATAATTTTTTTTTATTATTATTAAGTGCTACATTTTAGATATTTATCACTTAATCAAAGCTTCGGGACTTAAGCTCGAACTCTTTGTGAATATAGTATCCAATTTCGTGCACTTAATTGTTTAAATTTTGTTTTTGTATTTAATTTAGGAGAATAGTTTTCACATGCAAGGTAGGAGATCCTTATCATTGCCATTGTTGCCTTTTGATCTTGAACTTGAACGAACTCTTAAACAACATAGTAGTATCCCTAGGGACCCTAAATTGTTTAGAGAACCTAGGAGAGAAAACATGGCACATAATGATAATATACATGCACAACAAAATCCAGTCATTCAACCACCACCCCCACCGGGTGTGGAGGTTCTTAGGAATTTCTATGTTCCAACTACCTATGCATCACCATCGTGTATTCGTTTCCCAAATGTGGCGACGAATCACTTTGAAATCAAATCCTTCACCATTAGTCTTCTTAATTGTTTCCATGGGCTACCTAATGAAGACCCTTACAAACACATAGATGACTTCTTGGAAGTATGTTCAACCCTCCGGTTGAACAACTTCACGGAAGATGACCTAAGGCTTCGTCTCTTCTCCTTCTCACTCAAGGATAAAGCCAAACAATGGTTCAATTCCTTAGAGCCCCATTCTATTAACTCTTGGACAGAAATGCAACGAGAGTTTCTAAAGAAATATTATCCAATGGGAAAGACTAGTGATGTGCGAAGAGCCATCATCAGTTTCTCTTAATGGGATGGGGAACTTTTTCATGAAACGTGGGAGATAATGAAAGACTTACTACGATCATGCCCACACCATGCTATTCCTAAATGACAATTGGTACAAGGTTTCTATGATGGTTTAGGTGAGCCCCATAAGCAAATGGTAGATGCTAGTTGTGGGGGTACGTTCTTTCTTAAAAGTCCCGATAAGGCGTGGACTCTTTTCGAGAACTTGAGCGAGAATTCGTCTCAACGTTTTTCAATTGAAAGGAAGGGTAAGACTTTTGTTCCCTCTAATGCCAAGGCTGAGAGTATATTTGAATTGTGTAAGGAACACGCAACCGAAATGAAAATAGATGCTCTCTCTAAAAAACTAGACCAAGTTATATTGGCGGGAACTTCTTCCTCTTCTCCTACTCCCTCGAGTTCCATTCCTAAACCTACACATGATGTGTGTTCCTTCTGCTCTAGTCCTTCTCACTATATTAGGGATTGTCCTCATACGGGGCAATACCCAGAATTCACACAAGAGCAAGTGAATGCACTCTATGCTAGGCCAGGTCAAAATTTTTATCAAAACTCTTATAATCCGGGTTGGAGAGATCAAACATATGGAAACCAAGATCACTACCAAAATCAAGGACCTCAAGGACAACAAGGTCCATCCCATTTCCAACCTATACCTTATCAATCAAATTCAAGTTTCCAATCTACTCCACCACCTCCACCTCGGAATCCAAATTTTGAGGACAAAGTTTTGACGTCTTTAGGCAACCTTGAGTCCAATACTCAACTGTTGCACTCCCACTCTCAATCTATCTCAAAGCTATAATCCCAAATGGGACAACTAGCAAATGCATTAAATAGAAGAGAGGATGGGAGATTGTCTAGCCAACCAGTGGCAAACCCTAAAGGAGTACATGTAGTTGATGAGCCTTCTTCTTCCGTAAATAAGCATCACGAACAAGTTCAATCAATTACAACCCTAAGAAGTGGTAGGATCTTAGAAAATCAAGTTGATAAACTAAGAGAGAAAGAATGTGAGCACTCTTTAAATCCAAATTTTCCCATTTTAAATCCAAATTTAGCTCATTCGATTCCAAATCCAAATATTTCTTTTGAACATCCAAATTTCGCAAAAGATAAAGGAAAGGCTAATGAAGCTCATTTACCATCTACTCCAAATCAAGAAGCTTCATTTGAGCCTAGAATTCCATTTTCACAAAGGTTGAGTAAGCCTTCTCATTTTGGGAATCAAAGAGAGAAAATTTCAGATATGATGGAGATTTTCAAACAAGTCAAAATTAATCTCCCTCTCTTTGATGCGATAAGGCAAATCCCCCTATATGCTAAATTTCTAAAGGACTTGTGCACGCAAAAGCGTAAATTTAGGAACCAAGTTCCTAAGAAAGTCCTCCTAACTGAGCAAGTAAGTTCCATCTTTCAACATAACACCCCTCCTAAATTCAAAGATCCGGGTGCCCCGACAATTTCTTGTATCATTGGAGACCAAGAATTCAAAAGGGCCCTCCTTGATTTGGGAGCTAGTGTTAACTTACTTCCTTACTCAGTTTACAAGCAATTAGGGCTAGGGGAACTTAAGCCAACTACGGTGGAGTTGTAACTTACCGACCGTTCGGAAAAGCAACCACGTGGCATCATTGAAGATGTAATCATTCAAGTGGACAAATTCTATTTTTTGGTGGACTTTATAGTCCTTGATACAGAACTCGTCCAAAACCCTACCTGTCATATTCCGATCATTCTAGGTCATCCCTTCTTGGCTACGGCTAATGCTTGCGTTAATTGTCATACCGGGGTGATGGACATCTCATTCAAAAATATGAAGGTAAGGTTGAACATCTTCAATGCATCCCACCACACTTCTAATGATGAAAGCGAGTGCTTTTGTGTGGATGTTGTGGATGAACTTCTTGAAGAAATGCTCCCTCACATCTTAACCAAAGATCGTGCCTAAGTCACTTCAATAGTGACGACTTTGACATCGAGCAATCAATTCAAGATGTAAATGCAATGCTTGATGTCAACACTGTAAATGAATTTCCAAAATGGAAGGCACCGATAGAGCCTCTTCCTCCTTTTTCAAGTACTCCTCCTATTTCATCCCTTGTGTCTCCTCCATAACTTGAGCTTAAGCCTTTACCAGCTACTCTTAAGTATGTGTTCCTTGGCCTAAGTGACACCCTTTCGGTCATCATAACTTCAAATCTAACAAATGACCAAGAGTGTTCACTCATAACGATACTTACGGAACATAAAGGCGCTATAAGGTGGAGCGTTGCCGACCTAACTGGCATAGATCCTTCCATTTGTATGCATCGCATACATTTGGAAGAAGATGCAAAAATCTGGAGAGAGGCACAACGTAGATTAAACCCTAACATGAAAAAAGTAGTCATGAAGGAGGTTATAAAGTTGCTAGATGCCGGTATCATATACCCCATCTCAGATAGCAAGTGGGTGAGTCCCACACAAGTGGTGCCAAAGAAATCTGGTATCACCGTACTCTTAAATGAACAAGGAGAGTTAGTTCCTCAATGCACAACCACCGGATGGAGGTGTGTATTGATTATAGGAAACTAAATTCTTCCACTAGGAAAGATCACTTCCTACTTCCATTCATAGATCAAATCCTAGAGAATCTTGCGGGCCAAAGCTTTTATTGCTTCTTAGACGGATATTCTGGCTATAATCAAGTAGGAATAGACCCATAAGACCAAGAGAAGACAACCTTCACATGTCCATATGAAACATTTGCTTATAGACGCATGCCCTTTGGGCTATGTAATGCACCAGCAACTTTTCAATGATGCATGATGTCTATTTTTTCAGATATGGTGGAGAGGTTCTTAGAGGTATTCATGGATGATTTTTCTGTCTTTGGACCTTCTTTTGATTCGTGCCTTCATAATCTTACACTTGTACTCAAGCGTTGTAAGGACACGAATTTAATCCTTAGTTGGGAAAAGAGTCATTTCATGGTTCAAGAGGGTATAGTCCTAGGACACATTGTGTCCAAAAAAGGCATAAAAGTTGATAGAGCCAAGGTTGAACTCATTGCTAAGCTTCCTCCACCTTCATCGGTGAGGGGCATTCGTTCATTACTGGGCCATGCGGGATTCTACTACCGTTTCATCAAAGACTTTAGCAAGATATCCCGACTCTTATGTCGGCTTCTTGAAAAAGATATTCCATTTCACTTTGATGAAGCGTGCCTTGAATCTTTTGAAACTCTCCGCACTCTTCTATCAACTGCTCCAATTATAACCCCTCCAAATTGGGCTCTCCCATCTGAGGTAATGTGTGACGCATCTGATTTTGCTATGGGTGTTGTCTTAGGGCAACGTATAGACAAGTTGCCACATGTTATTTACTATGCAAGTAAATCCATTTCTGAAGCTCAAATGAATTATACAACTACGGAAAAGGAGTTGCTTGCAGTTGTTTATGCCTTGGATAAATTTAGATCTTATCTCTTAGGATCCAAAGTCATTGTCTACTCCGACCATGCTGCTCTTAGGCATTTGTTAGCCAAGAAAGACACGAAACCCCAGTTGATCCGATGGATACTCTTATTGCAAGAGTTCAATTTTGAGATCCGGGATAAGAAGGGTACTAAGAATGTGGTAGCTGACCACTTGCCTCGAATTCTCGTTGAGTGCCACCATGGTCTAATTCTAGTTTACAAATCCTTCCCAAATGAGTAACTTTTTGGGGTCACTCACGAGCAACTTCCATGGTATGCTGACATAGTCAATTTCCTAGCTACTGGGAAGATTCCCTCATCTTGGTCCAAACATGAAAAGGATCGCTTCTTTTTCCAATTATGTACTTTTGGGACGATCCTCAGCTATTCAAGTATTGCCCCGATCAAATCATCCGCCAATGTGTGCCCGAGAGTGAGATTCCCAGCATTCTTACTTTCTGCCATACACTAGAATGCGGAGGTCATTTCAGTGCTTGAAAAACCGCTTCTAAAATTCTTCGATGTGGTTTCTTTTGGCCATCAATGCATCAGGATACATACTCATTCTGCCGCTCGTGTGAGCGATGTCAGCGCCTTGGCGCTATGTCTCAAAAAGATATGATGCCTTTGAACCCAATCCTTATCGTCGAGATCTTCGATGTTTGGGGCATCGACTTTATGGGATCATTTCCAAAATCTTCCAATTTCGAGTTCATACTCGTAGCGGTGGATTATGTATCTAAATGGGTTGAGGCCTTGGCTACTAGAACCAATGACCACACAGTCGTGGTCAAGTTCATCGAAATGAACATTTTTAGTCATTTTGGGATGTCGCGTGCCATAATCAGTGACGGCGAAAAACATTTTTGCAACCGGTTCCTACGAACCTTGCTACTCAAGTACTCCGTCACTCATAAGGTTTATACACCTTACCACCCTCAAACGAGTGGTCAAGTAGAAGTATCTAATAGGAAAATTAAGCACATCTTAGAAAAAATGGTTCGTCTCGATCGTAAGGATTGGTCATAACGTCTAAATGACGCATTGTGGGCATACCGGACTGCTTACAAAACTTCGATAGGCATGTCACCGTATCGTCTCATATATGATAAGGCTTGTCACTTACCGGTTGAGCTTGAGCACAAAGCCCTTTGGGCTATCAAGAAATTCAATTTCGACATGAAAATGGTTAGCTCGAACCGAAAGCTCCAATTGAGTGAATTGGAGGAATTACGGAATAACGTGTATAAAAGCTCAAAAATCTATAAGGCAAAAACCAAAGCCTTTCATGACCGTCAGATCCGAGCCAAATCACTCTCTTTGGGCCAAAAAGTTTGGCTTTACAACTCTAGGCTTTGCCTATTTCCCAAAAAACTTCATTCTCGATGGGACGGTCCATTTATCATAAACTCCATTGCTCCCCACAGAGCGGTGGAATTGAAGGATCCCAAAGATGGAACACTTTTCAAAGTTAACGGACAAAGAGTGAAACCTTGTGTGAATAGTCAAATGCAAATGAAATACGTGGATGTCGTTGACTTGACGGATTTCGTATATTTGGACCTATGATCTGTTTTTATGTCTCGCCGTAGACTGTAAACTTGGCATTTTCATGGACCTATCATGTTCCATGTGACCCGTCAAATCCATTTTTCGAAACGAATTTTGAGGAAAAAAGTGTGCGCTAAGGTTCCCACGAGCAATATTAGAGGTGTACCCATTACCCTGAAGTGGTTGATGTTTTGCCTTTTTAAAACCCATCAACCATACCGCCACCACCTCAGTCTTAGTTTAGAATTTTCAATTTTATTTTCATTTTTCTCCATTTCAGTTTATTTTTGTTTCAGTACTTGTCTTGTGCTATGTTGGCACCATTTTGATATTTTTGCAACATTTTTCTTATGTATTCCATAAATTATATTGCTTGTATTCACAAATTATCGAATTAATGGAATATTTGCTTTTATTTTTACCTATGTGTACATGTGTAATTATTTCATTTTCCAGTTCTTCTATAATATGTTTGGTATGTAGTTCGGCCTTGTGCAGGTTTTATCAATCCATTTTGGAGACACATATACCGTGTACCCATTACCTTGAAGCGGTTGATGCTTTGCCTTTTTGAAACCCATCAACCATGCCGATAACATTGTTCTAACTTTTCTTGTTTTCAAACATTGAGGACAATGTTTAATTTAAGTTTGGGGGTACGGTACGGTACACTTGTATACACTTGTAAAGTTTTTTTTCAATTTTTGCACATATTTTAATTTTATTTCATGTTTGCCATGATATCTTGCTTTTGAGGGTGTGATACCCCAATAAATGTCAAAAATAAATGCATCATGTAATTAGGAGTTTAGACATCCTAAAATAACTGAACTTTTGAAAATAATGTGTTAGGTTAGAACGGTCTATATTTTTGTTCAGTTTTTTTATAATTGTACAGTTCTTGCCTAAATTTGTCCTTAACAACACAAACATGCACACGTACATTTTAATTGTGGGGTATACGTCGTATGGAGAATTTTGAAATGTTTGTTTCTAATTGAACAGCTTGGAAAACAATTTTCGTTGGCATTCTATAAAAAAATAAAAAAATAAAAAAATAAAAAATAAAAAAACTTGCAATAAACCTTCTCACTTAATAAGCCGGGCCTCTGTGCCTCAGGAAGCATGGAGTGTTCGCGTCTAAAAAGTGTGCAAGGTTGAGCAATAAAGAAACAATTGGCTCGTTTAAGTTCGAATCCTAGTAAGCTCGGTTATTAAGTTCTTCGGGATGCCTTTTCACCTAGTGCCCTAACACTGTCCGGTTTGGGAGTCATTAACCCAACGCTGCTACATGGGCTTGCTAGAAAGTTTAAAGGACTTAGACATTGCACAGCCATTTGTACGTAAGCTTTTGTAAATATGTTGTGAATTGATGGTCTGCTTTTGTGATTTTGTTCGAATTTTTTTCTTTTAAAGACGGATGTTATCTCTATTCTCCAATTACGGCAATAAGCCACACATTAAGATGTATGTTCACTTTTCAAAAAGAATTTTAGGGCTTGCACTTGTATTGGTATCGAATTGACCATTATGTGGGGATTGTCATCTAATTCTAGTTTTTAAAGGTATATATTTATTGATATCCTTACAGTTCCATAATACTTGTCGAATTTGTCACTTTGAAAATAAATTGGGTGATCATCCTTTTCTAGTTGATAACTGAGAGAATAGCTCATTTTTGCATATTTTTGTGAGGTTAACAAGTATGTTAAACCCAATGAGACTTCACTCGTCCACTAGACGTGTCTAGGGGTTTAAAAAGCTTGTTGCATTCGCTAAATGCAACCTTGTTTCCCACGAAAGCGGAAGTAGGGTAGTTGTTTTAAATTAAATCATTTTGTATTGCTATGGGACTAGCAATATGTAAGTTTGGGGGTGTGATAAGCGTTGAATGTTGCACATTTAAGCCCTTTTAAATACATATGTTAATTCCTTAACTGGTTTTAATTTATAGTTTTTATGTTATTTTCTTGTTCTTGGTATTTTCAGGACATTACTTGTAAAATCAGTCAAATCAAGTGATTTCATCTTCAATAATGTCTCTTCAGAAAATTCCAATGGTCTAATGGTGCATTGTGTGTATTTATATATATATATTTATTTATTAGTATTATTTTATTTTATTTCTTTAAGTTATTTTATTTTTATTTTTATTTTTTTATATAGGTGTATATATTTTAGTATTTATATAGATATAATATTAGATATTAGTTATTTATATTTATAATTTTGTATAGATGTAGTTTTGTATAGATATAGTATTTTATGTATATTAATATAGTTATAATTTTAGTATGTTTATATATATTTTATACACTAATTAACTATTCACAACTAATCAGCCCATGCACTAAACCAGCCCAAATCCTAAACTATCCAACCCAAAGCCCACTTCCATCTCAATAGCCCATGCACTAACCAGCCCAAACCCAAAGCCCACTTCCATCAAAACAGCCCACATCATTAACCACCTAGCCTAACCCAATACAACACCCAACCAAATAATTCCTCCAGCACATGCAACCTTCATTTCCAACCACTTTGCCTTACCAAAACCCACCATTTTGCCTCACCAAAACCCACGGCCAGCCAGCCTATATATATATATATATTATTTGTTTTAATATTATTATGTACATATAGTAATATTTTTGTTTGTTATTATTAAATATTTTTTTATAAATATTTGTAGTTTTTCATTAAGATTCATTGTGTATAAATTATGTTCTTATATTTTCATATTTGTTTAGTATGTTATTACATATAGTTAAGTTATATATTTTATATTTCATACACACACACACACACACATCAGGCAACTTCCTTAACTAAACCCATTTATATAGCCTCTCCAAACTATCCAAACCCACAAACAAACCACTTAACAGCACATTACAAAACCTTGCCTCACCCACTTCCACCAACTGCCGGCACAATATATATATATATATATATATATATATATATATATATATATATATATATATATTATTTATGTTATATTATCTTATAGTATAGTGTATGTTATTTGTATTATATATGTTATATATTATATATATATATGTATTATATGTATCATTGTATTATTTGTAATATATTATATTACATATATATATATATATATATATATATATATATTTATGTCAGTAGGTGGAGACAAAGAAAGAAAATGGAAGAAAAAGAAAAATAAAGAAAAGAGATTAGGTGGAGAGATAGGCTAGAGCAGGTGGAGTCAAAAAGCAAAAGAAGATATAAAAAGAACAAGAAAAGAAAAGAATTCAAAAGATGAAGAGAAGAAGAAAGTGTCGGCTGGTGGAGTCAAAGAGGAAAACAGTGCCACTCTCTTACCGGTTTTTACTTACGAAATAGTCGATCGGCCATAAAATGATCAATCAAAGAGGAAAACAGTGTTAGGAACCGATCGCCCAAAGATGATCAATAAAAGAAAGAAGAGAGGCAGTTGGAATTATAAGTTGATTGCCTAAAAAAATAGGCGTTGAGCCTATAAAAACTAATACGCAATTCCATGATCCTATAAAAGTAAATTCATAATTAATTCAATTCAATATACAATCTTCCTACATTTCTAGCATGGTATCAGAGCCAATCAATTCCTGGTAATCTTCATTGTCTTCATTATCCATCGCCCTCACTGCTGGGGATGACACCATTGACTTCATCCTCGATGATCAATCATATAAAATAACTTTCGCCAAATCAACACCTAACCAATGCCATTACACAATTGGCGTAAGAGTTTTCAAATAATTCTCTCTCTCTTTACCCTAATTCAAAGGTGACTTGAAGCCCACTCTTCTCTTGCTTGTGAATTTCATACAAGGACATATGATTGAAGATTTGAAAGTGTTTGGAAGCAGAGAAAATCAAATTCGTGGTGTTCGAATCATGTTCGCGAAGATTGGAAAATCTGGTTCGTACTTTTCTGCACAACATAACCGTTTTGGTCATAACTTCTTTGTTATTGATTGAAACGAGCCATAACATCTATGTGTCAAAGTCGCTGATTTCAACAAGTTCATTTTCTGATTTTCAAATTAGTTTTCGCTCTAACGAGTTACTTTCGGTCTTACAGTCGCTCCAACAAGCTACTTTTGTCTATCGAGCCGATCATTTGTAGCTTTTTTGTATGTGTTCGTAACCATGATTAGTAGCATCACTAGATTGCTTTTCTGAGCCGCATTCAAGATTTTGTCTTCAAAACTCAAGATGGTTTCATATAATCTATCTTGAGTTTGAGGTGGGGTTGTTAGATTATATATTTACTATTATATCTTTTCCTAAACCATATAGGTTTCTTACACCTTCTCCTAAATCATAAGGACTAGGATTTCTTGTCTCCCAAGTTTACTTAGCCTCCAAGATTATGTGCCTATAAATAGGTTGTAGAGATCGTGCCCAATTTTGGCTAGTTTTTGAAATTTTCATCATTATTACTTTAAATGCATTTTAAATGATATTTAACATGTTTTGAATGCGGGGAACATGTTTAGAAGGTTGGAATATGGTTTTGGAAAGTTTTGAAAACTTTTAAAAAAGTTTGACTTTTTGGTCAAACCGGGACCCGGGATGCGATTTAAGTAGGCCCAGAAATTCAGAAAATTTTCAAAAATATTTTTTTTGGGGAATGACTTAAATGAAATATTTAGAGTGTTAAGGAAGCGATTTCAAGTCCAACGGAGTTTTCAAAAATTAATTCGGAGGACGGGAAGGTACATTAAGTGACCCAGGGGTAAAATGGTCATTTCACGCCCCTAGGGTTGAGATAAATATCCCAAGGTCTGGGATATTTCATATTTACAGATTTCACTCTCTCTCTAAAAGTCACCACTTTATCTCTCTCCCTTCTCTCTAGATTTTAGGTCACTTGGGGTATGATTTGTAAGATCCCGAAGAAGGAAAGTGTGTAGAGGGCGTTGAGAGCTTCGGTTTGAACCGATCAAAGTCTACATTTTGTGAAGTTGAGAAAGCTGAGATTTCTCAAAGTTGGATTCAAAGCATAGGATTTGAGGTAGGGGTGCTAGACTCATCTTTACTTTGATTCTATAGGTCACATAATTGTGACATGAAAGATAGGTTGAGATTTCTTGAGTTTAGGATTTTGTGTATATGTAGATATATATGAAAATGTGATTTATGCACATAGATATGTCTAACATGTTAGTTAGGGCTTATGTATGTTGCATAGGTGAAGTTGAGACTATGAATGTTTTTGATGAAATTGTATGCATTTGGTGGAAACATTGAAAATCTGAGTTTTTATTTAGAATTGTGCATCAAAGATATAATTTTCTTAAAAAATGCATAAGCATGATGATTTTCATGGTATGAGTGTGTTGACATTGTGACAAGCTTGAGATGAGAAAGAAAAGTGTATTGTTTTGATAAAAGCATTGCATTGTGTGGATTTTGTGCATTTATTTGATAAGTGTACATTATATGAAAAGCGAGATTTTTGGGGCATGTGTGAGAATTAATATAGGTATTGAACTCTAGGGTGCAAGACCCAAAACTTGGCCAAGCGGGTGTCGCTTCCGTCGGGTTAGTAGCCCAAAAAGCGTGAGCAGAGTATGTGGTCCCAAAATGACCCTTACTACGGATTGTGATAAGTGAAGTCCTCAGTTGAATTAATTTTCGAATTTATGTGGCGTGAGTTATACATATGAAATGTGACTTGTTTAAGTTGATGTTTATATATATGTATACCTTGAAATATAAAGCATCACGCATGATTTCCAAAACTTGTTTGTTTTGAGGGTAAAAGGCATGGATATTTGTCATATAGATTGTAATGATTTCATATGCATCCATGCATGGCCGCCTAAGTTAGAGTGGAGTTGGGTGGATCGTTCCTACTGAGCCGCAGTGGTGCTCACCCCCTACTTATATAAACTTTTTCAGATAAGGCGCCGATCGAGAACGAAGCATGATTAGCTCAATGGACCTCGATGGGTTCCTTTTTGGATTTTGATCTTTTGGAATGTAGATAAATGTCCATGCCGTTTTGTGGCATATGGACTCTTTTGGTAAATGTTATTCTTAAAGTTGGATAACATATTTATAATTGAATTTCATATGTATAAGCCATGTTGGACATGTATGGAAGATTTTGAACATAATTGTATGGCCATTAGGGGGGGACACGTGCCCAAAAGTGTCCATTTTGAATTTAAGGTGTGAATGACATATGAAATGATTTGTATGATTTCAATAGAAATGTATGAGAATTTGTGAGATTATGGTGATATGAATGTGTGAATTAGGGTGTGTGTATGGAGATGTACCATTTATAGATCCTTGGAATGTTGAGTGTTAGATTTTGTTGGAAATGAAAGTGTTGCCGGTCAAATGGACACATTCTGCCCGAATTTTGGCAAATTGTTTTGAGGGGTCTACACAACTCCAAATGATCTGAAATTTTTACCACATCTTCCCCTAGATGTCTAGTGTTACCATATTTAATTTGGTGAATTTTGGACTACCACATAATTTTAGAAAAATCCGTGAATGTTCTGCCACTAGATTTTACAATTTATGTTGGGCACCAACTTGGTTGTCAAAACTGTTTCATTTGGCTAACATTTAGCCATTAAGGTTGGCTCACGCTTCTTCTATATTTAGTCTAGTTTCTATAGAATTTTAGTTTGCCTCATTTCGAGTTGAAATGAATTTTCTATGAATTTTTTTATGACTGCTGCGCAGATTGCACCTAGTAGTGCATTGTCCACTAGAGGAGTTACTGTAGCAATTTAGCTACTGCCCGGAGATGCAAAATCATGGTTCTGGACCATTTCAAAAGGTCTAAATTATATTTTTAAGCTTCTTAAGACTATAGTAGGATGGGACAATGGTCCAAAAAAAATTTTGAAACTTTTTACGAAAAGTTACTATTCACGAGGGCCGAAAATCAATTTTTTTTTATTGTTCTAAATGATTTCAACGATGAGGACCATGGTTAGTCATGCATATTCACTTAATTATATGCATATTTAGTTGCTTCTGTGGTTAAGAGAATTGGTTTGGATATTATATTTTTCAAAATGGTTGTTTTGATTAGATTTCACCGTTCATCCCCATTTCTCTCGCTCTTAACCGGGTGTTGGAAATCGGGCCGTGACTTCGTAACCATGATTAGTAGCATCACTAGATTGCTTTCTCGAGCCGCATTCAAGATTTTGTCTTCAAAACTCAAGATGGTTTCATATAATCCATTTTGAGTTTGAGGTGGGGTTGTTAGATTATATATTTACTATTATATCTTTTCCTAAACCATATAGGTTTCTTACACCTTCTCCTAAATCATAAGGACTAGGATTTCTTGTCTCCCAAGTTTACTTAGCCTCCAAGATTATGTGCCTATAAATAGGTCTTTATGTATGGTTCATAATTAATTCAATTCAATATACAATCTTTCGATATTTCTAACAAAAATAAAAACTCAGAATAAAAGAGTTAAAGAATTGCTCTCAGAAGAAAAAATTATACAATGAAGAAACTTACTTATATTTCATCTATGGTGGCTTCATCACTTCCTTGAGAATGATATTTATTCTAGCATATTTACAACAAAATAACACATAAAAATAAAACTATTTTTCATTGAATGAGAATGAAATTAATACAAGAAATAATGAAAATGAATACACTATATTTTTTCTTTACAATTTTCTAACTCTTTTTCAACCCCTAAGATCCCCTATTTATAGAGTTAAAGGAGAATGGTTTAGGAGGGAAAATAAATTTAAAATTTAAAAAGAAAAAAGAAAAGATACAATTTCATATTTTGTAAAGAATTTGAATTTAAACACTTTTTGAAATCCCACCATATCTTTAATTTAAAGTTGAATTCTGAACCGTTGACATGACAAGTTGATTGGGCCGTGTATCAAAAACATTTTCCATCGTTTTGAACTTGAGACCTCTTGTAGAGTAGTTTGTGCAAAATACATATCTCCTACAATTCTTCTTGTGTTTATCTTCGGCTATTAACAAATATTGCCTTCATTTCATTTTTGTAATTGGCAAATTTCGGTGTCAAAATTAAGTTAATCGATTTGTAATTTGTGGTTCAATTCTTTGTAATCGATTATAGAGCTCAAGAACAAGTGTACATACATCATTGATCAAGTGATAACGTCATATAGTCAAGGTAAGTGTGTGAGGACATGTTGCACTTTATATTTTGACGTCCGACTTTGAAAACTAAGGTTTTAACTTATTTTTTCAAAGTTTCAATGTTAGACGAGTCTATTTGTTCCCTGAACCAGTCCAACATATCTCAATTTCCTAAAGGATGATTTTTATACACAGTGGTTTTTTTCATGTATATCAGGTGTATTTCTGCACTTTATTTTATTTACTTGTTTTATGTTATTATTTAATTTTTAATTGAACTTAAATTCAAATTAATCTAAAAAATTAAGCAAACGAGCAAGTGAACCTATTCATCACCCTCTAGATTTTAAACAAACTTTTGCAGCCACTTCTACACCATGCTACTCATAAAAGAACATATTTAGAGGGGTGAATAGGTGTACGAACTTGTTTTCTTAATTATTCATATTGTTTTAATTTAAGTCCAATTAAAATAAAAACAATCACACAAAGCAAGTAAATAAAGTAAAGTTGAGATGATGCCAGATTTATGTGGATACCTTGTGGAAGAAAATCACAAGGTTGTACCCCTGAAGAAACAAATTCAGTATCTCAAAGCAAAGTACAACATCATTATCTCAGTCTCAAACCCACTCCACTTTGCTAAGAACTAGTTGTTGAACATCCTAGACTAACCCCTACAACTCCTCGAAGCAAAGTACAACAGTTCTTGATTATATTTTCTTAATTAAGCTTTGATAGGTAGTGTTGCTTGAATAATGTGTAGATTTTACAGGTTTTTGGTATGACACTACATATGAAATTTGGAAACTTCTTAGTGATGCTCTGGGATCTACAAAGTTATAGTTCGTTGTATTTTGGGATGTTTGGGAGAAATTATAATCTGATTTTTCCTGTGGTTAGGTTATGATTGTCTAGGTTAGTTTTGTCACGAAATTGCCGAAAATGGGAGATTGTCACGTATATTTTTGTCATTGGTAATATTCGGTGTCAAAACTAAACATGATCGAGTTGTAATCTTTTATTTATATTCTTGTAATTGATCATGTAATTGAAGTCTTAGAGTGAGCATAGTGTTTTACACCAACCATGCAAATGATCTTCAAAGGCATGAAGCTTGACACTTCGAAAGAGGGCACCAATGTATTGAACAAATATTTGATTAATTGAAGTTTTTGGATGATTCCAATTGCATGTGGACATCGTTGATCAAGTATGAGAGTCACATAGTCTAGGTAAAGTGGTGAGAACACATATATTTCAAATCGGGAGGTTCCGACTTTAAAAATTAGGTTTTCAGGCAAATTTTTTAGAATTTTCAAGGTTGGACCGGTCCAGCTCAAACCTGGACCAGTCCAAGTAGTCTCGGGACTTTGAACTTGTGCAAGCAGAAGCCTAGACCAGTCTAAGTTTGAGTTGGACCGGTCCAAGCTTTCTGATGGTGGATTTTTTCTTCGCAGTGTCCTATTTTGATTCGGATTTGACTATGAAATTTTCTTAAACTTTGGGACTTATTTTCTATTGATTTTTAACTTGTTTTCCAAGTAAAATTATGATTTTTAACATCTATAAAAGGCCTCATATGATTTCCCTCTCTGTGTTCTTTCATGAAACTTTCAATATTCATCGAAAATCATTCTTTTAGAGAGAGAAAACATAGAATATTTTTTAACAAAGAACTTTATTTTTCTGTTTATATTTTTGAGAGCGCACACATATTCACTGAGTGATTTAGGATAGCTCTCTTTACTTGATCAATCGTTCGAAGACTGCTTCAAAGATTTCTTATTGATCAAGATAATTTGATTGTTTGATTTCTTCTACAATTGTTCGTTGGTGAGGAAGGAGAAAAAGATCGCACTATAAAGGGGACAAAATACTTGCTGACTATTCACATTCTTCCAATTACTTTTCTGCAAGGATTGTGACATTAGCCAGAAGTCTGTAGCAATTTGACGATGGAGTTAGAAAAGTAAGCCTGAGGCATTCCGCATCAAGTTCTTGTCAGAGTGGAGTGGGTGTGAGTCTCGGACAAAGTCTGTTATACTTTGCTTCAACGATTGTGGATTTGGTTATCTGGGGCTACAAAGCTTTACCTATGGTTTTTTCCTGATCTGGAGTTTCAAATATATATAGGCATTCTTTACTTTATTGCACTTTATTTATTTACTTGTTTTGTGAGATTAATTTAATTTTTAATTGAACTTAAAATTGAGATAATCTAAAAAATTAAGCAAAAAACGAGTAAACCTAATCACACCCCTCTAGGTTTTAAACAAACTTTCACAGCCGCTTCCGCACCATGCAACTCACAATTAGTTCTATTAATTTTCAATAACTTTGATTCTACTGTATTTCTCCACATTTCTAATTTTTTTGCTAAATTTTCTTTAGAAGTATCCATAAACACTACATCATCAACAAGCAACATTTACCATGAAATGTCTCCTTGTAAGTCTTTGATTATCTCATCCAAAATTATTGCAAATAAATATAAGTTTAGTACTAATCTTTGGTGCAATCCTAGGTTTATAGAAAATTCACTAGTCTCACCACATATAGAGCCAACTCTAGTTTCAATATTCATATACATATGTTGAATAAACTTTCTTATTTGTATAGGAATTTATTTTCTTCGTAATGCCATCAAATTTTATCTCTTGGACTCTATCATATGTTTTTTGTAAGTCAATAAAAATCATATATAGATCTTTTTGCTTACTCCTACATTACTAAACTACTTGTCTTTTTAAGTAAATAGTTTCCAATATTGATCTCCTTAACATAAATTATAATTGGTTACCGGATACCGGAGAGATTCTTTTCTTAATCTTTGTTATATCAATCTTTTTCATAATTTATCAATCTTTTTCATAATTCATTGTATGACTCATACAATTTTGTATATCTCCTTTATTATTGTAAAATTATTATGTTTTTTCTCCTCTCATTTGGCATTATACCTTCCTTTAGAATTTTGTTAGAAAATTTTTTTTTTGTTACCCATTCAATTCCTATTTTTGTAAATCGAACTTAAAATACATTCTACTCGAATAGTGTTTCTTTACCAAACTTCAAGTTTTATTTTTCCTTTTACATGAGAATCATTTTATTTCTTAAATCCGGTTTGCGGACAAAAAAAAATGCACAAGGCTTAGAAATAACATAATTTATTTCTAAGCATTTCAAGTGGCAAAATGAGCAACATAAAAAAAGTGGGTATTTATAATTATGAACGACAACGAAGGTGTAGAACAGTGGAGTTGGAAGAATTGCTCCAATAAGAACTGAAAAAACCAAAAAATAAAAAATAAAAAATAAAAAAATTGAGGATAAACATTAAGTGGATAAACATGATGAGGCAAAGTACTTCAACTAATTTTTCAATTTCATCCTATAAAGTTCATCATAACATTTTATTTCACTTTTATAAAACTCTTTACTTTTTCTTTTTGCGTGCACTTGAATTTTGTGAATAATTAATTGTATATTCATGTCGTGTCCCTATTTTGTTATTCATTGTATTATTTCAAACTAAAGCAATAACTTCACAACATTTTGGTAAATATTTTAATAAATAGAAGAAGAAAATATCTTTTTATCTATCGAGACTTTTTCATTTGATGTATTTGTTGTGCGAATATTATGAATTGATTATTTTTTATTTAATTTTTTAAAGAATCCATCCAACGGCCACCGCAAGATTCTTTATTGGAAGGCCTTTTGCCTTAAGCCCTGCTTGATGACTAAAATCTCATATAAAAATAAGAATTATTAAATTGGAAATTTTTTTTATAAGTTCTACTTTTCAATTATAATGATTAAGAAATTTTTAAAAATTTTGTTAAAACAACTAAATCTTACTTTTAACAGATATTTCTAGTTAAGCTCACAATTCTATTAACAATATTTTTTTTTCCAATATTGCCCTTTCTCATAAATGTCTTAAATATTTTTTGAATTAACATATTAAATATAACCTTTAGCTCTAATTTTTATAATTAATATCTATTTACAATAATAAAAACAAAAAGCACATAGTTTTAATTGCAACCAAAATTAGCAATTTTTTAAAAATATTTATAAAGTTATTTAAATTCAACCAATTGTAATAAAAATAAATATTGAAAAAGTCAAAAAGTTTCACAATTTTTTTCCAATGAAGTATATTTATGTACAATTAATGAAATATTTAATTTTTTTTCTATTTATATTGTTTTACAAATATGTAATTTCAAGAATTAAATGTAATTTTATATAAATTTGAGACTATGTTACATATATATATATATAGAGTAATAATTTCTTGTTCATCGGTGAACAAGAAATTTTCTACACACCAAGCACGGTAACCGTTGGATATGATACAAGTGTAAAAAGATAACTTTCAAAAATCATTACAATCATATCTAATGGTTACCATACATGGTGTGAAAGAATTTCTTACTTATCGGTGAGCAAGAGATTATTTTTGTATATATATATATACAACTTAGTAATAAAATGGGAGAAGGGTGTTAAAAGAAGAAAATAACAACTTAATAATAAAATGCTGAAATACGAGTGTTAGATTATATATAAAATACAAAAAACTCTTCAATGATATACCCTTTTTGCAAAATCACTTCCTATTTTTTAAAATGAACTGCGTCGGTCCATATTTCCCTTACCACATTTTGACGTAAAGTAATATTTTTTTCGATTTTTCCTTTTAACATACCCAAAATATCCCTCTTACAAAAATTTATTAAATAACACATTCTCATCCCCTACCCCTCTCTCTCTCTCTCTCTCTCGCTGCATATACTTCTCTCTCTCCCTCTGTCACACACACACACACACAAGCTTTCCTCCAACTTTTTCCGTTCTTTCTTTTTTTTCTGCTATTCCACTGTGTTTTTTTTTGCACCATTCGAACAAGATTGCCACCGTATATCTCTCTCTACTGTCTAAGTTTTTTGGGTTGGATTTGGGTTTGTAAAATTTGGAATCGAGCCTTAATTGAGATGGATCCGCCGGCTCTGTTGAAAGACGGTGCATTTTATTTTCATGATACTTGTGCATGACGTACACTTTAATCTATGTGGACTCCAAATAGATCTATACCAACCAGAGCATCAATACCCGAAACCACCTGAATCCAAAAACCCAAAGCAAAGACCCGAAAATCCGACAAAGCAAACAATTCATCGCTGCCCACGGTGGCAGCGATCACCAAGTCGTTGGGTCGTTGGGTTTAACAAAACGGGGCTGCTGCTATTCTCTGTTTAATCCTCCACGCTCCACATTTGGTTTGCCAAATTACACACTGATAATGTATGGCATATCAATACAGGGAAGAACTTGAATTAATCCAATAAGTGAGTAACCATGCCACTTGTCAATCCATGCGCTTACCTTTTCCAACTCTCTCTCTCTCTCTCTCTCTCTATATATATATATATATATGAGAGCAAACCAGATTTACAGGTTCTATTGCAATTGCTTAGATACCCATCCATGGTTATTGTCATTTTGAATGAGAGGGAGAATTTTGTCCCAGCCAAGGTCAAATTATTCATGTGGGTATAAATGATTAAAGGGCAAATTTTGTCTTTTATTTGATTAGTGAACTTAATTTTTTTTTTTTTTTAAATGTGGGAGAGAGTCTTGGTGACCGATCACGGATTGTCCAAACAGATTCTTAAAGAAAAAGCTACTATCTTCATCTTCTCTGGTAAAAATTTTCTGTCATTTTACTTCTACTTTTTACCATTTACTTTCTCCTTGTTGAAGAAACTTCTCAAGGAAGATTGGTGGCTTGGTGCTCAAGCACAACTGTCAAACAGAGCATACGGGTCGTGTTGTCCAACCACTTACCACGTCTAGATAGAGTCTAGTATATATATAGGCATGTAGGAGCTATTTGTGTGCGTGTATATATCCATATATACAGTATAATTCTTATATGATGATGTTATTCTCATATTAACATTTTGTTGATATACCCAAAAAAAAAAAATGGTCTTTTTGTCTTCTGTTAAGCTCACAAAAACAACACAAAATCTCCACATTCAAAAAACCGATTCATTCCCAAAACATTTGAGAAAGCATTCAAAAAACCGATTCATTCCCAAAACATTTGAGAAAGAGAAAAAGAAAAACGAGGGAGAGAGAGAGAAAAATAGAGGGAAGACTTCAAGTCAAGTAGTAGTACGGAAGATAAAAAGACAGACCATCATCACTATCTTTGGGTAAAGAAAAGAATTTCTTATTGTCACCTTTTCCTAAACTTTATGTTTCCTCGTTTCATTTTGGGTTTGCTTTCTCTGTTGGTAAAGAGCATTGGATATATATATATACATACATACATACACATACAGACACACACACACACATATATATATGTGTAAAGACCATCAAGATAAATCTTTCTTTTGATAAGGCAAGTGCTTGTACTGGAGATTCCCCCATTCTTGATTCTCTCCTTTCACTACCTTCCTTCCTTCATAACTAAGAAACCCATTTCTCTCTCTTCCAATCTCTAGCTAGACTTTCTCTCCCTAAGCATCTTTTTGATGGAATGGAACGTTTAAAGGGTGGAAAGTAAAATGGGGTTTTGTTATTGTGATCATTTCAGATAAGCAAATAAGTTGTCAAAGGGAACAGAGAGAGAAAATAATGATGGAGGGGGTTTCTTTGTCTAGTAAGAGAAAACTGCCTAAAGAAGAGTTTACTGATTTGGTGTTTTCGTGGTCTCTTGAAGACATTTTCAATGAGAATCTTTACAAAAACCAGGTCTACTTTCTCTTTCATGCTTCATCATTCTTAATTTTTCTGAATCCTAAGAATCTTTGTGACATTTTTTTTGCTTTAGATTAAATTATTGATATATGTGTGTGCGCAATATAATAATACTCCTATATAGTTTATCAAAATTTCATGCATCCACATCGGTATACACACATACAGAAGTTACTGTTTAGCAATATGTTTTTCATTATTCATCTTCTGTGCTATTGCTCTGTTGGTGTATCCAAATTTATCATGCTCACTTGTTGCTCATGAATTGATGTTATTATTATTGCTCCTGATTAATAAAAACTTGCTCGTGTGATGTCTGTATTGTCTTAGATCAATTCATTGAACCATCATATGTATCGTTTTTTTACTGACAAATCGTAGAGAAAATATATGTTTTTGCTATGCAAAAATTAATTCTGATTACTTAATATATTTTATTTATGTTGTTTAACAGTTTGCTTGAGTTTTTTTGGACATCATGATCCTTCACATGGTTGATGGAAGGAGGGAAAAAAATTCAAATTTAATAGTGGAGATGAGTTTCCTATCTACTAGATAGATGGAAATCCTTTTCTTTTGCCACATCCCATTTAACTTGAGTAATAATTGAGTGTATTCTTATTAAAAACAACATTAAACTTTACTATAATAAAACATATAATGAAATTATATGTCTAGTATGTGTATACCCATATTTGGTTTTTGAACACATTTTTGTATCCTAAAATTTTGGATTCGAGAAGGCTCCAACATCTACACACATTCGCAATTATACAGTTACCCGAGTCCGGGTAACATAGTCTTTACCAACATGGTCTCTATCAGCTTGTTTAGTAAAAGCTAACAGTTTCTCATTGTGGCGACTAACTATGTTACCTGGACTACGGTATCTGTGTCGGGTTCGGGTATGTGTTCAAGTGTCGGATGTATCAAATCATCAAATAAAAAGATATATGGACACCGCTAAATATTCAAATTATTTAATATTTTTCTTTTTTTTTCTAGAGTAAGATAACTCTTGTTTAACATAGTGTTCAAATAGACATTTAACTTGTTTTGAAGCAATAGTCTTACAAAATTGAATCATTGTATATTTTGACTAGGTGCATGTCCAACCAAATGTGCCGAACACATCCTATACACTTGTCCAAGTATAGTTTGTTTGACACGCATATTTTATGTATTTTTAAAAGGTCCATGTAACATAGTGATGAATATAAATCTTACCTACCAATTATGAGTACTCTGGTAATTCTCTTTCAAATCAAGTATTTTGTCTTGAAAATTAATATAGTTTCATATATTGTTGTTTCTATTACTACAAGGCACGTTAATTTGGGTGCTGAAGCTCATTTGGGTTTAAATATTTCTAAATGAATGTGCTGAAAATCTATAAAAATTGTGAAAGTAACTTGTACATTCTGTGTATATTAATTATAATAATGGGAGGGAAGATAATTTGTGAACATATAGATGACTGTAGGTACTATTATGTGGAAAACATTCCTAACGAGTTAGTACTCAAGATAATCTTAAAAGATTATGTGACAAACTGTTATGGTGACAAGGTTTGAATGGACCTTGTTCGATTTTAACTAACAATAATTGATTTTTAAAATCTAATAATTAATTTAAAATGTAGCAGTATGAATCTATAGAGCAAAAATAAAAAATCAAGCAACCACACGTGAACACACTGGTTTTAACATGAAAAACCCAACACGGAAAACCACAGAAGCTAGTCCAGACAGATCAAATCCACTATGAGAAGAGATTTTACAACTAGGTTAATAGTTTTTCAAACCCTATAAAATCCATAGTTACATCATGAAACAAAATGACACCAAACATTCCACTCAAGTCTCCAGGATGTTCGCTCCAAAAACAAAACTCTCCTCAGCGATCTGCTTCCCCACAAGCACTTTGATCTCCAAGGCTAGTCATCCAGGTTGTGTTTTTGTTCTGTCGAAATGCAAGGATTGGTGTTGAATTTTCCGTGTGCTAATGATTATGATGATCAACACTAGGAATTATAACTCACCATGAGAAGACAAAAGATGAGATGAGCCTAGAAGAAGGAGATGAGAATATAGATGAAGGAGGTGAGAAGACAGATTGAAAAGATAGGTTGGATAGACTGAAGGGTTGAGAGGAGCAAGAACAAAGAGAGAAGAAGATAGAGAGACTCCTGAAACCACAATAATATTCCAATAATCAAACTAATTGGTTTGATTACATAATAGTCCTAACTTTCTGAGCAAGTACAGTATGTACCTGTCATAATAATCTGCAGCTGTTATTGCTTGAAAGACAACTTTTAAACTATGATAACAAAGTTGTATAGTGTTGCTTTGTTTGATAAGAGATATTGCGGCTCATGGAAGGATGTTCATGCTGTCCTAGTTACCTTGAAATGGCTATTGGCTGTGTGGTTTTGAAAAAATGAATCTTTTTTAGACTTGGAAACAAAAAACATAATATTATAAGAGCAGGCGATAATCTCGTGAATAGGTAGATTGAGAACATTCAGAAGCTTAGACATATGTAGACTACTCTAGGAGAGTTTCTTATAGTTTATTAAAACCTTATAGAAGTCAGATCTAGTTTGTAAATTGTTTTTTCTTTTCTAATAAACTCTTTTCTGAAGTGCATTGTGGTTGTTGGAATTTCCATGAGTCCATAACAGTTTCCAACTTGCTCAGCAGTTGGCTTTTAGGAAGAACAAAAAAAAAAAAAAACCTAAGAATCTATATCTTTTTCCATCTTTGCTGTACTGATTCACTTTCAAGTTACTACTTGATTTTGTTATAGGCTTAGAGCCATTTGATGTCAAGATCTACCTTATCTTTCTTACTGAAAATACTGGAAGAACTGATGATTTTTCTGCCGTGGCTTGTGTTTACTTAAAGTACTACGAGGAAGCTTGCTTGTACTGATTGATTAAATATCTTGCTCCTCGATTATTTCAGAAGTATATCATTAACTCAAAGCACTTACTTCATTGGTTAGGATGTGGGTTGAAAGACTTCCATATGCATTATCTCCTTTATTGAGTCTTCTCATATTAATATGGTATAATTGAATTCTTTTTACTGCTGAGAACTATGTATGACACTACCACTGGAATTTAAATTTCTTTGCATCTGTCTAGGTGGAGAAGATTCCTGTATCATTTCAATCTGTGGAGCATTATCTTGGTTCATATGTTTTTCCTTTACTGGAAGAAACACGAGCAGAACTGGCTTCCAGTATGGAAATTATATACAGAGCACCTTTTGCTGAAGTGATCTCTCTTAAAGAGTGTAAGCTCCGTGGAGAATTACTATACAATGTTCAGGTTGATTACTGGAGAAACAGATTTAATGATCGTGCCAAAGAGCCTTACAAAACATTGCCTGGAGATATTTTTGTCATCTCAGATGTGAAACCTGAGACTATTTCTGATTTACAACGGGCGGGAAGGACCTGGACTTTTGCAGCAGTCACTAATATCACGGAGGATGAGAATGAAGATGATAGCACAATTACTTATTTTAGAGTCAACGCATCAAAAGACATTGAAGTCAGAGATGGGATGTTGAAGTCCATGTTTGTGGTTTTCTTGATGAATAGAACAACAAACAAAAGAATATGGAATGCGTTGCACATGTTTAAAAATCTGAAGATTATCAAAGAAATCCTGTGCATTGATTCGGAGGTAAGAAGTATGACTAGATTGGATAACATGGCATTAATGTTGCATGAACACTGGAATATTCAATTATATACACTAGATTGGAAGTGAATAATTAAAAGTCAATATCCATGATGGGATATCTAATGCGTGAACATAGTGATGTTAATAATGTTTTTGTAATGATTCAAAATGACATAGCTTCTTTTGAAGAGTTGGGAGAAATAAATAAAAAGTAAATGAAATCTTAAGGGAAAATCTTATTAGTCACTTGCGACACAGGTTTGACGCAATGTATTGGTAATGTCAAGAATGTGTTTTCTTTTCATAAAAAGATAGTTTGAGAATCATTGTAACTTCATTTCCTTATGTGTCCTTTTCTATGCACATTTAAGTCTTCCTTTCATATAAATGTATATTTGAGTTTTATATTCTCTTTTTGTCTTTTGAGGGCTGGCCTTGGCGCAACGGTAAGGTTTCTCCATTGTAATCTGGAGGTCACAGGTTCGAAACAAGTGTTGCCTCTCCGCATGCAAGGCTGCGTATGTCTAACCGTCCCCAGACCCGCAATGGCGGTAGCCTCGTGCACTGGGCTAGCCCCTTATTCTCTTTTTGTTTTTTAGTTTTCTTATGTTCTACCACATGTACCTAAATTTTGTTGAACATCATGCGCCAGATATTTCACTCTTTTCCATTCACTAACTAAGAGCATAGTGGGTGATTAATTTCATGGGATGTGTAAACATTACGGGGATCTTGATTGATATTTTGAATGTGGCAAACAGGTTGAAAAAACTTGTGATCGTTGTCCTGTTCATAACAATAGCCAATTAGCTGAAAGATTCAGTACGAGACTTTTGTCTAAGCTGAATGAATCCCAAACTGAGGCAATCTTGGCTTGTTTCCTTAAAATGGAATGTAACCACAAGACTTTTGTGAAACTTATATGGGGCCCACCTGGAACAGGGAAAACTATGACTGTCAGTGTGATGCTATTTGGCCTCTTAAGACTGAATCACAGGATCCTTACTTGTGCCCCAACAAATGTTGCAATAAAGGAAGTAGCCTCTCGGGTGGTAAAGATGGTTAAAGAATCATTTGAAGTTGAATCTGCAAGGGATTCTTTGTTTTGTTCATTGGGGGATATTTTATTATTTGGGAATGAGGACCGGCTGAAAATTCGTACAGACATTGAGGAAATCTTTCTGGATTATCGTGTTAAAAGGCTTGTAGAGTGCTTAGGACCATTGACCGGTTGGAAGCATTGTTTAAATTCCATGATAGATTTTCTTGAAGATTGTGTTTCTCACTACCACATTTTTTTGGAAAATGAATTGATCAAGGCAAAAGAACTCCTTGAAGAAGGTGAACCTACAGAAGTGGAATTCAAGTCATTTCTTGAGTTTGCTCGAGACCGATTCAAATCTACTGCATCACCACTCAGGAGATGTTTATCTATATTCTGTACCCACATACCAAAACGTTACATTCTGGAACATAATTTTCAAAACATGGTGTCTCTTATTAATTTACTTGATTCGTTGGAAATGCTGTTGTTTCAAGAAAATGTGGTTTCTGAAGAATTGGAGGAGCTTCTTTCATGTCAAGAAATAGTTGAAGACACTTCTGAGTCTCTTGTAGATACGTCATTACTGCTGTGCATGAGACGATTCAAGTGTGTTTCTGTTTTGAGAACACTTCGGCTTTCTCTTGAGGAACTTGACCTTCCAAGTGCTATGAACATGGATTCAATAACGGAATTTTGTTTTCGAACAGCTTCCTTAATTTTCTGCACTGCTTCCAGTTCATATAAGCTTCATTGGGTAGAAATGGAACCACCAAACTTGCTGGTTATTGACGAAGCTGCCCAGCTGAAGGAGTGTGAATCAGCTATACCCCTTCAACTTCCGGGTATGAGGCATGTTATTCTCATTGGCGATGAGCGCCAATTACCAGCAATGGTCAAGAGTGAAGTAAGTCAATTTTAGTACTGACTAATTATAAATTCTAGAGCTAACTAGATTTTTTGCATGGTTTTCTCACAAAACTTTTGCTTTTCATTTCTATATTGTATTTATAATTCCATATTTGACACATTGAAAAAATTTATATATGTATTAATAGGTTTCTGGTGATGCTGGTTTTGGAAGAAGCTTATTCGAAAGATTGAGTTCATCTGGTCATCCTAGGCATCTGCTTAATATACAATATAGAATGCACCCGAAAATTAGTTTCTTCCCTAATTTAAAATTTTATCACAAATGGATCTTGGATGCACCCAATGTTAAGAGTAAAAGTTATGAAAGACACTATCTTCTAGGACCAATGTTTGGTCCTTACTCTTTCATAAATGTTATTGGAGGAAAAGAAGAACTGGATGATGCTGGACAAAGCCGAAGAAATATGGTTGAGGTAGCTATTGTGCTGAAGATAGTGCAGAATCTGTACAAAGGTATAACATGTGATAACTAAAAATGTCTGTATTACAATATTGACTCTGTTACTTGACATACTTTCTGTTTTATGAAACAATATTGACTGTGTTACTTAACATACTTTCTGTTCTATGAAACGGTTGTGTTCGTATCTCTTTTACATCATCTTCTACAGGAAACAAAAAAAATTTTATTATTATTATAATTTTTTTATACTAAATCATTTTTGAGTTTGCAGCAATCTGATTGCATTGCATAGTAAAAGTCGTAAGTTGATCTCTTTAATTTGGACAAATATGGGCACTGAATATGAGGGTCTGCGAGAATAATGTTATCTTATGTAAGGAAGGAGGCTGATTAAGGCTCGATTAATAATTGAGAGAGTGAGAGAGAGAGAGAGAGCGCTTGATATGACCAACCTATTTTATGTGTGTATATATATGTGTATATATATATATATTTGATAAGTAACGTATTTTATGTATATTCTTCTCCCCCTTCTTTCCGATAACCCAATAGAGTGTCAAAGAAGAAAATAAAATTGTAAGCAGGATTATAGAGAATTAAAATACTGAAAATTATGTCACAGAGTTACTTTATAGAGAAAGTTGTCACACTATTTACCCAACAATTTTAAGTTATTCAGGTAAGTAAGCTCTACAAAGAATATTATTGAGGCTGCTTTAGTTGTTTCCATATGCTATTAGTTTGGTTTTTCTTTTTGATGCACATATTATATTCATGTACAGCTTGGAATGGCTCTGAAAAGAAGCTTAGCATTGGTGTGGTGTCTCCTTATGCTGCTCAAGTTGTGGCAATTCAAGAAAAACTTGGACAGAAGTATGAGAACCTTGATGGTTTCATGGTGAAGGCGAAGTCTATTGATGGGTTTCAGGGTGGAGAGGAGGATATCGTAATAATATCTACTGTAAGAACTAATAGTGGAGGATACATCGGGTTCATATCCAGTCGTCAAAGAACTAATGTTGCTTTGACAAGAGCTCGGTATGAAGTCAAACAAATTTTTATCATGATTTCTGTCTAATCTTCGTGTTTAGAAGATGACCTTTCCACATCTTTCCAGGCACTGTCTTTGGGTTCTTGGAAATGAGAAAACCCTATCTAACAGTGGATCAGTTTGGGAAGAATTAGTCCAAGAGGCTAAGGATCGCCAATGTTTCTTCAATGCTGATGAAAACAGTGATATGGCCAAAGCCATACTAGATGTGAAGAAAGAACTTGATCAACTTGATGATTTGCTTAATGGGGACAGTGTACTTTTCAAAAGTGCAAGGTGGAAGGTATATAGCTTCTGGTTGCTAAATGTTTGTTATCCTTCAGTTTTTTTCAATTTCTAGAATAATTCTGTGTTTATCTGTCTTTTGGAGTATTGGTCTTTTGGCTTTATTCTTAAAGTTCTTTCCCACTCGATCTCCCCAGGTTCTTTTTAGCAATCAATTTAGAAAGTCATTTGCAAAATTGATGTCTGTCCGTACAAAGAAGTCTGTTATGAACCTTTTACTGAAGCTATCTAGTGGCTGGCGACCTAAGAAAAGGAATGTGAACTCAGTTTGTGAAAGTTCTTCACAGATTGTGAAACAATTCAAGGTTGAAGGGTTCTATGTTGTATGCACGATTGACATAGTGAAGGAATCGAGGTACATCCAAGTTTTGAAGGTTTGGGACATATTGCCTTTAGAGGAGATCTCGAAATTGGTGAAACGTCTTGATAGTATATTTGCAATGCATACTGATGATTTTATCAATCGCTGCAAGGAGAAATGTCTTGAGGGGTATGTCTGCTCTTTTGCATGCTATTGGATATGACCTATTGTTGCTAAATACTAAGGTGCTATTTGGTTCATGAATTTGGTGACGGAAAATGGAAATCATTGCAGAGTAGATCAATTTTTTTCATGTTTGTTCACCACAGATAATATATTCAAAATGGAATGAGGGAATAGAAGGGAAGAATTTTTAATTCTACATTTAATTTCCCTATCTCTTCTCTCAATTGTTGACCAATGTTAATACATTTTAAATTTCAATCTTATCTAATCATGAGAAAAATCATTTTCCATTGAATTTTTCCTATTGTTTTCCTCTCTCTCGCTAAATCTTTGAACAAAACAACACTTAAGTTTTAATTGCTGCCTTATTTAGATAGTTGAAAATATGAAAATTCTTTATTATTTATTTGAATTTTAAAGAGTTGTTCACTTTATTTTATTTTATTTTTTCTTCGTGTTTAGGGACTTGGAAACTCCAAAGAGTTGGGTGACCTCTTATGACATTGTCCGGTTTAAGAATATTAGCAACAATGAATTTGGGAGTGAATTAAGTGCTGCTGCTGTTGATGGTAGGATTTATGTTGAGAATTCAAAGGTTAGTGAAAGCTTGTTGCTGATGAAATTCTACTCATTATCATCTGGTATTGTGAGTCACCTGCTTTCTGGCCGCGATGGTGGGGAACTTGATCTCCCCTTTGAAGTTACAGATCAGGAGCTGGAAATTATTCAATTTAATAAAAGCACCTTTATAGTTGGACGGTCGGGCACTGGAAAAACTACTGTTTTGACCATGAAATTATTTCAAAAGGAGCAGCGGCACCATATGGCTACAGATGGATTTTGTGTAGTTGAGAGCAGTGCCACTACGAGTTCAAGCCAGATAAATGAGTTTAGTGAGTGCATTGGAGAGACTAAGGGAACTGTCTTGCGCCAGCTTTTTGTTACAGTTAGTCCAAAATTGTGTTATGCTATCAAACAACATGTTTCAAAGCTGAAAAGGTGCGTAAAATTGTCGAGTATGGAGTTGTTGGAATACATTCTATTCTGTTAGATCATCATCATATTTGCCTTTATCCCATTTAAATAGTGTCGGCCTGCTAGATGGTGGTCCATTTATTTTGTTCTTGGTGGAAGGGGTGTGAACTAATGATTAGTCAATTAAAGTGGCTGTTCCAACCTATTTGGTTTTGCTAACTTTAGATGTTCAGATGTTATATGCTTGTCTGGACATATATACTGTTACAGACAGTTGTAGAAGTCCCATAAAATTTATCCGTTAGATGGATGCAACAATAAATTGTGTTTTTAGCTTTATTGTAATATCATTTAGTGGTTAAGGGCGTTTCTGTATCTTGCTATCACAATATATATAGGTAAATTGGTGTAATATGATGATAGAGATCAGGTTCTATTCTAAGATTATTTTCTCCTTTCTCTAACTCTAGAAACAGAGTATCACAACTTCAACTGATTGCATTTAGTGGAATTGTAGGGATTATTTTATTTATGCTGGACACATTATTCGTTGATTCTTGATGTTGGTCTTCATACTTGAAGTAGATTACTGAGATCGTATGTGGTCTTGGGGTTAGAAATATGGTCAAGGATGAGCGTTGGTCAAGATGGAAGTGCTGATCTAGATGATGGAACATGTGTACTAAGATGGAAGTGTTGATCAAAGAGTTTGGGGGGAAATCTACACTCTGGTGTGTAATCAACATCCTTAATTAACCAGCTCAACATTATCCTCTAACCAATGTGACATCAACTTTTCCCAAGAAAGTAATAATTGTAGTTGGCTTAGTTGCATAAAGATACCTGGAAAGAGAATAAGGAACTATAGCCTACACAGAAACAGAGAAGACTGGATGGAGTGTAATGTAGGAAAATTCACACTGTTGGTGATTATTTAAAGAAAAATTCTCCAGCTTCAGTACCGAATTTGTGAATACAACATCTTTGAGATTTTATCAAATACTGAGTACAGATTGTGTTTCAGTTTTGATTGGCTAGGTACTGGAGAAGTTTCTTTTTTGTTTCCTTGGAAAAGTTACAGACATTTATGTAAAAATTAGAAGTGTGGGGGCTTTTCATAATTTCTAAAAATGATATATAAATTATGGAAATAAATCCATGGGGCCTCATGTTAATCCATCCCTGCTGAAAGTCCTATAGCATCAAATTCATGTTCCATTAACATATTATACATGGAGCATGAGTTCATGCACCGAGACAATATGTGGTTGTTCTTGATCCCTGGCGTTGACATATGATGGAATTTACGTTGCTTCTAACTAATACAACCTAGCCAACTATTTACTAAAGCCCTTAATATGCAAGAGTAGAAAATTCTGTCGTGTTTGATCTTTTGCTTGACAGTGAGTGCATCATTCACATTCACATTGATGTTAGATATGCTATGGGTGGGATTTAATTTCAAAACTGTACTTAAACTTTAGCAAATAATGAGCAGTATAACTGCATCTTGTTTTCCAGTATGTTGGTCAAGGGTTTTTATATGATGTGAAGTAAGAAACGGATGGTGTGTGAGTAGTGATGTCTTGAGCGGAGTCGTTTCTTTTTTGGTTAATGGAAGGTGGTGAGAAGTGATGTTGTACTTTTAATTTCAGGGGAACTTTGTTATCCCAATTTTGTTTGAAAAATTGCTTCGTTTTTCCTATAAAGTAGGAGTGGCAGAGCCTTTAAAGGAAGCATTGGTTATTGATATTAATCTTGAGGAGAATTTTATCACAATATCAAGAGGAAAAGAAGTGTGTTTGAGCCTCATACTCTTAAGCATGGATTTTCACATTTACTGAATATGTGGGTGATAATTAGTGATGCAGGTCTACTCACCACAGATGGGATCACTCCAGAATTGTGTGATGAAATGTTCTTAAACAATTCCTCGTTGCTTTCTATTAACCATAAACCAGCTGTTAAACAATTCCTCGTTGCTTTCTATTAACCATAAACCAGCTGTTATCACATTTAGGAAGTTCTTTTCTATACTTGGCTTCTAAAGACGTCTAAAAAATTGTCTTGTGAAATTAAAATATACTCTTGTATGCATATATAAATAAACGTTAGTGGCATGATTTTTTTCCTAACTATTTTACTTGATATATGTACAGCTTCGCCCATGGTGGGAATTTTTCAGCAGAAAACAGTTCAATTGATATGGATGATATGGATCATATGGAAGAATTTAAAGATATCCCAGATTCTTTTGTTGAAATTCCTCCTAACAAATATCCTCTTGTCATAACGTTTCATAAGTTCTTAATGATG
This sequence comes from Cornus controversa, assembly GCA_026545225.1. Lineage (NCBI taxonomy): Eukaryota > Viridiplantae > Streptophyta > Magnoliopsida > Cornales > Cornaceae > Cornus > Cornus controversa. Next base: position 14,555,445 of record CM048848.1, read on the forward strand.
CTTGATGGAACATTGGGTAATTCTTACTTTGATAGATTCCATGATGTAAGGGAATTTTCTCATTGTAAAACCGGAACTTCAAGATCAGTTGCATTGCAAACTTTTATAAGAATGAAGGAGGTTAACTATGACAGGTTCTGTTCATTTTACTGGCCCCATTTCAATACCCAGCTAATAAAGAAGCTTGATCCTGCTGTAGTGTTTACTGAGATAATTTCTCATATAAAAGGTGGCCTGCAAGCAGGAGAGGGCCTTGATGGTAAACTTAGTAGAGAGAATTATGTTTCTCTCTCTGAGGGTCGGGTTTCCACCTTGAGCAAGCAGAAGAGAGAGGTAATCTATGATATTTTTCAAGATTATGAAAAAATGAAGATGAAAAAAGGCGAATTTGATATAGATGATTTAGTAATTGATCTTCATCGTCGACTACAAAAGGAAAGGTTTGAGGGTGATGAAATGGATTTTGTTTATATTGATGAAGTGCAAGATCTTACCATGAGACAAATTGCTCTTTTCAAAAATGTTTGCAGAAATGTTGACGAGGGCTTTGTTTTTTCGGGTGATACAGCACAAACTATTGCAAGGGGGATTGATTTTAGATTCCAAGATATACGACTTTTGTTTCACAATGAGTTCATATTGAAATCAAGTAGTGAATCTGCTAGAAAAAAGGAGAAGGGACAAATATCGTCAATTTTCAATCTGACTCAGAACTTTCGTACCCATGCTGGTGTACTCAAATTAGCACAAAGTGTAATTGAGCTTCTTTACCATTTCTTTCCTCTCTCTATTGATATTTTGAAACCTGAGACCAGTCTTATATATGGTGAAGCACCAATTTTACTTGAGCCTGGGAATGATGAAAGTGCCATTGTTACGATTTTTGGAAACAGTGGAAATGCTGTTGGCAACATTGTAGGATTTGGTGCTGAGCAGGTCATATTAGTTCGCGATGATGATGCTAGGAAGGAAATTTCTGACTTTGTTGGAAAGCAAGCTCTTGTTCTGACTATAGTTGAGTGCAAGGGCCTAGAGTTTCAGGTGAACCTTAACTTTTAATTATTTATTTAGTTATCTCTAGTTTCTTTAAATGATCAGTGTTACATTATTTTCAATTGAAAGAGCCCACTGTAATTTGTTTGTGAGGAGCAAAATTATATGTAGTAGTAGATCCCTGCTGCTGCTATATTTTTTCAATATGACTGAAACTATGTCAATTCATTTATTATTATTCGGGGGCTTGAGCTTCCTTCCTCCATAAATTGATGAATTTGTCAAAAGAAAAAGAGAGATAAAAATGGCAGTCCCTTTCAGATTATTCAATCAAATTGCTATCCCTTGGGTCTATGGTTTATTTGAAGTTTTGTCGCATACTCTTTACATCTATTAAATATTATCTTCTATTTATTGACTCCTCGTGTAATATTAATTCTAGGACGTATTGCTGTACAACTTTTTTGGGTCGTCCCCTCTGAAAAATCAGTGGAGAATAATATATGAATTTATGAAGGAACAAGATATGCTTGATGCTACTTCTCCCAAATCATTTCCAAAATTTAGTGATACAAGACACAGTGTCTTGTGTTCTGAACTGAAGCAACTATATGTAGCTATCACTCGCACAAGGCAAAGGTTATGGATGTGTGAGAACATCGATGAACTATCCAAGCCTATGTTTGATTATTGGAAGACGTTGTGCCTGGTCCAAGTGAAGCAACTTGATGATTCACTAGCACAGGCAATGCAAGTTGCAAGCAGCCCAGAGGAGTGGAAGTCACGGGGTATAAAGGTCTGCTTTATCTTTCTCTAAATCATCACTGCTGCTAGTTTCTTATAGTCATTGTTAAAAGTCAATATTCCTCTTTCTTGTTGGTGGTGCTACTATTATTGTTCCTTTAATTTTGACAACCTTTGTTTTCTTGTGTGTCACTTTATAATTTTGCTCATAGATATGATCTCTGTGTTTTTGCAGCTCTTCTGGGAAAATAACTATGAGATGGCAACAATGTGCTTTGAAAGAGCTGGAGACACAATGTGGGAGAAAAGGGCTAAAGCTGCTGGACTTAAAGCAGCAGCTGACCGATTGCGTGGTTCAAATCCTGAAATGGCTTCTACTATCCTTAGGGAGGCTGCTGAAATATTTGATTCTATCGGCAGGGCCGGGTCTGCGGCAGAATGTTTTTGTGATTTGGGGGAGTATGAAAGAGCAGGTATTAGTTTTTTTTCTTATCCTTAAAAAGTGATATTAATTTGAAAAATGAATTCTGGTTTTACTTAAATCTGTCTGAATGCTGAAAGCTTCTGTGGCATCAGAAATTGGAGTATTGGGTGGGTGGAGGATGTGACATATTTTTCTAGAGAGGAAAATCGTAATAGAGATCTAATTTAAGAGATAATATAAAAATCCTACCACTAATGCATTCCTTAGGCTAGTGTTTCAATTTGAAATTATGTGTGATGTAATGCACAGGGGGGAGATTATTAGACAATATTTTTTTAGCACCAAGATTGATTTTTTCCCAGGAAATGATTGTCCACTAATGCATTCCTTAGGCTAGTATTTATGTTGTGGGATTATGTAGTGTACAAATGCCTGAAAGTTATTGCCTTCAATTGACAAATTTCTGGGCAGTATGATAGCACCAAGATGAGTTCACTCTAATATCATCTCTTTTCTTTTTTAAGGCTGGAACTTAAATCTCAAGTTGAATCTCTTTAACTATTAATAATAGCTATACTGTTTGCTTCTTTTTTTTTTTTTCCTCTTCATCTCATTCTGATGGTAATGTTATAATCTTCAAGTCTCTGGTATTCGAACAAAATTTTTAATCCACTTTTGGCTTGGAAAAGTTTGACATCCAGATTGTTACTCTTTTTGCTGCAGGTATAATTTATTTGGAAAAATGTGGGGAATCCGAGCTGAAGAAAGCTGGTGAGTGTTTTTCTCTAGCAGGTTCCTATTTGCGTGCAGCTGAAGTGTTTGCTAAGGGCAATTATTTTTCCGAGTGCTTATCCGTGTGCACCAAAGGAAAATTATTGGACATGGGTTTGCAATATATTCAATACTGGAAACAACATATTCCTAGGCATAGTGATATGGTCACAAGATGTAGTGAAATAGAAAAAATTGAACAAGAGTTTCTGGAGAGTTGTGCACTTCACTATTATGAGGTTGATAACAGGTCCATGATGAAATTTGTTAGAGCTTTTCATTCAATGGATTTGAGACGCAATTTCTTGAAGTCTTTGGATTGCCTTGATGAGCTCTTTTTGTTGGAAAAAGAATCAGGAAACTTTTTGGAGGCTGCAGAGATTGCAAAGCTGAGAGGAGATCTTCTACTGGAGGCTGATCTGCTAGGGAAGGCTGGACGCTTCAGTGATGCATCATTGCTCATGCTCTGGTATGTGTTTTCCAACTCACTATGGATTCCTGGAAGCAGGGGTTGGCCATTGAAGCAGTTTGCCCAAAAGAAAGAACTCTTAGCAAATGCCAAATTGTTAGCAAAGAAAGAATCATATGCTTTCTCTGAATCCTATGTCTTCTATGAATCAGTTTGTACTGAGGTTAACATTTTAGCGAATGAACAGAGTAAGTTGTGTGAGTTGAATCAGTATTTCAATGCCTCCCATCGACAGAAAAGCCTCAGGGGCAAAATTTTATCCGTTCGAAAAATTCTGGATGCTCATTTTCATTTCAATCCCTTAATGTATGCATGGGAAGATGAATTGATAGTGGATCTGATAAAGCATTCAGAAGTAAGAATTTCACAGAACCAGGTTTCTGTTGAAACACTGGTTCACTTTTGGAATCTGTGGAAAGAGTACGTTGTAAATATCTTTGATTATCTTGGATGTCTTGAAACCCAAAATATTAGTAAATATCAAGGTTATGGTGAGTTCTGTTTGAATTATTTTGGTGTGCGGAGGCAGTTCAATAATCTGAATATCACTTATGTTTTGATGAACTCTGATGCCGATTGGGTGAGAGAACTTGACAACAGATTTCTCCGAAGTAGTGGAAAGTTGGTATCTGTTGATGCTCGCCAGTTTGTCTCAGCTGCTCGGACTCATTGGCAAGCAGAATTACTTGCTGTTGGGATGAAGGTGTTGGAAACTCTTGAAGCCCTCTACAAGTTCTCAACCAGGACTTCCTTGTCTGTGTTTCGCCAAAGCATATGTCTCATTCATATATTTGAGGTTACAAAGTTTCTCATAGAGCCCAAGTTTCTTGATCTCAAGTACCATGCTAGGACGTTGCAGACTTCTCTTGAACTATCTACCGAGTACTTTGAAAAAGTGTTTCCTTTTGACTGGAGAAAATCATTGGCAGAAAATATGATTTCTCTGAGGAGAACTGAGCTTTCAAGGAAATTGCTTGAAGAAGTTATTCGTGGGAATCTCAAGGGTAAACTTACATATGGACAAATAGGGAAGGTGGTAATGGTGTGGCTTGGATCTAGAAAGCCAGCTGATGAATTATGCAAGGAGATTGTGAAAAGGTTTGACGAGAAATCATCATGGAGGGTTTTCGTTGAGAATCTTGGGGGGAATGAAGATCCAAAATCTTCACTAGGATCACCTTCCAGCAGTTCTGTTGAGGCTCCTAGCAGGGTTTCTTTGGTTCACACATTCCATAAAGCTATGGAAGATACTTTTAATGCTAATTGGAGGAAAGAATTTGACTATATATCACCTAGTTGTTTCTTGTATCTTGTTGAGCACCTTCTGATTTCGGTATCTTACTTGCTGGGGGGATTCTTTCTCACGACACAGTCTTCATTTATTGAGTGGCTTTTTTATCAGCAATCAAATACCAACTCCAGTGCCAATTCAGTAACTGATATGCAATCTCTGGTCAGCATGTTTGATTTTGTGGCCTGCATCCTCCATCAATTTCTTTATAATAAGAAGGAAACGGCAGATTGGATTGAAAATTCTAACATTAATTTTAATTACTACTATCCACTGCTGGTGCTGAGACTTGTTGTTCTATTGTGTTTACTTTGTGTGAGTACTGGGAATTATATTGATTTACTTTTTGATTTGCTGGGGAGGAATGATATTACTTCAAAGCTGCCAAGGGAATTTTTCACTGTCCTTCAGAGAAGAAGAAATCGTAAATACATAGATGCAATTGTGCTTGCAGAAGCATTTAAAAAGATAGGGGACCCTCTTGTGATAGTGAGCTTGGGAAAAGATTGTTCAAAGTTCAAGTCCCCCGATGCCATTTACGTGGACATGAGAGGTATGCAATGCAAAGAGGATATCATGAGAGTGTTGTTTCCCAGGAATACCAAAGCTCCCCAAGGTAAAAAGGTAGCTGCTGAAGAGAATTCAGCTAATTCTTGGGGGGGAAATTTCTCTCTGAACTGTGATGATCAGGGGAAGAGTTCTTCTGTAGAGTCTTGTGATTTCACTTCCATGGAAGATCGGAGCACAAGCACTCAGAATGGAAATGAAAGCAACCTGCAAACAGATTGGGGGCTTTTTTGGGAAATTTCTGATGTTTTAAAGTCGGTGGATGACAAAAGAGAGGGTATTTTGATGAAATGTATGTTTCCAAAGATGAAGGTAATACCAAATTTGCTGACATTATGATGTCTAAATGTATGATGCCATTGTCAAGTATGTGGATAGATTAGTATCATAACTTTACTTTTTTGAATTTTCTCTGTATATTCGCAGGTGGAGGTGGATAAAAATATCAACATCTTCACTGATGCAATGAGCCGATCTAAGAGAAAACCTTGTGACGAAAATGGAGTAGTCTTTAGTGAAGTAAATAGCATGCTTGATGAACTGAAGAAGCTTTCTTCTGCTTTGGATATGAGGTTTTTTTTTTTCATATTTAGTTTAAATCATTGTTAGAGCCTTGCATATACACATACTCGAATCTTCTCTCTTTGCTCTTGTTTTTCTTTAAAACTACATCAAGTATTGCCCTAATTTGATGTAAATTAGAAAGTTCCATTGGTCAGTCATTCTCAATTCATTGATGATTTGCTGAAGCTTCCTAATCAATTTTATGGTATGCTGAAATCTGGTTTGGTGTTTAATTTGTTTTTTAGTGACCAAGACCTTGAGAAACAAAAGCCAAAAGTTTTACAACTTTTGAATAAGTTGCGGTTAAGGCGGCCGTTACTCAAGAGTTTCTTGAATCAGCTACTTGCAGATGAAGACATAAATGCTGTGAGCGAGGCGGCACCAGAGACCAGTATAGTATCTGAAGCTCAAAATAACAGCGAGGATGAGGGAAGTAGCAACTCTAATGAAGAGAAGATGAAGTCTTCAGAGGCCACTGTTTCCTCTGAAGGACAAAGCAATAAGATGAAGTCTTCAGAGGCCGGCCACTGTTACCTCTGAAGGACAAAGCAATAGCAATCGTAGTGGATATTGAACGGAACAAGGGGAAGGGAAACAGCAAGTACAAGAAAGGCAGAAAGAAAAAGGGAGGCCGGAAAAACTGAATATCTATGCGCTGTCAAAATTTACTAAGATATGTTACTCTCTTCTATATGTAATGTTACAATTGTGAATTGATAGGCTACTATCAATATGAACTGGTCGATTATATCAATGGGTAAATGAATGGAAATGGCAAAGACTGCTACTCTAGGCTGGCCATGATTGTTGTATGGAATTTATGAATCAATACAAAAAGCTGCTGCTATAGATATATGTTCAGATTATATAATGCATCATTAGGGAATGAGCCTAATTTTTCTTTTTATGCTGTAATAGTCATAAGCTTGGATTCTAGTGGTGGTATTATTGATTCCATATTCTAGTTTTTTAAGAAGAAAGAAGTTCGACTTAATTCATATTTTGCCAAATGATTTCGATTTCATGCTAAATAAAATATTTAATTTATTTAGTGATGGCACCTTCCAAAAAAAAAAAATATATATATATATATATATATATAGTGATGCAAATTGGTCATTACCTGGTAAGGTCTTGTCAATCTGGGATTAATCTTGTATAGACCTTAATGAATGAAAATGTAAATCAGATTTCATCATCTCTATGAATGAAATACTTTTTTTTTTGTTTAATTACAAGTATGTAATTTTGTTCAAATATAGAATTTTCTTAAAATACAATATTTTCTAAATTTTCTTTTCTTTATTTCACGATCTTAAAATGCCCCAGATTGATTCAAGTGGAGTACTAGAGAGATAATCACTTCATGTTGAACTAAATTTCCTCCACTTCAAAATCCAAGGTGCTAAATTGGTGCTCCCAAACATAGCATCAATGTTTTTCAGTTTTAGTACATCATTATTCTTCTTTTCTTTTTTTCTTTTTTCTACTTTTTCCTTTTTTCTAATAATGACAATAATAACACAATTTCAACATCTTTGAGAACATCACGACCATCTCAATATGAATCCCCACATCACACACAGACTCTTCTACATCAGCATTCTATTTCACTCAGCGTGTTATATGCACAAGGATGCATATGTAATGATGTGGCTGGATCCTCAGGTGAATGATCTTTGTTAAATTCAATACCATATTTTATATATGTGGTAATGCAAATCATTACCTGGTAAAACTCTTTTCTGCTTGGGATTAATCTCCGTATCAAATTTCAAATTCAATATAATATGGAAAGTTGAAATTAAATTACATTGCTTCAGCTCTTTAGGATTGCTTGCGGAGAGGTAGCAGGGTTCTTATCACTGTTATACAGTCATGATGGAGAGGATGGATGAGATGGTTTGGATGGACTCCTCGAAAGGTTTTTGGAGTCCGATCCTTCTAGCAGAGCCTATTGGAGATCTTCCCTTGGAAGGCAATTCCGGGTCCCACCTTTCTTTGCTTGGTTAGGGGAGAATTAGGGATGGCAACGGGGCGGGTACGGCACGGGTTTGCCTAAACCCGTCCCCGCCCCTCTGCCTTCAACACTATTACCAAACCCGCCGCGAGTTTGAAACGGGACGAAATTTCAAAACCCATCCCCGCCCCGTTGGGAGAAACCCCACTCCGTCCCCACCCCGCCCCGCCCTGTTTAAAATTTCAAAAGGGGTGGGACGAGACGGGGCGAGGCGGGGCCCCTCCCCACAAAATTGTAGCCACATCAAACATCAATAAAAATTAATTTTTTCAAAAAATACAAGCCTAGTGGGTAGTACCAAGTTTGATACTATTAAATTCAAAATAGTATAACCCCTGTTTAAGAAGTAAAATGATAAGATTCTACAATTAAATAGCCTATTACAGAAAATATATTTCACAACTAAATAACTTAGTAACAAGTTTGATCCAACAATTAAAGAAGTGTTAATACAACAAAAAGATAAAATGAAAACAAAAGTCTTAATACAACCAAAAGTAAAATTATAATTTGTATATATATATATATATATATATATATATAGGCGGGGCGGGTACGAGACGGGTTATTATAGAGTCCCGAACCCGCCCCGTACCCGCGGCGGGTTTTGATTTTTTTTTTCCAAACCCGCCCCTACGGAAAAAAAATGGCTCCCATACCCGCCCTAAACGGGGTGGGACGGGACGAAAACCCGGCGGGGCGAACAAAATTGCCATCCCTAGGGAGGTTTCTCACTTTAGACAATCTCAGAAGGTGGCAGCGTCAGATTATGGTTAACTGGTGTTGAATCACCTTCTTCTTCACTGTCCAGTGATGAGAGATGCTTAAGCTATGTTTTTGGCTGCATTCGGTGCCACTAGCTCTCAGAATGGCCCTTTCTTGGTGTGTTTATGCACAAGAAAGCATGCGTGTGTGCTCACATTTCTCAAGTTACTTAATTCAATGTATTGACTGTCTGAAAGAGGAGTGCTAGTGGCAGTCGCTTAAGCGAGTGTCCTTGCACAGTCGCTCCACTGATTGGTGAAAATCAATCTTCAAAATTAAATGTTTTTATGCAATAAATGTCCTATTTTTTCATCAATCAACATACCCTTTCAGTTCTAAAGTATTTACAGTTGTGCCATCAACAAACAAATAAATTATAAACATAAAGTATTAAAATATTAATAAAAATAAAATTATAAACATAAAGTATATAGATTAATTGAATAAGTATATAAATTATTAAAAATATTAATAAAAATAAAATTATAAACATAAAGTATATAGATGAATTGAATCAGTATATAGATTATTTTAATTAATTGAATAAGTATATAAAAAAAATATTCATAAAAATATTTTAATACTTTAAAAATATGTTCTTTAATTCAATTAACCATAATTACAAAATTTTAATAAAAGAATATATTTTTAAAGTATTAAAATATTTTTATGAATATATTTTTTTATATTTTCCGGCTTTTTTAATATTTTTAATAATCTATATACTTATTCAATTAACCATAATTACAAAATTTTAAAAATTATATAGGAAATGATTATAATAAGTATATAGATTATTAAAAATATTTAAAAGTAGGGCAATATAAAAAAAATATTAATAAAAATTTTTTAATACTTTATGTTTATAATTTTATTTATTTGTTGATGGCACCACTGTAAATACTTTAGAACTGGAAGGGTATATTGATTGATGAAAAAGTAAGATATTTATTGCAGGAAAGCATTTAATTTTGGGGATTGATTTCCACCAATCAGTGGAACGACTGTGCAAGAACACTCGCTTGAGCGACTGCTGCTAGCACTCCTCCTGTTTGAAATATAGGCACCACCTGCACCTGCTCCTTTGGAGAAGTTGAGCCAAAATTTTGCAGTTCAAGTTGGCTCGGTCACACTTGGATTCAGCTCAAGCCAAGTGATGACACATTAGCTCTAAACATATACTAATGTTCCGTTTGGTAAGAAGAAAGAAAATTAGACAGAAGGGAGAAAAAAGGAAATGGATGAGACACCCCTAGGAAAGAGATAATATTCTTCCCTCTAAGAAGGGAATGAAGTAACATCTTACTTTGTTAAAAGAGAAGGGAAGAGAGATATTGCTAATATTAAATTTATTTAAAAATTGTGAAAGATAGTATTGTAATTTAATTTTTTTATAAAAGTCTTGTTTTTCTTCCTTCCTATCTTCTGTTCATATTTGGAGGTTGTAAAGATAGCTCATCCATCCTCTTTTCTCATCCCTCCTTATCTCCTCTGTACCAAGAAAGTTTGTTCCTTTCCTCCCATCTTCCATCCACCCATCTTCTTTCCTTTCTACCAAACCGACCATAAATTTATTTCTAAGCATTCAAGTGGTAAGATGAACAAAACAATTAAAGTGAGTGTTTATGCCAGATAAATCAAAGAGCTCCTAACCTTCGTTAAGTAATTATGAAAGAAAAAGAAGGTGTAGAACAGCGGTCAGTGAGGTTGAATGAGTTGCTCTAACTAAGAACAAAAAAAATAAAACAAAAATTGAGGACAAACACGAAGTGGACTTCACTAGATAGTAGCTTTATTTTCTGCTTACCAACTTTATGAAGTTTTGGTATATGAACATAGAAAGTAAATCGAAATCATATTGAATATTCCTTCGGTATTTTCTCGTGAAAAGCTTTGATTTAAGTGCTTCCAGATAAATATCAACGAGAGACCATCTTCTCAATTTATCATATATAAGAACTATCTTTAAATAAAATTATTCAAAATTGTGAATAGGAGCAAACTATTTCCATAAAAAAAATTCAGGAACTTCTGGGAAGTATAATCCAGTGAAACTCCACTTTCAAAGAAAATTAGAGCCGAACATTAACATATTGTGGACATGAAAGAGAAGGACATAGCAACTAAGTATCAATAAAGTTTAGGCAAATAAATGAACACAGAAAAAAGTTCCTTCGGTAAAGCAAATTCTCCAATTTGATATAAAATTTCACAACATTCTCAATCAGATCATACAGAACTTGCAAGAGAATGAAAGCAGATCATCATTAAATTCACTAGAACTGTAAGTGTTCCATTTATTAATCTAAGTAACTATCCTCATTGAAGCATCAACAATAATTTAACATCAGTGCTCATGATTAAAAAACAAAAATTACCTGCGTTGCTGCGACTAACAAAATCCAACAGAAGCATTGGTGTATCCAATTTGATCGCCCATATCACCTTCTGTCCACCAGAGAAAAAATGCCATCTCTCCAGCATTATTATCAAACTTTCTGACTCTAAAAAAACCCCAATTCAGTTCTCCTCATTGGTACCAAATAGCTTCATCCTAGACAATGGAGACCTCAAATACCCCTCCACTTCGAACTTCTTGGGCGAAAGCTCGCGGTATTTGGCAAACTGCTCTCTTGCTTCCTTGTTCCTGTCAAGCAAGCTATATATCATCCCCTGACAAAAGTAAGGCCGAAAATCATTTGGGTCTTCCTTTGAAAGCTCCTGGTAACTCCTCAAAGCCTCATCCACATTCTTCTGCAAGAACTGTATCTGTGCCATTATCAACCTCACGTCGCGTGCTTCTTTTACTTTGTTCTCATCCTCTGCAATCCTAAGAGCTTCTTCCAATCGTCCAATCACAGCTTCACCTTCTCCGCTTCGGTCCATCAACAATGCATTCTCGAACAATGCTTCGAATGAGAGCGGATTGAGCTTCAGAATTTCTTCGAATACGTTCCGGGCTTCTTGGGTCTCGCCCATTTCGTTCAACAACCTGGCCTTGAGGAATTTCCATTCGGTTGACTCCGGTTGAGCCGAAACCAGCTTTTCCAGTGTTTTCAAAGCTTCTTCGTCCTCACCCGCTTCAAGCTTTTCTTGTAACAGCGATTTCAAAGCTTCGACAGCTTTCGAATTCGATTCGAGAAATTCAGACAACGGCGGCGACGAATCTTGGGGTTTTTCTTCGACTTCATTAGTTGTAAGCTCCTCGGTTAATGTGGGCGGAGATTCCGCTCTGGCGGGCATCTGGTGGAACTTTCCGATTATCGCCGCCGTGGTAGCGGCGGTGAAAACAATCGCCTTTGCGGCGGTTTTGAGGTTTTGGACAAACGGGTTGTGGGAAGAAGCATTGGGATTGGAATTGGAGGAAGCCCTGATTGTGATAGAGGGTTTTGAGACTGAGAAACGGAGGGTTGAAGGTGGCTTTAGGGTTGATCTGAGAGGTGCCCTCCTGATGTGAGAGAGACTAGAGAGCGATGACGACGAAGATGATGATGATATTGTTAGAGTAGAGTCCATGGATGGATTGATGGGTAGTATAGTAGGTGTGGATGTTTTCAATGGAGATTTTGAAGGGGAAGAGAAGGGAAGGGAATGGAAGAGAAGGGAAGGGTTTTGGAGTGTTTGTTTAGGTGAAGAATGGGGACGTCAGGGTTTTGGGTTGTTGGGAGTAGGAAATGGGGATGAAATAATTAATAGCCTACTACCAAAGGTAGTTGGGGTCCTTTTTGTCCAAATGACCTAAAAGTCCACTTTCAAACTACTGTGTGTGATGCTGATGCTGATGCTGATGCGTTGCGTCCATATCTAACAAAAAGAAAAAACTATTTCTCACCTACTCCAATAATTTAAATAACTTTTAAATTAATTTAATAAAAAACTGAAATTTAAACAAAAATTTACAATTATAATCATAAATTTTGTTAGTTAGAAACATAAATTATGAGCGGTACATTGTCTGGTAGTTAAAATTACCATCCCTATCCATCCACACCATTCTGTTCACCATCTCAAATATTAAACCAAAAGATCCGGCAAGTTTCAACGTTTATTTTTCGATACAAGTTTCATTCACATCTACACTTATATATATATATATATATATATATATATATCTATATTACATTTAAGCTTTATAAATGTCAGGAGCTATCAACGGTGTAGAATCATTTTAGAAAGTTAAATGTCCATTTCTGACCGTTCAAACTACCTAATAATTATTAGGTAATTGTGAATACCACAGTAGATTATTCATTCAAGTGCGATAGACTGACTGGCTGTTATTGTTGTTGTGTCTTAGAGTGGTATCTGCTGACTGCTATACAAGATATCAAATATTTAAACCAGCACAACAAAGCGTCAGTCATTTTATATATATAGGCCCTCCACATTATAAAAAATGTGTGGCAAAGTTAGCCTGCTAGTTAAAAGAACTCCATGAGTGGTACAAAGGTCAAACCCTAGACAATGGAGAGTCGATGCTTAGAATGGTGTTCCGTATAATATATATAGGTGTAACAATAAAAATCAATGGCCCTGCTTGATATTCACAGCTGCGACTATTGCAGTTTTACTGCTTTTCTGGTACTAAGCGCTATGAAACACATCAAACATTTGAACAATATGAAGATCGAATCCTGCATAGAATCTGATTCTGAGGCCATTTTGATCGATGTCGTGGCATTGGCATGGGCATGGGCATGGGCATGTCAACTGTAAGCTTACAACGAAGGAGAGAGAAGAAATGGTACTCTATAAGCATTGTACAAGTGACCAGGAAATTGAAGGGAATATATTAAATAATCTCACAAAAATTATCTCGAAAAGGTCAAATGCTACAAAATCACAAAGCTAAATGATATGATGATATTTACAAAGAGAAAAAACTATAGACCATACACCGACCTAAGCTTCAAATCTTTTACAGGAATGGTGGAAAAGGATTGTTGTACCAATGCCACTGGAGGAAATATGTACACATCATGTCAAGTTCCTAACCTCTTTACACCACATTCAGAGCAGAATTTGGACGTCTCTCTCAAATAGGGAGCCCCGCATTCATCACAAAACTTTGCAGGGTTAGTTGGCTGGAATGTAGACAAATAAGAACATGTTAGTAAATATAAAGGTACTATAGAGAGAGAGAGAGAATAGGACTATAAAATTTCAATATAACAGGTAATTATATGTCCAAAGCATTTAAAGGCAGAATTCCTTTCTGTAAAGTGAAGACTACATATCAGAAGTGAAGCATTGTAGAAGACTGGAGGCATAACCCAAAAATGAAACTAATATAAAATATGTAAAAGTTCAAGGAATGCGACCATTATACAAAAACAAGTCAAACGCTACCAGAACCCAGAAAAAATGCAGTCCATACTGTGACTATTAACCTGAATAGTAGAAGCAAGAAAAGGCCACTTCAAATGGCAAATCAAGCAGGATATCTGAACATACTCGTGCAGATGATTGACCGATTTTGTCATGAACATGCTCTTTGACAAAAGCAGGTTTGTTCATTTTTATTCTATTTAGCACTATAAACTCAATCAAACCATATGCTATCATATCTCCTAACTATTTTGAACCGGCTTCACACATTGACAATGAGATCCATGATAATATTATTAACTCAAATCAGCAACTCCTAACCCTAACAATCTTCGGTAGCTTCAATAACTTCTTTAATAGGCTTTTTAGTCCATTAATTTCCAATTAACTCCATCTACTGCCATATCTTTTATTCGACAAATATAATATAATGTCTTCTTAAATGGCATTGACTCATGCTTTCTCTCTCCCAGTGCTTTCTTTTTTCCTTGCTTACTTCTTATGAAGATATCATAGAATTAGAGGCTAAGACATTTAAATTCAAACTATCGGTTTGACCAACAGACCAAGCATGTCTGCCATGTTGACAGTGATGGACATTCATAACTATAATCAATGGCGTCAACTATCACCATGCGAATTTTCCAACATAAAATATAAAACAAAATAAACATGAGACCAAGTTATTTACAGAACCAACAAAAAAAATCTCACCGGTACATGCAAGCGCCCTGCAACATGACCGCCCAAGAGGGGTTGTAAGCAAGCCATATGTTGGGAAATGGTTGGAGACTGCTGTGAATGAGCAAGTTCAGGCAAGTGTGAAGGTGGACATTGATGATTGTGAGAAAATTGGGCTGCATGTTGAGTTTGGTGAATGGGGTGATGATGGTTCTGGTGCAGAGGATGAAACTGAGGCTGATACGACAGTGGTTGCATATGGTGTTTGGATGGAGTCTGCTGCTGATTTTGTGGCTGCAAAACGAATAAAATGCATATCAATTTCCTTGTTCTAGCAGTTGATGTAAAGGTACCTACTAAACATAACCATCTCCCTTAAAGTACTCTAGCAACATTACAACATAACCAGATAACAAAAAAGTTGAATACCAAGGCCTTTTTTTCCAGTGCAAATATTTATCAACAGGATAACAAATTCAAGTGTGAGGCACGGATGAAGTCTAACACCACACACTGAGCCCTGCCTGAGGTATGATTGCATCTCATGCAACCGAGAAGATATAGGTTAAAATTTGCATATTTCATAGAAACCAAGAGCATATAATCATGCTTCCTCTTTGGCCATTACTATAAATGCAGTTCTCCTCAAGGTGAATGTAAAGTCTTGATTTCACCTCACATATAGACCAAAGTAGGCTTCTCAGCAAAGTGGGATTCTGAGAAAAGTATGGTTTCTAGATTTGTGTCGTCTTGCACTTCTGTTCCCCATTCCCCTAACTAACTATTTCATTTCTTACTCCCATCAAAGGTTTTCCTCAGTAATGTCAGACATATATGGGGCAGCTGGCCGCAACCATCTTCATGCCTTGTAGATATTGTTGCCAGTAAACCACAAACAGCAGTTATAACCTTGTAATATTCCTTTTTTTTCTTTTCTGCTTATTGTAAGATCTTAGGGCTAAAAAGCCTTGTCCTGACTCCTGACTGATACAGGTGTTTGTCATGTGATGTGCACAAAGAAAGTTAATCCCATGATAAAAATAGTTGCATTCTGCAATCTTTGTATCATTGGCTATACAAAAGATGGCTGGCTGATTGTGCATTTGAGAACATGAGAAGCAAAAAATATCAAATCCAAAAGATGACTCATTAGTTAAATATTTCATACCAGTGAGAATATGGCAAAACAAAATGGTGTACAATTCCAGATAAAGCACAGAACTATTAGACCTAATGCACCAACTGGTTTGTTAGAGAATATTTTTTGTTTACTTTCGATTCTTATAGGTAGTTTAGTCTTTTACCTTTTTTATGGGTAGTTTAGTATTTTATCCCTGGTCAGCCATCAAACAACCTTTATAAACACCAATACACGTACAATCTTGACTGCCTCTGTTCGTGGCCTGTTCATTTACCCACTGTTCTCCATTCAATCCGGCTCTATCCTCCATCAATTCCACTCCAAAAAAACACCCACAAGTCCCCATGAACTCCACTACATTCAGACACAAGAACCTTCCCAAACTGAAACCTAGTTTGGAAATCCCCAAATTAGAATTTCTAGGGTTGATTTTTGTTCATACCCATATATTTGGATACGGAGAATTGATTCATAAGGTATGGCGGTCCACACGGCGGCGGTGGATCATCAAATTAAGGAGCTTGGTGTGGGTCTCGACAGTGGGCTTCAAGGTGGATGGCTCAAGGATTATGGGTTGTTTGCAATGTACCTGCTTTGCCCCAGCGAGATTCTGTCGTCGGTGGCAGCAGATTCAAGTGTTCCGGAAGAGTTGTTGCAGAGATTTAACACGGTTTGAAGAAGTGGCAATGTAGCCTTCTCGAAGGACTATACAAAGTCCAAATGTGATGGACCTTTGTCCACGCTACTTTCACCATAATATAGAGATCTCTATTCTTCTCTCTATATCTTTCCATTAGTCTCCTTAACAAGTGAATAACCTCCATCGTGGACCTACTCGGCATGAATCCAAATTGATTCTCCGACACTTCCATCTCTCGTCTTAGGCATTGTTCAATCACTCTCTCCCATAGTTTCATAGTGTGACTCATTAATTTAATACCACTATAATTATTACAACTTTGTACGTCCCCTTTATTTTTATATATAGGTACAAGAAAACTTTGGGGCCACTCATCTGGCATCCTCTTTGTTGTTATAATTTTATTAAACAATTTTGTTAACCAAGACGAGCCAACTTCCCCTAGACACTTCCACACCTCAATAGGAATGCCATCGGGTCCTAAAGCCCTCCTCAATTTCATCTTCCTTAAGGCATTCCTAACCTCCCACTCCTTGACCCTACAGAAAAATATAATACCTCTAACATTTTCCTCTAAGCCTAAACTTCTTATGTGGTTTTCATTGAGCAATTTCTCAAAATAGCTTTTCCATCTTTCTTTAATTTCATCGTCTTTTACTAAAACCCGTGAATCTTCACTCTTAATACATTTAATATGGCTAAAATCTCTAGTGTTTCTCTCCCTTAGTTTGGCAAGTTTATATATATTCTTCTCTCCATCTTTTGTACCTAGTTTAGAATAAAAATCATCATATGCTCTATGTTTTGCCTCACTTAGTACTTTCTTAACTTCTTTATTTACTTTTTTATATTTGTTAAAGGTTTCACTATTCCTAGTTTTTTGTCAAACTTTATAGCATACCCGTTTTGTTTCTATGATTTTTTGAACTTCTTCATTCCACCACCAAGTTTCTTTAAATGACGGTCTCATACCTTTTGATTCTCCTAGAACTTCTTTTGCTACTCTTTTTATATATGTAGCTATCTTATTCCACATTAAGTTTGTTTCATCTTCTACATTCCATGTTGCTTCTTTTAACATACTATTTTTAAATAAATTCATTTTCTCCCCTCTTAAATTCCACCACCTAGTCCTTGGGTTTATGGTTCTTTTTCTCTTTTTTGACTGCCCTTTTATACATCCATCTAAAACAAGGAGCCTATGGTGTGAGGTTAAATTTGCTCCGGGAATAACCTTACAATCTTTGATTGCTAGTCTATCTACCTTTCTAGTTAAAAAGAAATCAATTTGGATTACATTTGAACCACTTTTAAAGGTTATTAAGTGTTCATCTCTCTTCATAGAAAATGTATTCCTAATTATAAGATTATAAGCTACCGCAAAATCTAAGATAGTCTCTCCAGCATGATTTCTATCTCCAAATCCATGCCCACCATGTACCATTTCATATCCTCCACTCTCTTTTCCTACATGGCCATTAAAATCTCCTCCTATATACACTTTTTCTCATTCGGGTATCCCTTGCATCAACTCGTCCATATGTTTCCAAAAAAAGTGTTTTAATATTGTCATCTAGTCCTACTTGGGGTGCATACGCGCTAATTATATTAACTATATTTCGTCCTAATACGTGTTTTACTAATATGATCCTATCTTATTTTCTAATACCTATTATTACATCATCTTTTAAATTTTTCTCTATAATTATCCCTATTTCATTTCTATGTCTAGTCTTTCTGGTATAGTATAATTTATATCCTTTAATTTCTCTAGCTTTTTCCCCTACCCACTTAGTTTCTTGTAGACATAAAATATTAATCTTTCTTCTAATCATAGTGTCTACTAACTCCATTCTCTTACCCGTCAAAGTTCTTATATTCCAATTCCCTATCATAAGCCTAGTATCTTGGACTAACTTCTTTACCCGCGCTCGTCCAAAAAAACACGAGAACCCTTACTAATTTTTTATCGCACCCGGGCCAATCATGCCAACTTGGATTTTTAGCTTCAAATTTCAAAAAATTAATATTCAAAAAACATTTGTTGGAATTAGCCCAAATTAAGAATGGGATTAATTTTTTTTCCAAATAAAAAAAGATTCATTGGATCATCACAGGTTGTCCCAACTTGTTTTTGACCCACAACAAGCGGGTTGAATATGAGTTACAACCCATATTCAACCCAGTCCAAACCTGACCCAACCTGCCTGTTCGCCAGGCCTATTAATCGCAAACCTAACCTTTGCAAATTACATCTCTTTGTTCGCATCAATCCTTGATTCACTTTAGCAATCGCAATCATTTGGCAACTCAAATCTCTCTTCTCTCTAACTATTCGTGTCACTTTGGGACCTTAGCATCTTACAGTATTGCACTTTGGAACTGTTGTGAACATTGGGACCTTCGTATAACAGTAGAACAGTAGTGATAATACATATCATTGGTTGACCCTTTTCTTTTGAGATGGCCAGTGGTAATACAAATTCTCTCCAGGCTATTAGCGTGAAATTGATGGGTGAAAATTATGGATATTGGGCATATGTAATGAAAAAATATTATTGGGCGAGAACATGCGATGCGGGGTTATGTTACTGTCGTTCCATAAGATAAAAAAAGCCAAAACTTATGTTGAATTGTTGAATACTTAGGAAGTGAATAATGCTAAGATGATAACTTGGATAAATAATTATGTGAATCAATCTATTTGTGTGCATTTAGCCAAGTTCTTCACAGCAAAAGAAATTTGAGATTATTTATCCAAGTTATATGTCCAATCCAATTTTACCAAACAATATCAATTGGAGCATGAGATTCGAGTTGCTAGATAGGATGACGAGTATTCAGGATTTATTCAGGATTTCTATTCGATTAGGACTGGATACTGAGATCAGCTAGCTCTCACAGAGCCTGCAGGACTGGGCTCATATGAGTTATATCGTACTTCCAAAGAGAAGCAAAGATTAGTTCCCACACATCAGGAACAGACAAATGAAGAGAATAAATAATTATGTGGATCGTACTCTTCGAGATGATTTTGAGGGTCTTCGAATTTCTATTCTTCACCAGAGTCCACTTCCTTTTGTTGATTCGGCTGTTAATGAGCTGTTATTCATCTCAAAGTTGCTCTAAGAAAAGGACTTCTCCCCATATGTAGTGCCTGTTTGGGGCAGCTTCATGGAAGATTGAAACGGGCTTCCAAGTCCAAGAAGCCCTTCCCAAAAAAATGTTAGTGTTTGGTGAAATAAGAAAAAAGGACTTCTAATGAAAGTTGAAGTCCTAAAAAGACCTTTCAAAGGAAGCTGGGAAAACTTGCTTTTGGAACGAAACCAGAATTATTTCTTTGCCCCCTTTTATTTCGTGAAACTTGCCCCTTTTATTGAGAGTAATTATTAAGGATAAAATTGTCAAGTTAAAACTGTGTTAATTGTGGAAGGAATTTCAAAACATGCATCCACCAGATAACTTTTTTATTTTAAATTCTTTTTATTGAAGGCATTTTTCAAAGGCCTTTTAAATGGAAGGAATTTAGAATTAGGAAGCTCCTCCAACAAGGCCCTAGTCAGACTGTCTTGGAAGTGTTGATTGAAAAGTGTGCCAGCAGAAGGGTCACTGGAAGGCTTTGTGTCCTAAACTGGCAACTAAGGAAAATCACGGACATCAATAGTAGTCTTTGAAGAGTAAGGAACACTACACTGCAATAGCTATGTCATCTGGGGATGAGCCATCTTCACCAGCTCCCAAGTTGTCGTTGATTGCTGAGAAGTTGCAAAAACTTCTTTATACCCATCAACCATCTCTCCCTCTGTGGGTTCGTCTTCTTCAGCTTTCAGCTTCCTCAAGTATATCTCGAACCACTTGGGTTTTTAACTCAGGTGCTATGCACCATATGACTATTGATTATTCTTTATTCACATCTATTTTCTCTCCTCCATTATTTGTTTCAATTATAGCTGCCAATGGTATGCCTATGTCATTAGCTAGTGTTGGAACAATTATCTCTCCTCATTTATCTCTTCCTGATGTCTATTGCAATTCTCAACTTACCTTGAATCTCATTTCTGATAGCGAATTGTTTGATTCTAGATATTTTATTTATTTTTCTTCAACTGGTTGTGTTGTGCATAATCCTCATTCCAAGAAGCTGACTGGTATAGGTCATAGAGAGGGAGATTTGTATGTGTTAGAGGAGCTCCACATTCCAGCTATAACTACTTCCTCTATTGATTCGTCTTCTTTCTGTTTGAGTCCCATTCATCTAGTTTTATTGATGCATTCTCATCTTAGACATGTTTCTAGTTCTCAATTATAGTATATAGTTTCTACTGGTGTTTTGGGCAATTTACATAATTATGACATTTCTAATTGTAGTGGATGCAAACTTGCCAAATAAGAGTTCCACTAATTCTATGGCACCATTTGATTTAGGCTAGGTTCAGTTGCACGGAATTGGAATTTGGAAAAAAATTAGTTCAAACTTTCAACTAATTTTTCTCAATTCCAATTTGAACTAATTTTTCTTCAAATTCCAATTCCAAGGCACCAATGCCATGCAACTGAACATAGCCTTAGTTTACTATTATGTGTGGGGAGCTGCTCCTATTTCTTGTAAAGAGAGGGTCAAGATATTGTCTCTTTTATTGATGATTAGGCTATGTTCGGTTGAATGGAATTGGTGCCTTGGAATTGGAATTTGGAGAAAAAATTGTTCAAACTTTCGACTAATTTTTCTCAATTCCAATTCCAATTTGAACTAATTTTTCTCCAAATTCCAATTCAAAGACACCAATTTCATGCAACCGAACATAGCCTTAGTTCATTATGATGTGTGGGGAGCTGCTCCTATTTCTTTTAAGGGGAGGGTCAAGATATTATGTCTCTTTTATTGATGATTATACTCGATATTGTTAAATTTATCTTATGAAATGTCGTTCTGAATTCTTTTCTATCTTTACTACTTTTCGAGCTATGGTTCACATACAATAATTGTTTATTATCAAATGCTTTCGATATGATTTAGGTGGTGAATATAGATATAGTGCCTTTCTTGATTTACTAAAAGATGATGGAACTCATCTGCAATCATCTTGTACTGGCACGCTTGAGCAAACTAGTGTTGCTGAGCGAAAGCATAGGCACATCATGGAGATTACTCATTCTCTTTTGTTATCTGCTAGTATTCCAAGTGTCTTTTGGGGAGTGGCTATTCTTACTATTGTTCATATTATTAATCGAATTTCAATTGTTGTTACCTCTGGTATTTCTCCCTTTGAATGGTTATTTGTTAAGCCTCTAGATTATTTTTAATTGAACATTTTTGGTTACACTTGTTTTGTTCTTCTTCCTAAAGTTGATCGTAGTAAGTTGTGTGCTCATTCTGATATGTGTGTTTTCCTTGGTTATGGTAAGGGTCAGAAGGGCT
The DNA here is from genome assembly GCA_026545225.1 of Cornus controversa. Taxonomy (NCBI): domain Eukaryota; kingdom Viridiplantae; phylum Streptophyta; class Magnoliopsida; order Cornales; family Cornaceae; genus Cornus; species Cornus controversa. Next base: position 14,577,262 of record CM048848.1, read on the forward strand.
ATCGTTGTTATAATCTTGTTGCACAAAAGTTGTATATGTCTCGTCATGTAGCGTTCCTCAAGCGCATTCCTTTCTTTTCTATTCCTACTAGTCTTAGTATTTTGAGTAAGCATGATCTCCTTCACATTGAACCCTGTCCTGATGACATTTCTATTACTATTCCAGATGTTCCGTCTTCCTCTGTCCCTACATTCACCCCTGTTGTCCCCCCTCCTATCATTCACACTTACACTCACTGGAATAAAATTGTCTCTTCTACAGGTACATTTCCTTCTATCTCGGCTTACTCTCCATTGGGTTCTATAAAGTGGATCCCGCACCTCCTCGCTATCCTCAACGAGTTCACAAGTGTCCTGATCGTTTGGGTTTCTTTAATTCTTGATCTAAACCTAATTCCTCGAAGGAGGTTGTTCTTGATTCTCATTGGCAACAAGCCATGGATGAAGAGCTCTCTGCTTTGCGTAAGACTGGCACGTGGGACTTGGTGCCTTTGCTCCCTGATAAAGGTGCAATTGGTTGCAAATCGGTCTATAAAATCAAAATCCCGCACCTCCTTGCTATCCTCAACGAGTTCACAAGTGTCCTGATCGTTTTGGTTTCTTTAATTCTTGATCTGAACCTAATTCCTCAAAGGAGGTTGTTCTTGATTCTCATTGGCAACAAGTCATGGATGAAGAGCTCTCTGCTTTGCGTAAGACTGGCACGTGGGACTTGGTGCCTTTGCTCCCTGATAAAGGTGCAATTGGTTGCAAATCGGTCTATAAAATCAAAATCCCGCACCTCCTCGCTATCCTCAACGAGTTCACAATTGATTTAGAAGAAGAGAGAGAATGAGAGAGAAGAGAAGAAGAAGAATAATAAGGGAGAAGAAGAAGAAGAAATAAGAGGAAGAAATATGTAATCAATAATCATTAAAGTGTCTTCTCAATACCACAAACCACATATATACAAGTATCAAGGAAAAAACCTAATCAAACACTAATTAAATTACTAAAATATCCTAAAATTAAAACAATACTAAAATAATAATAATAAATAAACAAAAAATCTTTAATTCTATCAATCTCTTCCACATCTCCAATAGTAAGTGTGGGTCATGTGTACTTCAAGCTTTTGAGCCATCCTCCGTTCTCCATCAATTCTCCCCGGTTGAGAAGAACACTCCTCAGGAGAGTAAAGATGACAGTACAGCTCCAAGAAGCATGAGTCAACACAATAATGCGGCTGAAAATTGAAGAACTAATGGTTGTGCTACGGAAGATATGACAACCTCTAGGAACACGTGCTAACAAAATAGGAGGCTCAAAGGTGCCTCAGTCAGGTAACAAATACTCCACATCAAAAACTAAATTCATACTCATATCCAAAAACCAGTCAAAGAAATATGCATTAAATCCTGATTTATGAATGATGTGAAAAATTCCAACAATTTAGGCATGTTTTATGTGGAAGGAGTTTTTAGAATAAGGATGTGGTAGTGCACAGATTATAACATAATCTCCTTCAATTAATTCATGATTCCTATGATGAGCATATCCAGTAAGTTTATAATTTTTATTACTCTAGACAATTTATTGTCACATATCAATAGGAAAATCATAGACAAGCTAAACAAAGAAATCAAGAAATTAGAGGCGACGGAACATTATCAATAAAGTAACATGAAAACGGATTATAGATAATCTTGAAAGAATAACTCTGGTAAACTAACTATTCAAACTAGTATAAGCATACTCCATTATAGGCAAAAACAAGTTCAAGTGTCTAGGCGCACTCTACAATAAAACTAACCAACTTTCCTATACCTTGCTTCATAACCTCAATCTTCCTTCTGGTTTTTTTGGGAGTTCGAGTGGATTGATGCAAATGGATCCGTTATCACTTTCCCTTTTCATTATTGTGATGGAGGCTTTCAGCAGACTGATGAAGAGAGCTTGTGATTTGGGCTACTACAAAGGCTTCAAAGTGGGAAGGAATCTTGCTTGCCAAATGGAAGTATCTCATTTGCTCTTTGCGGACGATACTATTGTGTTATGTGATGCTGAGAGGAGGCAATTGAGATACCTGAGAGGAACGCTACTTTGCTTCCAGGTAGTCTCGGGTCTAAAGGTGAACTTTGGGAAGAGTGAGATTGTTTCTGTGGGAGAAGTGGAAGAGATTGATTTTTTGGCAAATATTTTGGGATGTAGAGTGGGCTCCTTTCCTTTGACTTACTTGGGTATTCCGCTCGGGGTAAAGGCAAGGAGAGCCTCTGTTTGGGATCTTGTGGTGCAACGGTTTGAGAGGCGATTAGCTGGGTGGAAGAAGCAGTACCTCTCAAAAGGGGGTAGAGTGACGTTGATAAAGAGCACGCTTTCAAGTCTTCCTACCTACTTCATGTCTTTATTTCCTCTGCCGGTTTCTGTGTTGGGAAGATTGGATAGGCTACAGGAAAAGTTTCTGTGGGATAGCATTGGGGAAGAGTCTAAATATCATTCAGTAAGTTGGGAGCAAATTTGTCGCCCTATCTAGAGGGGAGGGCTAAGGGTGCAAAAATTGAATTTGTTCAATAAAGCTCTTTCGGGGAAGTGGTTGTGGCGGTTTGGGATGGAGAGGAACAGGTTTTGGAGGCGGGTTATATGTCTTAAATACGGAGAGTATAGAGGGGGATGGTGCTCCCTAATGTTGAGGACTCTAGTTGGGGTTGGGGTTGGTTTATAGAGGTATATTGTGAAAGGCTGGAAGGAGTTCTCCAAGCACATTCGCTTCAGGGTGAGGGATGGGCGGCTTATTAGTTTTTGGAATGATCATTGGTGTGGTGATAGGCCACTTGGGATGCTTTATCTGAGACTTGCCAGAATTGCGTTGGATAGACAGATTATGGTCCCTCAGCGCTATCATCTTGATGGCGGACAACTGGTTTGGGATTTTCAGTTCGAGAGACCTCTGCACGATTAGGAGGTGGATGGGATGACGGAGTTTTTGGCCTTATTGTATGGTCAGGCCTGTCCTGGGGTGGGGTGTGATGAGATGCTTCATTGCCCTAGAGCGAGGGAGGGATGGGATTTACTATGCTATTTTTGGAGTTCAGTGGGTCATGCCTAAGTCGGTGGCGAGCTGTATTACAACTTGGGATGGATTTAGGATGCAGCGTGACATTAGGCATTCATGGAGGTTGGCTCCTCATTGCTTATGGTGGGCCTTATGGAACGAGCGGAACAAGAGATCTTTTGAAGATATTGAACACTCTTGGGGAGTTTTTAGATACTCTGTTCTTAGTTTCCTTTTCTTTTGGTCGGAGGGTTCTTTTTGTAATTCTTCGAAGTCCTTGTTGACTTTCATAGATAGTTTAAGGCTTTGAATTTTCTTGGTTCTCTAGGATGTGTCCCCCAATTGGCGTTTTTCAATGAATTCCTCATAAATAAATAAAAAACAATCTCTTCAAGGTGATCTTGAATGAACTTTTTTTGTGTAGATTCATCATTTAGTTGACATAGTTCAACACATTCCCTACGATGTGTGGGATTATGTGGACATCAAATAAATGTGATGATGGGACTAATGTAATGCTATGTTGCACATCATTCATGTGTGACAATTTATCTTGATGTTCCTCGACTATTGCATCTTTAATTTCATTTAAATTAATGCATTTAGGTGGTGAAGAATCTAACACCTCCTTAGATATAACATGGGAAACTTCCTTGGTTACTTCTTTTGTCAACACATGTTTGTCATCATTAAGTTGAAGAGAAGACCTATATAGTGTTTTAGAATCCTTTTTTATCGCTTTGTAGGTGTTACCATGATAGTTTTACCACTGTATTTGAAAACATAAGTATTGTAAGTAGCATCTACATCGTAGATCCAAGGACGACCAAGTAACATGTGGGTTACAGTGAAGGGTAAAACATCACACCAAATGTTGTCAAAATAAACGCCCATTTGAATAGAAGCTAAACATCTTTCAGTGATAGCCAAGAAAGTTCCATCAACCCAAGCCATCCTTGATTGTGGGTTCAAGTTTCATTCTAGCAATACCTGATTTTGACACTTCATTTATTAAGCTTCCTCCTTCTATAATGATTTTATAGACTCTTTCTTTACATCTGAGATATGTGCAAAAGATATTAGTTGAGTTTCAGTCATCTTTTCCCGTAAGGGTAGATGGAATGCACATCTTGTCGTTATTATAGGTCAATGGTCCACTATCATCTAGGTCATGTAGATACTCAGTGAATATCTACATTCTGAGACTCGATATGGTTTGATAACAGAAGGTCTCCTATAGTAAGTGGAAAGATATATTTTTTTTAATTTCAATCCACAATGTAATAGGTTCATCACCTAAGCGCTTTAAATTTCTTTAATCTCCTTGCCAATAACTCTTGGCAAAGCCTACTAATTTCATATTAGCAAATCGTACTTTTTGACTATCTGACATCTCATACTAGTCAAAGTAGTCTTCCATGTCACCTAACCAGTCAAGGAACGCATTAGGATCTAACCTACCATCATAACTAAGAGCATCGACCTTAACTTTCTTTGTGATGTCTCCAGAATCCTCAAAATAGTACCTAGGTAGGTCATGCTAATACCTCTGAGGGGAATGATGATGACACGTATCTTGGTATTTACCCTGTGGTCTAAACGGTCTCTGATGATCCTTGTGATCATCCTCGGGTAATTGTTCAAATTCATCTATGTCCTCAAAGTCTTCCTGTGGGAACCTAGGATCTATGACTCGAAGGTGAACATGTGGTAGAGATATCCTTTGGGAATGTGGAATTCGACTTTCTCTAAAGTTGGCTTAGTCTCATGTAAAGGTCTCGAGATCATCTTGGACTGGCAAGAGTCACGATAGTCTCTAGCCGTCCTTGCAACAGAACACCTACTCGTCATCCCAGTCGTCGAGTCTGCTGGTTGTCATCGTCATAGTCTGATGGTCGTCGCCTTCAACACTAGGGAGCTTACAAAGGACTTCGAAAAAGGTCAATATACTTTGATTAAAATTGTGATTAGTACTTTTATCTATTTTTTTAGTTCAGAAATTTGCAAAAAGTTCTATTGAACCCCAATTAACATCAATTGCTCCTTTATTCCTTCCCATTACCTATTATATTTTGCCTTTGCTCTCACTATACCCATTTTTATTTTATTATCTATTTCACTTTAATTTTGCACCTAAATACCTACAACCAGTGCATGAATTTTGGCATAACCACTTTAATTGCATTCAGGTTTCTTGTTTATGCATTGTGCTAGTTTATAATTTGGTTTACTTAATTCAATTTGAGTCTTCTGTCAGCATTATCCTTTGTCATTCTTATGTTTATACCATTCCTTTGAGTCCACCATGATGACCCGTGACTTGTCTTACAACAGGGGTGACACAATTGTCTCCCCAAGGTTTAGGCTGAACATTAGAAACGATCAAAACCATGATTATGACTAGTCCACATATCACTATCGTGACACTTTTGCTAGTCCAAGATCATCCCGAGACCTTTACATGAGACTAAGCTAACTTTAAAGAAAGTCGAGTTCCACATTCCCATAGGAGATCTCTACCATATGTTCACCATCGAGTCACAGATCCTAGGTTCCACAAGAAGACTTTGACTTAGATAGTTTGAACAATTACCTGAGAATGATCACAAGGATCATCAGAGACCTTTTAGACTCCATGGTAAATACCAAAATATGTGTTATCATCATTCCCCTCAGAGGCATTACCATGACCAACCCGAGTACTATGCTGATGATTCGGGAGACATCACAAAGAAATTTATGGTTGATGCTTCTAGTTGTGGCAGTAGGTTAGATCATAATGCATTCTTTGACTAATTAGCTGACATGGAAGACTACTTTGAGTGGTATGAGATGTCAGATAGTCAAAGTATACGATTTGCTAAAATGAAATTAGTGAGCTTTGCTTGGCAAGCAGTTCAAAGAAATTTAGAGCGCTTAGGTGATGAATCTATTACATTGTGGGCTAAAATGAAACAAAATTAAAAGAAAAATAACTTCCGGCTTACTATAGGAGACCCCAGTTGTCAATCCATATCAAGTCGAACATGATTACCTGAACTCATGGAAAATCACAAGGAAGATGAGACGTGTAATAATGACATGATGTGCATCCCATCTATCCTTTTGGAAAAAGATGATTGGACGATCACCAACATATTTTATACATATCTCAAATGTGGAGAAAGTGTCTGTAAAATAATTATAAATGAAGAAAGTTCAATAAACAGTGTCAAAATTAGGTGCAACTAAAATGAAACTTCAACCTGAACCTCACCCACAGCCATATAGGATGGCCTGGGTTGATGAAACTTTCTTGACTGTCACTAAAAGACATTTAGTTCCTATTCAAATGGGCGTTTATTCTTATAATATTTGGTGTGATGTATTACACTTGACTGTAGCCCATTTGCTACTTGAATCGCCTTGGATTTATGACTTAAATGTGACTCACCATAGCAAGGAGAATCTCTACCGCTTTAAGTATAATGGTAAAACTCTCCTGGTAGCACCTACAAAATGACCAGATAAGGATTCTAAAGCACCACATATATCTTTTTTCTCAGCCTAATGATGACAAACATGTGTTGGCAAAAGAAGAAAAAGAAATAACTAAGTTCGTTCCCCATGTCACATCTGAGAAGGGTATTGGATTATCCACTACCTAAATGCCTTAATTTAAATTAAATTAAAGATGTAATAATTGAGAAACCCTCAACTAAATTGACATGAATGAAGAACAACACCCCATTACCTTAGTCCTAGGATCACATTTATGTGGTGTCGCCCATAATCTCACAGATCCTGGGCGCGTGTTGAAGTGAATCAACAAAATGATGAATCTATACAAACATAGTTCACTCATGATAGCCTTGAAGGAATTGTTCAACTTTATGATTCATCCAATTCCATTGTGTCAAATAGGAATGTCAAGTACAACAAAGGAGGAGAGCGCTTAGGTGGAGATGCCCTTTGAGCGGTGGTGGAGGCTTTGAGGAGTTGTGCCGGGGACAAAGCTCCTGGGCATGATGGCTTCACAATGGCTTTCATGCATCAGAACTGGGAAGTGGTTAAGGTTGAAGTGATGGAGACCCTAAGCGAGTTCCACTCAACAAGTTACTTTGAGAGGAGCCTTAATGCATCCTTTATTGCAATTATCCCAAAGAAGGATGGAGCTATAGATGCTAAGGATTTTAGGCCAATTAGCTTGGTGGGTGTTATTTACAAGCTTTTTGCTAAAATTCTAGCCAATCGGTTGAGGAGGGTTTTGGATGGGGTGATCTCAGACACTCAGAATTCTTTTGTGGGAGGCAGACAGATTCTGGATTCAGTGTTGATTGCTAGTGAGTGTGTGGAGGCAAGGATTAGAAGCGGCCAGCTGAAAATTGTCTATAAGTTGGACATCGAGAAGGCATATGATCAGGTGAGCTGGGATTTCTTGCTGTATATGTTAGAGAGGATAGGGTTTGGACTAAAATGGAGAAGATGGATCCACCATTATATTTCGACAGTTCGGTTCTCGGTTTTGGTGAATGGATCCCCAGTTGGCTTCTTTCCTAGTTCTCGAGGTCTGAAGCAGGGTGATCTACTCTCTTCTTTCCTATTTATCATTATCATGGAGGCCTTCAATAGGATGAGGGCGGAGGATTTAGGGATTATAAGAGGATTCCTAGTAAGGAGAGAGCCTAACCATTTAGTGGTGTCACATTTACTCTATGCGATGATACCATTGTCTTTTGTGATGCGAAAGAGGATCAGTTGAGGCATTTGAAATACATTTTGATATGCTTTCAAGCAGTGTCTGGCCTTCAAATTAATATCGGAAAGAGCAAGCTGGTGCCAGTCGGGGCCGCAGAGGAATTTCACGAGTTTGTTAACATTCTTGGTTGCGGAGTTGGTTCCTTTCTAACCACTTATTTGGGGCTGCCGTTGGGAGCTTCGTCGAGGATGGTTTTCATTTGGGATCTAGAGGTAGAGCGGTTTGAGAGAAGGCTTGCCGGCTGGAAGAAGCAGTATCTATCGAAAGGGGGGTGCATTATTCTCATGAAGAGCACTCTTTCGAATCTTCGAACATATTTCATGTCCTTATTTTCTATGCCTATGTCAGTAGTCAGGAGACTAGAGAAGATTCAAAGTAAGTTTTTGTGGGCGGATTAGGGGATGAGTTCAAATTCCACTTGGTGAACTGGGGGAAGGTGTGTACTCCAATTCAGAAAGGGGGATTGAGAATAAGGAGGTTCAAATTGTTTAATAAGGCGTTATTGGGCAAATGGCTTTGGCGTTTCGGAGGTCAGAGATCCAGATTATGGAGGAGGGCAGCTGTTTGTCGAAGTGGGGAAGGAGTTGGTGGTTGGTGGCCTACGGAAATGAACTTTCTGTGGGGGTGGGGGTTTAGAAATGTATTGGGAGAGGTTGGGACGAGTTCTCCAAACACATTCGATTTAGGGTGAGAAATAGGAGACATCAGTTTTTGGGAGGACATTTGGTGTGGGGACACATCTTTGGCCCGTAAGTTCCCTAGAATATTTAGGATTGCTACAATCAGGCAAGCCTTAGCTGCCGACTATCAGTTTGATAGCAAAAGATTGACTTGGGATGTGTGTTTTCACAGGGCATTCCATGATTGGGAGCTTATAGAGGTAGCGGAGTTTTTAGCCCTGTTGTACAGTCAGGTGGTTGAGGCGAAGGGGATGGACGAGATGGTATGGATGGGCTTCACGAGGGGAACCTTTGAGGTACGCTCCTTTTATAGAAGCCTCTCGGATTTTACAGTTCCCATCTTCCCTTAGAAGGCAATTTGGAGAACAAAGGTCCCTTTAAGGTGGCCTTCTTTACTTGGACAACTGCCTTAGGCAAGATTCTTACCATAAATAACCTCAGGAGAAGGGGTCGAAGTATGGTGAATTGGTGTTGCATTTGCAAGAGGTCGGAAGAAACGGTGAATCATCTTTTTTTACATTGTTCAGTGGCGAGGGATGTTTGGTCTCTGTTCTTGGCTGCCTTTGGTATGGCCTGGGTGTTTCACAGTTCCACGGTGGATATAATTGAGGCTTGGAGAGGGTATTTAGTAGATAGCAGAGCCAAAGATGCTTGGAGGCTCACTCCCCTTTGTTTATGGTGGGGTTTGTGGCAAGAGAGGAATAGGACGCGTTTGGAGGACGTGGTGTCTCCTATTTGGTCTCTCAAATACAATATATTGAGTTTTTTATTTTTTTGGGTTAACAGGAAAAATTGTACATCTGGTGGTCAAGTTGTGGACTTCATTGATAGCTTAAGCCTATAGTTGGCCGTGTTCGGCTTTTTGTAGATTCTCGGGAGCGCTCTCCACTTGAGTGCCTTTTAATGAATTATTATTTATCAAAAAAAAGGTACAACAATAATTTTTGAAATACACTTTGGACACTTTTAGAAGCCAATTTGAAATTTTTCTCAGCATTTCATCCTTGGTTCAATAAACAAATTGAGTTTATCAATCAAAGTCTAGGATATTTGATTAAATGTCTTGTGGTAAACCGCCTAAATGTATGGAACTTGTTTTTGCCTATAATGGAGTATGTTTATACTAGTTTGACTAATTAGTGTAATTGTAGTTGTTCTTTCAAGATTATTTATAAATTGTTTTCATGTCAATCCATTGATCATGTTTCTTCGCCTCCATTATACGTATTCACTTGAATTTCTTGATCCCTTTGTTCAACTTATCCATGATTTTCAACTTGATATGCAATAAAAAATTGTTTTGAGTAAAACAGATTACGAACTTACTGCATATGCTCATTGTAAAAATCATCAATTTATTGAAGGAAATTATGTTATAATTTGTGCACTACAACATTCTTATCCTAAGAGCTCCTTCCAAGAAAAGCATGCCCAAAATATTAGTCTTTTCCACATTATTCATAAATGTGGACCAAATGCATATTTCTTTGACTAGTCATTGGATATGAGTACTAATTCAATTTTGATGTGGAGCATTTGTTACCTAACTGAGACACCTTTGAGCTTCCTATTTTATTGGCATGTGTTCCTACAGGTGGAGTTACATTTTCCGCAGCATCAGCATTAGGAATTTCGTCTTTTCAACTGCATTATATGGATTGGAGTGAGGATATTTTGACTATCAAAGTGATGTTTCTCGAATTGGATATATTCAATATTACCTTGTTCGATGGAAGGGTTATCCAGCTTCAGATATTACATGGAGAACCAGATATGGTCCGAAAGCTTAAAGTGCACATGTTTCGCCTTTACTATTAGAGACGAGGAAAAGATATATAAAATTAGAAATTTTTGTACATATATTATTATATTTTTTTAGGAATGTTTTAATTTTTGGATATTTTAGTAATTTAGTATTTTAGGGCTTTATTTTTAGTAGTAGAATTTTATTAGGCTTTTTCCTTATGACTATATATGTGGGTTGATACATTGTGAAGTCACCTTTTTTTATTATTATTGAATAATATTGATATTGATTTCAAGATTTCTTCCCCTGTATTTCTTCTTCTCTCTCATTTTACATTAATTCTAATATCGAAGCACCATCTACTCGTCTATCATCAGTAGTAGAAAATTGATTTAGGAGAGAAGAGAAGAAGAAGAAATAGGAGGAAGAAATTTTGAATCTCAATATATTCAATAATCAAAGAAGTGTCTTCTCAATACCACAAACCACATATATATACACATCAAAGTAAACCCTAATCAAATCCTACTACCAAAAATAAAACCCTAAAATATTAACTTACTAAAATATCCTAAAATTAAAAATATTAAAATAATAATAATAAATAGACAAAAATCTCTAATTCTATCCATCTTTCTGACATCTCCAATAGCAAGTGTGGGTCATGTGTACTTCAAGCTCTCAATCCATGCTCCGTTCTCCATCACCAAATCTGATGGTTCTTTCAAGAGGAATAAGGCCCGTCTGGTTGCAAGGGGGTTCACACAAGAGTGACTATGAAAAGCCTTTTACACCTGTTGGTCCTCTTTGCTATTTCATTGGTATTGAAGTAGCCTCTTCTCGCAAAGGCTATCTTCCTTCTCAGTCCAAGCATGCAACAGAAGTTGTTCATAAAAGCGGAAGTTATCGTAAAGCTCGTCTCACGGCCCCCTAGAGCTCAATGTTCATTACACATCCTCGGATGGTGTTCCCTTAGCTGATCCTACTTTGTATCGAGTTCTGGTTGGCAGTTTAGTATATCTCGTTGTTACGCGACCTGACTTTACCTATGCAGTTCACATTGTCAGTCAGTTGAGTCTTCTCCTACTATAGTTTATTGGGTTGTTGTTCTTCACATTTTACACTCTCTCTGGGGTACTTTACATCAAAGTTTGTTGTTTCCTCTACCTCTGCTTTGGAACTTCGAGATTTTTCTGATACTAATTGGGCTAGAGACTCAACCAATAGTAAGTCAACTACTGGCTTTTGTGTTTTTCTGGTGATTCTCTTATCTCCTGAAAAAGCAAAAAGTTGTTGCTAGCTCCATTGTTGAGGCTGAGTATCGTGTCATTGTTGCTACTACTATGGAGATAGTTTGGCTCAGATGGTTGCTTGCCGATATGGGTGTTCCCCTTTTTGTTCCTACTCCTATGTACTATGATAACACAAGAGTGCCATTCAAATTGCTTATAACTCTGTCTTTCACGAGCGTTCGAAGCATATTGAGATTGATTATCAGTCCATGCACCATCATCTCCAGCTTGGCACTATATCTCTATCATATGTCTCCTCTACTATGCAATTAGTTGACGTCTTCAAGAAGTCCCACACTATTATGTGTTTTCGTTTTCTTCTTGATAAACTCTCGATGCTTCTCGCTGTCACATGGTGAGTTTGAGGGGAGTGTTAGAGAATAATTATTGTTTACGTTTGGTTCTTATAGGTAGTTTAGTCTTTTACCTTTTATATAGGTAGTTTAGTCTTTTACCTTTGGTCAGCCCTTTTGTTAGGACATATAAATATTATTGTACTGAAATTGAATTTTGTATCATTGAATACTATCAACCACGATCTTCTTCTCTCTCTTCTTCACTGTTTGCACAAACCTTAACAGTTCACAAGGACTTAATAACAATGCATATAAATATTAATTAATAATATTGACTTACTCAGAAAATACAACAAGATTAAAAAGACTATTTTCATGGCACAAAAACTCATGGTGTTCCATGATTATCTTCCATGGAGCAACTGGCATAGTAATATGGACCAACACACTTCTCACCATCTAATGTCTACAGCACACTATAACCAGCAACCCAAAACCTCAGCTAAATTAGGCAGATAGGATTGCCTAATTGGACCAGGCAAGAAATCCAAAATTTCAGAAATGGGGCCTAACAAAATGTTGTAATGAACCATGTATCTAAAACCTCCAAAATAAGTTTTACAAGAAATCCTTCCAATTGTGATACAATAACCCCAAATTTTCTGATTTAGTAAGTTATATTATATCTTAATAAAACCTACAAAAAGGTTAAAAACAAATAACACAAATTTCTCCAGCTCCTGCTGACTTAGTATACTTCACAATATTTTTTTAATAAAAATACTACTACAATAAGAAAGTCAAAATCGAGTCCACCTTTTTCCTTTTTTTTTTATAAGCATAATCGTCTTCACTTTTGCTAAAACATGGACCAACTATGCATTTCATAAGCTATAGCTAGAAAAGGTCCTATTAATCTATGCAACCTACAACCACATGCATTCCTAATAAGACGTTCTTATTGGAGTTACTACTGAAACAAACCTTCATTTTTACCAATATAGAAATAAACTATCAAACCAAAAAATAAATACAAATGCACAAATTCCCATCAGAAAAATAGAGAAAGTCTTACTTCATTTATAGAGCGGAAACCCGAAGCAGTAGCCATAGGAGAAGAATTATCAGCGGCAGAGAATGTCTGAGGAAATATATCGAAATTGACATATTAGCTTTACCTCAACCGTAGCAAGTCTAAGCAATTGGTGTGTGAGTATAAAGGCACATCAGGCTTACAGGCAAACCAGGGATGTTGGGCACAGAGTTCGATGCAACACGCCTATACTTGCGTCTTGGAGAATAAAATTTATAATCTCTAGCAGAGATAGCAACTTCATTCCGACCCGTCAATCTTTTGAACCTATACGAGTCAGCATGCAAGTCAGATACGTGACAACTTCAACTCAGTATACCAAATCCCATCATCATGTGCAATCTCAAGCCATCAAGCAGAGTGTAACTATTCAAATCCATACAAATCAAAGTACATGAAGTATTTCCAAGAGCTGGTTGCCCATCAAGTAGTATAAAGCAATGAAACTGACCATAAGAACAGCTGATATGATGGCAGAGCACAACAATACATGAAATATAAGAACATGCCTGTTTTTCTAGATTTGGGAAAAGTTGAAATTTGGGCACCTGATTTATTTTTCCTCCTAAAGACTAAAGATAATGATCTTTACAATATAATGGACATGTTCAAGAGATTCCCTTAACAAAATTAGCATATCACCTCTAGAAAATAATTACAAGATTATTGCTATTAAGAATACTAAGCATTAGGGAAACTAAGGAATTGTTGTGAATTTACAAAAATTTGACCTCCAAATTTAAAGATTAGAAAGCATCATCAAAGAAGCCACTTTAATATCCATAGAGTACAGCACAAGAATGCCAAACAAAGCATATGAAATGTTTTGCCGACTTTAAAAAAAAATTAAAGCATACTTAATGCATATTAGGGCCTCAAAAATAACATTCAAGAAAACAACCAAGGAGATCTCACGGTCCCAAAAGCAACTAATGACAAAAATAAAGAATAGGAAAAAGAAAAATAGTAACTGCACATTTGGTCCTGAAGTATCTAGTCAACTGCAATTCTCAGAATGGTCAGACAGTCGAAAGAAAACTAACATGGTCCATTAGCAACAGTAAGTTAACTTTTTCCATGGTATATTTATCGAAACAACCAAAGAAAGTGGGAAACCCAACCAATCATGCACCCATGGGCATCAATGTAACGTTCAAAAGGAAATATAGGGACAAAGCTGCAACCTAGAGAATGAGAATCAACAAGCCAGAATGTGGTAAAAATTTGTAAATGAAGCCTAACTCAGATTGTGTGCAGAGTAAACCAGAAGCTCAAGAACAAATATTCACAAAGGAAATGCAATAGAAAGCTGAAAATATTTTAATTTATGAACAAATCATATAAACTAGGTAAATTAATGCACAATTTTCAGCCCAATTTATCATTGCCAAAGTGAATATACAGACTGAAATGAACTGCATCCTTTTGGACCTCGAGTAGTAAGTTACTATACAAAATTAACTGCACAATATTTTTGTCTAGAGTTTTTGGACCACACTATTTTTGTTTAAATCCTCAACAATATTATTTAAAAAAGATATCAAATTCATTCCTAGATATGATACTTCACTTATTCTGCAAATATGTTACCAGCAAACTGAGATAAAAATAGAATAAATAAATCTATCCAACTTAAGACCACACTAGTGCAACAATCTAAAACCGCCTTCAGGAGGTGCATTGGGCAGAAATTTGGTTTCGTATAAAATATTGCGCCAAAATAGGCCCATCTGGGAAGACCTTATATCACCTAGTATCACAACTTCCTATCAAAGATCTTTTCTTTTTAACCTTAATATATTGTTGCTAATCCAAATGAACCAGTGAAATGCAAATATGTGTAGTTAAAGAGCCATGCTTTTGAAAACTAAGCACAGAGAATAACAGTAAACGAAAAAAATTCAAGCTCTGACTAACCACTCAGCATCATCAACACACATATTAGTTGGTCTTTCAACAATAGCCAGGCCATTGACTACCACAAAACGAACCCGCTTTTCCTCTTGTATCACTAATTCTGGAAATCTCGTCCTTGTTTCAAGAGAAGTTGCCAATTCTCTTCTTTTATATACGCAAGACCCTGCATGTCAAATTATTGAATAAAATAAATAAATAAGGGCATGTATGCTACTTAGTGAAAGGAAGTTTTTCCCTCGGAGAATCAGGAAGCCCATATGTGTGTGTGTGTGTGTGTGGGGGGGGGGGGGGGGGGGGTGCTCCAATGCTCTGTAAATCAAATTAAAGAATGGCCATATCTAGAATTTATCTAATCTAATAACCTCAAAAGAAGAACTTAATACCTTTCCTAGGGAATTTCTTAGCGAGCTTTCTGTATAAGCCACCAGCTGCTTCAAGGGCCACGCCAATGGACTTTTCACGAATGCCATTCAAGGAAGATATTCTGATGTTCGCTTCATTAACCAAAGTTTCATACATATTTGCTACATACATCAAAGGCAAGACAAACCTCACATCACCTTCATAATAGCTCTCCCTTGACTTCCTCTTGCTTAACTTATCTTGAGCAGACTGAGCTGTATAGTCAGCCTCAGAATCTGGCATCTCATTCACATGCGAGTTAATAAAGTGATCCACAATAATGTCCAAAAATCTTGCCCTCGCTGCTTCAATTGGCAAAATATCTAGTTCATAGTCAAATTCAGATTAGTCATTTAAACCAAAATAATTCATAAAACTTCAATGATCATTAGTTATACAGATCAAACGGGATAACTCACCTTCAGTAGTCAAACAGTCATAGGGACCCCTTGAAGACCCATTATTCTCAAGGCTAGAGCGATCTTCATCCACTCCCACACTATGAAGAGGTAAAGAATTCCTATAAGATTCATGAATGCAGTCCTGAAAGAACAAAACTACATTAGGCAAAATTATAGAGAGATAAGAAAAGTAAAGTGTCACACCCCAAATTCCAACACCCGGAAGGGCATGGAAAATGGAGGTGATTAAATAAAACTTCAACACCTTACAACTACAAACAAGCTTTGATACCAAGCTGTCACCTCGACATCCGACACCAAAACAAATATAAGAAATTAGGTGTGAATATGAAATGAAATTACCAAAATACCCCTCTTGAGACCACTCTCATCCAAACAGTCTCAATACCGCGGAAGCGACTTTTAGTACACATTTACATCATTAAAACTAAAATATAACTGAGTTACATATATACATCTAAATGTAACTTGTCCAACCATATCCAAATATACATATTGTCCAACATAGAGAAGACTAATGGAACCACTGCTTAACAATATAAAAGTACCCATGTCTAGAGTGCTAATACATCCGTTCTACATACAAAATATATAGTTCTTCTCAAATACCCTCACATGGCATATATATATACCATAAAAACATCCAAAGTCCAAAAGAAGGCCCGAGGCCTTTACCACGGTAATCAAGCGTTATCCACAACTGGTGCTTTATCTGTAAAAAAAGGATTGTAGGGTAGGGGTGAGCAACCGACTAGTTCAATAGAGACATTCAAACCCCTAATGCACCGACTCAATGCAACCTACATGAAATGCAGTCATAGCATTCCCATACACTACATGACATATTTTCAATGCTCATAACATCGACAATATAGTGTACAAATCACGCTCCAACATATATATATATATCATATCCAACATGCTTAATTTACCATAAGTAAACACAAAGCATTTCGCGACTATATAAGTCAAACAATAATCATGAATATCACAATTCATAACAAAGCTTAAAAATAAAGTCAAATAAGCTCAAAATCATTCCATGAGTAGGGAGTTTTCGTAGTAACCAGATAAGTACCCTTGGGTTAAATATCTATCTTCCTATCTTTACGGGTTGCTAACCTGATGGTCTAGAAGAAACCACTTGGCCAAGGTTGAGGTCTTGCACCCCTGAGCATTGAGCTCATCTTACTTTATTCCAACCTTTTTCCAAAATCATCAAACAACACATAGTTTCAAATAAGTGCATCATAAGCCACTTAAATCACATTCAATATAAGTACATCATAAGCTACTTATAATAAAGCATGCATATACAATGCAACAACTTTTCTTTCACAAGAAATCATACAAAAACAAAAATCAAGAGAGCTCCAAGCCCTAGAATCTGCCCTAACCCAAAACCACTTGAAAATCTGCCAAAAATAATTTCCAATCGGTGTAAAACGTAGGCAATCCTGAGGGGAACAACTATCGTCGAAAGTCCCATAGCCCGAATCACACTTCTAAGCCTCCAAAATTAAGATCAACCCAAAAGATGAAAAAGGGGAGAGAAAAGAGCTGTAGAACTGATCTAGAGAGAGAGAAATCTGATTTGAGTTATGACCAAGTCAACCATTTTAGGATATTTATAGAAAAAGTGTCCAAAATTGCACATTAGCCCCTCATCTCTTTAGTTTTGCTCTTCTACCCTTTTCTACTTCCATTTAATAGCAAAATGGCACTTCCTCATTTCAACAAACTTCACTAAGGCCCCTCTAAGTTCATTCATACCCCTACGTCACTTAAGTGATCCGCAGTTATTTTCTTGAAACACTCGAACCATGAATAGTAACTTTTCGTAAAAATTCCGAAAAATTACCCGAACCTTGGTTCCATCCCACTATGGTCCTAAGGTACTTTAAAACCCTTTTTAGAACTTTTAAAGTAGTCCCAACACCCACACACATAAGCATACAATTACTATATAATCATGCTTAACAATTAATTAACCACGTAATTAAATAATTAAAAAATCCGAGGTTTTACAGAAAGAATGCATGGCCTTCATTTGATTGCTGAGAATGTTTAGGAAATAGGACAAAATAATATTTAGAGTCTTAGATATTAAATTTGTTATTCTTTTACTGCAAAAAATCAAAACTTCCATAGGTCTTCTACAACTGCTTGCCTCAGTTAAACCAAGGTTTTCATCTTTATGTGACCAAAACAATTTTAAACATGAAATTCAAATTTTCATTTCTTTCATTTTCCACAGCTTCCCAGCAATATAATGGAAGAGTAGGAATCTCCAATTCAAATTGAAGTGAGTAAATAAATTGAAGCCCTAAATGTTTTAGGAATAAACAACACTTTCTATTACACATAAAAAGATGTGAGGTCCAAGGAGCGCAGCCGGAAGGAAACCTGACTCCACTCTATCACTATGACCAAACAAGATGCACATTATTGACTTAGATCTCTATGAGGCAAGTCAAACACATAACGGAAGTATAGCTCAACCAAAACCTAAAAACTCAAATTGTCTTCTTACGATATTCAAAAAAATAGAGTGGATCGCAAATAGCTTTATTTTATCTATACAAAGAAAATAAAATGGAGGAGGATATTTTTGTGTTCATCGGTCCTCTACAATATTTGACTAAAATACAACTCAATACAGTTCAAGAAACACATAAATGAGTTGATCTTCCATTAAAGAAGATGTGTTATGAATTCCATTAAGGAAGATGTGTTATGAACCATTCTAAGATGAATTATAAAGCGAAAGTCCAAAGATTGCCTGTATACAAATTTCTGAGAGAATCGAAGCTTTAGTTGTTGCTGTTAGCAGAATTAATGGGGAAAGATTGCTTTGGGATGTGCGGTTTCGTAGATCCATGAATGATTTGTAGGTTGAAGTAGTGGAGGATTCCTTAGATTTATACAGAGTAGACACTGGAAGAGGAACACAGTGAGATTCAAATGAAGGCCTTGAAACCGAGAAAAAAAAAGTAGAGGTGATATCTTTTCATAACCAGTTGATGAGTCCTCATAGGAGAGATTCCCTTCGAGAGCTATTTTAGAAGTCAAGACTCCCTCAAGAATGACCTTTTTTTCTCTGAACCATGGATGACAGCATATAAAAAACTTCTAACGGTTGACAGTTTAAGGGATCCACTGTTCATGTTGCATGTCTAAGGAAAATGGGATTCGGTGGAACATCACATTGTCATTGTTGAATAGCTAGGGAGGTTTGGTACTTGGTGTTTTCAAGGACGGCATTGAATTTGTTTCATAGTCAGAGAGGCGATTGAGGAGTAGAGGTGAAAGAAGGCTTGGGAGGTGATTCCTTTTTTTTGTATATGGTGCATATGGAGGGCAGAAAATTGGCATTATTTTGATGGAGTGGAAGAACTGACCAATGGGATGAAAAGTTGATTCTTAGCTGTTTTTCATAGCTGGGTTATAGTGAGGGTAAATCCCTTAATACAACATTTTTTTTGCTTTTAAAGGAATTATGGATTCTTTGTATAGGTTAGAAAAGATTTGCATACACCCATGAACATGGGTTGTGACCCCATGGGCACCTAATAACATATATTTTACTTATCAAAACTCAAACATTCAATACTAGTTGGTAAGTACCTACTTTCAGAAAACAAGCAGAAAAAGATTAAAATTAAAAATCTAAAAAATTGCACAGATCTTTCTTACGCTATAGCCTCACATATATTTCCTCTATACAGTTAGGTGAACAGGGATGCTTAAATTAGAGCATTTGATAGATTAAGATTTACTAAGAAAAATCTTTTCAATAAATAAAATTTACATACCAACTTTTGCACCTCAAGTCCACATATATGAACATTTCCATCAAGAAAACTTCTACAATTTAGTTATCTGTAATTCTTGAAAACAAAGAAAATTAAGCAGGCTTTGATTTTGGAAAAAATTGATGGCTTCAGGTATTCCTTTTGACTCCAATAATCTCAATATTACCATGTTCCCTTCTCCTCATCTTTGCTCAGACAGTATTGAATAAAATGGAATATATGGACAGATATAACATCGGTTTAGCTTTCAAAATCTATCTTTTAAAGACAACGTTTCTTTTATATAGTAGATACATATAAAATTAGTTTTTGAGTAAGTATAAATGCAGAGATTCAAATAAGACAGGAAATTACAACACCACCATAAGCAGTGAAAGAAGCACACTCACAACAGCAGTTGATTCTTCACCATTGTCCAAGCTATCTTCGGTGACCGCATCGCGATCAACGTCACCTATGCCCTCGATATCTCCAGGCCTACCATCGACGGTGTTAAGATCATGCAAAGAGCCTCCAATGTATGAATTCGCTGATCTCAAATTGTAGTGCTGAATCGGAACCCTAGTCCCCATCTATCCAAACCAATTCAATTAAACCCCCCAAGAAAAACCTAAGAAAAACCTAATCATCCAATCACCATCTTCAATCCCTATATCGCAACATCATATTCTACTTCTTTTTCTTCTTCTTCTTCTGTTTCTTCTTCAAGAACTTCTTTTCTGTAAAGCAGAGATATGATTCAGAAGGCATTGAAGGTGTTAAGAGTTAAGACTTTGAGAGAGAGAGAGAGAGAGAGAAACCCTAAGGGATATACAGAGGCAGGGGATACAGACTAGAGAGAGGAGTTTTAGAGAGAGAGAGAGTTTACACAGAGAGAGAGACGGAGCGTATCCAGACCTCTGACCATACCTGAGCTTTAATCTAGCAAAAGCAGTGTCCATTGTCCAAGCCTACCTCCGATCTACGCACCAGCTCCCAAGCCGGTACGTCAAGTGTGGTTAAATAGTGAAGGAGTTTTGATAAGGTGAGGCGTCCTCACAGTACTTGTTATCGGCTATTCAATCTCCAGACACCTGTTGGTTGGTCATTTAAGTGTTTGTTTTAAAATAAAAAAAAAACAAAGGTAAATATCACTTAAAGAAGTTTGATATATTGACATTAGGGGTGCACAAAAATCCGTCCAAATCGGAAATCCAAACCGAACCGGACCGGACCGGACAATTCGGTCCGGTTTTTTTGCGGTCCGGTTCGGTCACGGTTCCAATTTTTTGGAACCGTGTAGTAACGGTTCGGTTACGGTTTTCAGTCCCTCAAGACCGGACCGAACCGGACCGAACCGTTTCTATATATATAAATATAAAATATATTATATCTAATATTTAAATATTATACTTATAGTATTATAATTATACTATAATTATAATATAACTACAATCTTTGTTGTTTGAAATATTATACTTATAATATACTTATAGTATTATAATTATAAGTATTATAATTATAGGTTGGTGAACCGTGGAACCGAACCGGACCAAACCGGTTCTTCGCGGTTCGGTTCGGTCCGGTTCCATAAGGTTAAACGGTTCGGTCCGGTTCCATTTTTAGTGGAACCGGACCATACGGTTTGGTTCCAAAAAAGGCCAGAACCGGACCAATCCGGACCGTGTGCACCCCTAATTGACATGACTATAACTTTATAAATTTTAATCACACACTCCCCAAGTCCTCATCAACTTTCTATTTTTTTAATATATGAAATGTTTTCATTGGCCCTAATTATTTAAATATATTTTAATATAAAAATATCATAATAGAAAACTGACCACAATACCCTTCATCATAATATGCATTGGCAACTAATATTTTATTTTATGTTAATATTATTATTTATGTAAATAATTAATTATATATATTAGGTTGTATATTATATTAATTTTGTATTACTTTTTTATTTTATGTTAACATTATTGTGTGTGAAAATAAATAATTATATATATAGGTTATATAAGTATTATAGTATATTGTATATATATAGATAAATAGAGAAAAAGAAAGAGAAATTTTAATAATTTTTTATTTTATGTTAACATTATTATTTATGAAACTAAATAATTATATATAGGTTATATATATTATAGTAAATTGTATATATATAGATAGATAGAAAAAGAAAGAGAAATTATTTACTTTTTTATTTTATGTTAACATTATTATTTATGAAAATAAATAATTATATATAGATTACATATATTAAAGTGTGTGTATATATATATATATAAGTATACATTTAAAGGGGTATTTTGGTCCATTAGACAAGGTTAAATGGATAAATTTAGTATTCAAATGAGTTAGATCAGAAGTCAAAGGGCAACATGATCAATTCATCGTTAAAAAGTGCTTTAACACAATGTATTTTGACAAGAGGGAGTATATGTGATATATAGCACAAATCACAGAGAGTGTTGGTAACAAAATTTTTACAAAGTTATAGTCGCATATCAATATATCAAATCTCAGAGGTGTTAGTAATATTTATCCAAAAAAACAAAAACAAAAAATTAAGCAATGAGAATCCCTGACGGCTTTTCACGAGAATCCATGCAAACGAACTTAACTTATATATCATTTTATCAATTGAAAATAAGCGGATATTCGCGCTTCATTAATGACCCGAGACGCTCGACTCTTTTTCTTTTCTAAATGAAATTTACAAAAAAAAGTCATTAAACTATAGAATACTTGGTTCTCATATTTTTAATACCATAATTACTCTTTTTTATTTTATTTATTAAAGTCATAACTTTTGAATTCCCTCTCAAGTATTTTTTTCTCGTATTGAAATTATAGACAGTATATATATATATACACACACTATAAATACATGTAAAATATATTATATAATAATTAAAAGTAAATTTAATTACATAATAATATAATTTCTAAAAGTTCTCTTCTTAAATCAAACAATCTTTCCTTGACTTGCTTATTGAATTATACAATAGAGTTTTCTATTTAATTAAAATTAGGTTTTCCTCACCTTCAAAAAAAAAAAAACTAAATTTTTCTTTGATTTTTAATTCAATTAAATATTACTATCCATCATAGAGATTGTTTTGCTTTCAATTTAATGTTATAAATAAGTTTTATTCATTGATATTAAACTTATTTTAAACTCAAATATTTATTATCCTAGTTAGATACCTTTTCTTTCTCAAGTCATTAATTTCAAAATCAATTCAAAATATATTTTGAAAAAAAAAATTTCACTATTACCACGAGAAGTAGAAGAGTTTAATAATTCAACGAATTCTGATATATTTTCAATAACTTCGTTTATAACATTATATGATTACTAAGAGATTTCATTTATGTGCATAGCAAGAAGTAAATAAATTTGTATTTTTGGGCCAGGAGTCCTAAACTTGATGGAAAATGACAATTATGACATTAAAAATATAATAACTAAAAATTGTGTAGTGTAAGGAATCTTTTGTAATTTTATTTTAAAGAAAGAAAGAGATTTTATTTTAAAGAAAGAAAGAGAGTGAAGCCCTTCAAGATATTAGTGGAGTGTCAACATAAAGCATTAAATCTTTAAGTTTTAGGAATAAACTGAATGGATATGAAGAGAGAAGGAAACAAACCCATACTTGAAATGGTGAAAAACTCATAAATCAAGCCAATTATACCATTTCAATTTTATCCAATAATTATCTTCTTTTTTCCTCCCCCTCTCTTTCACCCTTTATCAAAGGGTCCCTGTACCAGATTTCACTCATAAAGAACAAAAAGAAATGAAGAGTAAAACAGAGTGCTTCTTGTAACTTTCTAAATTTTGCAGTCATGCCTCTGAAGCAAATTTCTCATTCAATCAAGAGTTTAAATACAGCTAAAATAGATTCTAATAATACAAAGAAAGAAAAAAAGAAAACAAGACTGAATCTTAATGATCCAACATCTAGCCACAAGAACCCACAGCAGCTGAATTTTCTTATTCAGAGCCGAATAATATAAAGAAGTTGAGGTCCTCTGCAAATACTAATCATAAAGATGAGCACATCACGGCTCTCCTTTTTTTATGAGAACATGACACCTATCTTCTTCGCAAAATCATCCCCATCGTCGTCATCAACATATTCCTCTTCCTGGTCTGCATGTTCACCTTCCTCTAGATTGAAATCTTCCCCATCAACCTGCTCGTAATCAGAGTCCCCATCCCTCTGATCATAGGCTTCAGTGCCATGATATTTAATTGCTTCATCAACAGCCATACCATCTTCCGTCACAAGCTGGCTCACATTACGTTGTGGAGAAGACTGACCATCGGTTGATTTTCTTCTTTTTGTAGAAATCAAACCATCTTCTTCAGATCCACCATTGTCAGCTGTTGCAAACTTGGATTCTTCCTCACTGCCATGCACAAGGTTGGCCTCCTCCAATTCAAAGGAATGAACACCCAGGTTTTCACTTCTTTCCTTCTGATAGTAGTCTTCTTTATTGCCAGACATCATGCCACTCCCAGAAACTGCTGTTTCAGATACTCTCTTTCTCTTCAGAATCTCACTTAAAGGCTTTGGCCCTTCAAATGAAAGATCGCCTTCAGGCTGTTGACGACCTTCCAACTTTGGGTATTTCCGCCTCCCAAGGGAAAGTGAGTGTTGATTATAGATTTGTTGCTCGTCGCTCTCTGTGTTCTTCCCAACTTTCAGCTCTGCCAACCTCTTTGGAGCAGCAAAATTAGCATCCTCGTCATTTATTACGTCTCTTTTATTGTGCAGACCTCTAAAGTTTTTCCCTTCATCATTGAAATCCTCTTGCAGTTTCCCTTTTATTCTGTCTCGAAGCCTTCCCTGGTGAGAGGAAATCTGTGGCCTTCCTGGTGACAATCTGGCCCCTTTCCTTCCCCCATCCATTTCCCTTTCTGGACGCAGATCAAACCTATTCACAGGAGAAGATGATCTTCCTGGAATTTTAATTCTTCCCCGGAGCCGACTGCTTAGGGAACCCTCACGTGAGGTTACATGGCGGGCCTCCCTATGAGAACCCCGGTAATTGCGATCTTCGTCACGGTCACGGTCATGGTCACGGTCATCAACTGCATACTCCTGACTAATAACTGATCTCAATCCATTAATCCTCCTTTGCTTTGATAAACGATGTCGCAAATCTGACCCATCAATTTGATCAGGACTATCACCTCTCGGATACTGCCTCCTTTCCAGATTAGTCCTCTCAGATGAAGCCCTGTGCTGCTCCCAACCATACTGCCCTTGCATGCGCTCATATGGGTCATAGCCACGTGAATCACGATACATATCTTGGTCAACCTCATTATAATCGGCAGAACGACCACTCTCATATTCATTCATGGGATATGAATTCCTCCCCTCATGATTTTGTGTTCTCCCAAATTGATCTTCATTATGATAATAATCAGAATCTCTGAGTTCATCATCCACAAGAACATCAAAACCAGGGGAGGGTTCTCTTGATAACCCATAGGCATCCTTACCATTCAAGATATTGTGATTATCTAATACATGGGCGGACCTGCTAATCAAGTCTCCATTGTTTGTAGGAGGAACATCAATTGGCCTGTACCTAAGAAACTCATCATCCAAGCGTGAAGGAGCAGGAATGTTCTGAAGAACAGCAGCTGCATTTTTTGGAAGAGCAGTTTCAACTTTTGCTGCTGGTTTTGCCTTGGGACGTAATTCAACGGAAATTGGAACGGTTGTTTGTAGAACCTTTTGCTCTTGAGTACACCTTTCAAGGCCACCAAAAGTCTTCACAAGAGTGGGAGGGTCCCCAAAAGGTGCAGCTGCAGGTACCTGTGGGACTTTATTGTTGGTACTGTTTGGTGCATGCAAGAAGGAGCATTTGTCACCTTTTAAGCAATGACCTTTCTGGAAGAAAATGCAGGGTACTGCTTGTTTACTCGAGCTGTACTGAGCATGTGTCGCAGGTGTTGCTGCAGTCTGTAACTGAGGCAGAGAAGATCTTGCAGGAGTTGGCGTCTGGGCTCCTAACAATCCATCCAGAGGCTAAAAAAATAAGAAGAAGAAATTAATCTTTCATATTCTACACAGCGAATATAATATAAAGAAAACTACAATTTCATATGTCAAAAGTTCTGTCAATTCCTAAATTGTCAAATTGTCTAATATGAATATAATTGGACTAAGATAAATAAAGAGACTTACAGGATGCCGGAATGCACACTTCGGATTTAAGCAATTACCATTCAACCAATACCAGCAATCCCTGGGGTTAACCCGGGCAATGTCACTATGGCGATACTCACATTCACTTCCCTGTTGACAAAACAAGGGGGTAAAAATTAATGCCATAAAAAAATAAATTTAATGCCATCATTATATCAGTTAATTACTAAACATGCCTTTTTCATTTGTTATTTATTCGTCATTAATATGCTCTGTTTTGATAGAAAGGATGGACAATCAGACTGAAGAGAACATAAGAGAGATAGAAGGGAGAAAAAAATGTGTTTTGTTGCGCGGGAATAGAATAGGAAAAGAATGGGAATGTGTACGGCATAATTCAACCATAATTTAAAATTGTTCTTTGAAAGGGTAAAAGTGTAAAGGAATAAAAAGAAAGGAAAAGCATAGATGCTTCCCTCCTCTCCCACTTAGAGAGGAAGGGATATGGTGGTAACAAAGAGAAGCGGCTCCCCTTTTACCTTATTTTCCCTTCCCTCTTCTTCTCTATCAAACAAAGGAAAGGCCCCCATCTTTCCCTCTTTCTTTTGCTCCTCTTCTTCCTTCCATTTTCCCTAGGGGGGTTGGGACTTGGGTGGGCCTAACCCAAGCAACCCAATTCCCACCCAAAGATTTTACGCATGTGGGCAAGGTACTTGAAATCATGGGATTGGGTCTGGGCTTAAACTTTAGAGTCCAAATTTATTTTGGGCGGGATTTGGGCAAATGTTTTACTAACCCGAGGAACCTGAAATACAAGAAAAGTTTATAATTTTTATATTTTTAAGGCTATACGTTTTTACGTAAAATATAAGTAAAATTAGATGATTCCTAATATAATAAGTATTAACCTAACTTTGACACACTTGCTTTAAAATTTTGAAGAAATTTTTTTATAATAATTGAATTTTAGTTAAACTAACAAAATAATGTAAAATATACAATTTTGATCTCTTTCCAAATTCTAATTGGAAGGAATATTATTAATAAGTCCAAAGTCCCAACGAAAACCCTACTTGTGAGTAGTTCTATTTTATGTCATGTTTATGTAGTTATGTACTTTTTAACATTTTATTTTTTGTAATGCTTATTTATTAGCAGGTTATTAAAATTATGAGTGGCCCGAGAAACTCGAAAACCCAGTGAAAGCCGAGCTATAGTGCGGGTTGAGATGTGATAGATTTCTCGTGACTTGGGCTTGCGCAGGCTGAGGTGTTAGAACCTTGGGTTTGGCATGGGCTAAATTGATTTGACAGAAGTAGTCAATGTCAAAGGTAAGGAATTGCTAAAAAAATTACTACATGTGTCCCCAAGATATCTCGGTGCAAGGAACATTGATGTTGAGATGGTATATCTAGACCCAGAGAAAATAGAAAGAATAAAGTACTGAAGTGAAAAGTATAGTGGCATGATCAATTTCTCAAAATGGAAAAATGGCTAATGAAATGTAAGGACAAAAGTGATAACAACAAATTAATACACAAAGTGCACGATATGGCAGGTGTACAAGCAAAAGAGAGCATTAAGGGGACTATTTAGAGATTATCAGGTCCGGTAACAAAGTTACTTGTCGTCTACCTCTTGAATTGAAATTTTTAGCATTGATTGCCTAAACAGCTCGATAAATATGCTACTGAATATTCTAAAGAAAATCTTTGGAAACATTCAACACCAGCTGTTTCCAGAAAAGGAACCAAATATTTGTAGGTTCCAATCCAAAAGATCTCTCTCTCTCACCAAAAATATTCCAACTCCAAAAGATTCTCCGCTTTCTCTCCAATGCATGACTGCCAGACCAATGTTGAGTTATCACTTATCATTAAAAAGTACCAATCCAGTTCAATTAAATTGAACCCAAAATAAGATCTGTACAATTCCAAACAATTCGTACCAGCCATCTATAATGGTGTGTATGTTCATATATATATATATATATATATATATATATATATATATATGAACATAACTATATATGCATACGTATACCTATCTATCCGAAAGCCAATTCAACTAATAAGGTTGACAAAACCCATCATGATTAAACCAGGTAGCACTGTTTGTACAATTTATTCATACATATTTGGCTTTCCGTTAATTACACCAGAAAATTCCCCAAATTCTAAAAAGGTTAAAAACCTAAAACAACCCAAAAGCTAATTAGCAGGTAAATCAAAAGCTCCAAAGCCGTATCCAAATACCAAGCTAAAAAGGTTAAAAACCTAAAACAACCCAAAAGCTAATTAGCAGGTAAATCAAACGCTCCGTATCCAAATACCAAGCTCTAGATCCCCAAAGTTAAACCCATTAAGATTTCTCTACGTGCAAAGATCTCCGTCAACAGAACGAAACCTTAAAACCCTATTATCCAAAGAACAAAGAAAACTTAATACATGAAAACAAAGACATATATACACATAAAAACATATGATAGATACACACACACATATATATATATATATATGAGATAAAAATCGAACCTTTTTGCAGGTTAAGGGTGAAGCGAGAAAGTAAATGCAATCGGTATTCCTTTTCAAGGCGGCTTCTTCGGCAGATGCTGATGTCGCTGTTGTTGTTGTTGTTGCTGTTGTTGGGATTGTCGTTGTAGGTTGAGATTGAGGTTGTTGTGCACCCCCGACCATGGCGATTTTGATATGCTAACCCTAAGAGATAGTTCGATCTCTTGAGATTAAAATCGGCCAAAGGATCTAGGGTTAAGAGGCGGCTCAGAGTCGAATCACCGCATAATAGTAGCTACGTCAAGAACCGATCCGATCTTTAGAGAGAGAGAGAGAGAAAGCAAGAAAACTTTCTAGAGAGAGAAAGTGAGCCGCCAGAGAGAGAGAGAGAGAGAGAGAGAGAGAGATTGGGCTGAAACATGAACGAGCGCATGTATGTATATGTGTATTCTGTGGCCTTTAGCCTAAGCGCAAGTACCCCTTTTTTTTAAGGTCTGAACTCTCGTCCGGTGTGATCATATATATTTGTATGCGTGTGACTTCTTATCAGACTTGAGAGTCTAAGCATTGGAGGATGGATCTGAAGCCATCTGACACGTGGCATGTTCACATCCCTACGATCATTTCACCCTCTCACCCATCCCGATAACTGCTGTGAAGTTGATGTAATCGACCCCCATCTACTTTAGAATGATCCGGTCTCAATGTTATGGCATGCAAATATGGTTATACAAATGCTTATAAGATTACTTAGATTGAATATGTCATTAAAATATATATATATATATTTAACGCCACAAAATTTAATAGGGTCTAAAGATTATAGAGTAATTATCTAATTTTGAGTTATGGTATGTTAAGGTATGTAATAATAAATCCAACCGGGTGGCCTCATGTGATATTCATATGGTGTAACCAATTAGATTAATAGATTTAGAAGTGATTATACGAGAGAAATGTGTTAGAAATCTCACGTAATTAGATTAATAGATTTAGAAGTGATTATACGAGAGAAATGTGTTAGAAATCTCACGTAATTAGATTAATAGATTTAGAAGTGATTATATAAGAGAAATGTGTTAGACATCTCACATAATCATATTTATACGTCGCTCCTAAATTATTTCACAAGATTTCTTAAATGCGCATGCGGTTAGAGTGCTGTGAGACTCTTTATTAATTTGGTTTTTTTTGAAATGTGACTAGACCTGTTAAGAAGAACTAATCTCATGCCCATTAGACAAAATGTATGCGACTTACTTACCTGGATGTTAGACTCAGATAGAGTAACATATGGATTGACCTATCTAAGAATGACCCAATGACTAATCTATATATGTACTATTGTTAAAAGTACAAATTATTTCAAGTCATTCACTTTTATAATAATTCTTCAACTAATACACTTATATCTGTACTGTAACTCTCAACTCTTCTAAACATCGCTCTTATAATTATTCTTCAACTAATACACTCTTATCTCCACTTTAACTTTCAACTTCTTTTAACTCTTTTAATCAATTAAATTGCATGCAATAATCAAAATTTCTCACAATTTGTTTTTATATTGTATTGCTAGCGTCTTGGTAATTGATTATTCAAATCATTCATTTTTATAATAATTCTTCAACTAATACACTTCTATCTCCACTCTAACTCTCAACTCATTCCAACTCTTTCCATAAATTAAATTGCATGCAATAATCAAAAATTTTCACAATTTTTTTGCACGTTGTTCTGCTAGTATCTTACTAATTGATCATAACCTTCTATCAGGTAATCCACCTAATTTGATAATGAACTTCAATTTAATTTGATAATGAACTTCAATTTTGTCACTCTTTTGTAATTTTTGTGTTGTAACATGACTAAATTGTATTATAATATATTAACATTGTTACTAAATCTAAGCTTGTTGGAAACAGGTATAGAGGTCCTTTAATGTTGATTGGTATTGTGATTGTATTGTAGGGTATTATTTGTTGTCGAACCGACACGACCAGAGGATTGCAAAAAATAACTATCTTGAGTTTTGTTATCTTTGTACTCGGGTATAGATGTATTTTTCTTATTTTTACACATGTTATATCTTTCATTCTTGTCGTGAAAAAAAATATATGTATATCTATTTGATCTAATATTTCATGTTTATGAAAACAATTCGATAACATCAATGAGATATGTGGATGTTAAATATAAGAACAGTGGAAAATTTGATGTTATCAAATGAGGAAATCGAAAGTTTATATATTTTTTTTTGAGGAGATAGAAACATTTGAATTTGACACATGGTCTTGATTTTACTGATTCTCTAACAGATGTATTTTTTATATTTATTTATATTTATATAAATAGTAATTTTTGCATTCTATTTGATTCTCACACTATATTTACTAGAGTTTTCATTATTAGTATATTAGATAAATAATAGTTAAACCTAATGAACTATTAAGAATTCTATTTAAATTAAATAATTAATGGTAATTTTTATATTAGATAAATAGTAGTTAAAAGTAACGGATTATATATATTAGATATATAATAGTTTTTTTTTATAAATGTTGTAATTAGATAAATATATAATAGTTAAACAGAGTAATAGACTATTAAGAGGTCTATTTAAATTGAATAACTAATTGTTTATCCATTTCACTACCTTTGAATGAATTTAACAAAGACAATGATGAGAACTTAAAAACGTTTGAAATTAATTATTTTTATGTGTTTGGTGCTTTTGTGAGATTTCTTATAATTATTATGTCTCTTTTGGTTGGTGCCTATAACTTAGAATTTCTATACATTTTCAAGAAGCCTTATCTATATTTTTATATAAATGTACGTAGAATTTCTATACATTTTTTAAAAATTGTTTTACTATAATTATATAATATTATAACTAATAAAATATATATTAAAATTATTTTGTAATTAAATAACCAATGTTTATTGATTTTTTTAAAAAAACTATATCTATTAAGAAGTTTTTTTAAATTTAATAATTCGGTTATTAAGTTATATTTTAACATAATAAGATAAGATGAGTAATAAGTAGTTCAATCTTATTATTTGATTTACATAACTTTAAAAAAAAATTATAAAGAAATACATGTATATGAGAGAGACCAAAAATAAAATAAATAAATAAAAGAAAAGTAGATGAAGTAAAAATAAAGATCTTTACGAGAGAGCTGCTAGGAGAGAGTGAGATAGAATTGTTGAATTTGAAACCAAAAGAAAAGAAGGGTCTCAAGACATGAGAGAGAGTTAAAAAAGAGAAAAGAGAGATAGAGACTTTACTCCAGACAAAATGAAGAGAAAGAAATCAAAAGGGATAAAAACAATAAATAAGAGAATAAAACTAGAAGCTTTCAACTAAGGCTATGTTTGGTGATTCGTTGCAGTTCTACTAAATATGAGTATGTTCTTATTCTTAATTTTAAATTTATATATATATATATATATATATATATATATTATATTTATAAATCATAGTCAATTGATTCTTTTGTTCCATCCCTACACAACATGCTGTTATAGATTTTTGTTAGTTGATTCATCATCATCATCCTTACCTTAATCTCATATGGGTGGGATCTACCATTTTATTAGTTGATTGAAGAATGTAATTAAAATTATTTGTATAAGGATTTCAATTAAGATAATAAGTTTACTTCTAACCACGTGCATCGCACGTGTGCTTTTACTAGTGTATAAAATGTGTAATGCAATTAACGGTAACTAACAATTGGATTAACTAAGTGACTGAACCAATGGGTGGCATTTGCCTACTTATCCCATCTTTTAAAAAAAAGCGAATCAAGTCCAACATAATTCAGAAAAGGAAATATTTTCACCTAGGGTACTCTTTCATAGTTTTAACATAATTTTATTTCGAAAAAGGAGACAATTCCTTTCAAGATCAAGGAGTCTAAAAGACACCAAAGGTGAATCTATCATTTTTGAACATTTCAAATTATTTTCACTGTCGAACTGTGGAATTGATCTCAAATTGAACCTTGATTAGGGATTGTAGTACTTAATTTTGATTTCAGTCGACTCTAGAGAGTTGTAGTCCCTCATTAAACCCAATCAAAAGGTTCAATACATCATTTTGAAGCATAATCCCTCCAATTGCACCATTTGATTTCAGTCGAGCCCACCCGATTGGTCCAATTTTAAGAAATGGCAAAATTAGGGTTTTCGGTCCCACTTCACGCATTCTTGAATTTTCAAATCTCCACATTTTCGTTATCAGACACTCAAATTGATGCTTATATAGTGAAATTCAAGTAATTTATTTAGAATCCCTTAAATTCTGTTAGGAATTTTGCTCTGGTTTTCAATATAATATGTATAGTTGTTCTAAAATTTCTAGGTTCGCAAATTTCACATGTCCAAACTCATTCTATGAATTATAACTAGATTTATATTTTGAGAATAAAGAAATAGAATTAGGTTGTTTAGATGGTTTGAGAGTGAAGACTACAATACTTAGTGAAGATATCAACATTAAGGGTATAATTGACAAATTTAGTCTACATCAAAGGACATGAATGTCACCTTCTCAAGCTGAAGGGAATAAGGTAAATATCACTCTTATATATCATATATCACCATTAGGTTCATGTATACATGTCATACATGCTTTATATGCCAATAAATGTCATACATATTTTTATGTGGTATATGCATCTATAACCTTCTTACTTTTATAAACTAAAGTCATAAGAAAATATGATTTTTATATATATAAAAGATATACTTTTGCATAGACAATAAGAAAATATGGTTTCATATGTTGAATACATATATGATAAGTTTCTAAAGCTTTCTTTTATATGTTTACATATATATTAATTTTCTTATGTCCTATAAATAGATATTAGATATGCATTTAATATTATATATGTCATGTAGAGACCGGGCCTAATTTTGACCGATTTTTTTTATTCATCATTTTTGTCATAAATGCATTTTAAATGATGTTTAGTATGTTTTAAATGTGAGAAACATGTTTGAAAACTTGTTTAAATATTCTGAAAAGTTTTGGGAGCGTTTGGCAAAATTTGAGAATTTTAGGTCAGCGAGGCTCAGGACGCGGGTCGGGTGGGTCTGGGAATCCGAAATTTTTTTGGAAAATATTTATTTTTGGTTTTAAACCAAATAAAATGTTTAAAGAGTTAATGAAGTTATTTCGAAGCCATAGCCGCTTTCGAAATCAAAAATGGAGGTCAGAAGGGTACGTTAAGTGGCCCGGGTGCATTTTGGTCATTTTGCACCCCTATATATTTTAAATATCTATATTGCAGAGATTCATTTCATTATCTCTTGACCAAGGACCGCTCAATCCTCTCTCTTCTCTCCCTTTTCATCTCTCTCCATTATCTCTTCATTTCGGAGGCCGTAGGCTTAGATTCGAAAGTTGTGAGTGAATGACAACTTGTAGTGCGTGGTAGGGGTTTCAGTTTGAACCGAACGAACGTAGATTTTGGCAAGGTAGAACTTGGAGGAATTCTAAAGAATTGCTAAAAAGCCTTCAAATTCGAGGTAGGGGTGTTTTTTCCCTCTTATTCATCGATTCTAGAGTTTTGGTGAGTTTGGTGATGTGTTGGGTGTGTTAGCATGTATGGGAGTATGTTAAGGTTGAGTGATTGTATCTTTTCCCACTCATTATGTGTTTATACATGTTAGTTACGTTCATATGGTAATATATAATGTATAGAATGTATACATGCAATGTGTATAAAACGAGAACATATCTAGTTATGTTGTGTATTGTATGCATATGTGAATGTTATGCATATTTTGAAACATATATGTGACTATATGGAAGATGTATGGATGTAATGTATGCTAGAATTAATGTATCAAAAATGTGAATTGTAGAGCATGAGAAATATATGTTATATGATATGTATGTGTCTAATGAGCACGTATATGTATATCCAAGTATTGTCCAAGTGTATCATACATGAAAGTCAAAAATGCCCAACGATGTTATGAAAGTGGTGAAAATAACCATATAGTATGACATTCGGAGATGCCCAATCATACTACCACATGACGTCGGAATGTGACCAATTACATGTTGTTATCACGTGATCGTCGGAACGTGACCATTTATGTGAGGATGCCCAATCAAAATGGAAAGACTAACATATTGTCAATAATGTATGATCGTTGGAGTTGCCCAATCATATGAGTGTCGTCAGAGTTGACCAACACTACATGATTGTCGGAGGTAACCAATCATGTTTATGTATCAGATTATGATCGAAGAAGATGTAAATATCTTGATGCTTATATGTTTAAACTGTTAAGCATGATGTATGGATTAAATGTATGTTTATACTTGAACTGCATTTGTATTGATTGAATATAAGAACATTGAATATGTTATGTAGTGAAGCGACATTATGGTTGCATATCAAGTAAGTCGGTGTCAGATCGATGCCTAGGTGGGTTGGGGCATTCCTACTGAGCTTGTTGATTTGCTCACCCCTCTCCTCCAAACCTTTTTACAGATAAGGTACCGATGACGGATGGGACTTGAGTGACCAAGTGAAACTCTTGGGAGTATTTTGAGATATTTTTGATATTGTATCTTATGTTATCCATGTTGGCTTACGGCATGTTGATACTTCTTTTTTATGTTACAATTATGGACATGTAACTGTATTTCATTGGATCCTTTTATGTATGAGAAACGAGGACAACTTATGGATATTGGGATCATATTTAATGAAAAGTATATTTTGGGACAAATGTATGATGTTTTAGCATTTCAATAATGTTGCAATGTAGTATAGTTGATTCTAAGGTGTTAGAATGAGATTTGGGCATGAAATTGCTTAAGTATGAAATATCAAGATTTCTGTCGAATTGCTTACGATTAATTGAAGACCTCTCTTTGATTAATCGAACATCTTCGATTCATCGAAAAATTGTTCGATGGAATTGGACTTCAATTCCAGCACGGTTACGATAGTACTTCGATAGACCAGTGATTAATTGATACTGCGATTAATCGAAGGTCCAATGGCGATTAGTAGAACTAACCAGTTCGATTAATCGAATGACATGTTTTGATCAATTGAACTTGCAGTCCACAACTAGACTGAGGATAGGAATAATGTTGGATGTGCATATGTGATCACGTGTGGGGTCCATTGGAATTAGTTGATGTTGAATTGTACATATAGATGTGCAAGTATGTGATTAAGCTTTCATCAAAGGTTAAGATGGTTCATTAGGGCTAAATGGACGGATTCACTCTCGAGATTCGGGCTCGGAGACGGAGTCTCTGGTGACTTGGAAATTGGGGCATGACAACTTGGTATCAGAGCATGATATCAAAGAGTAATTGTGATTAGGAGTGTGGATGTTTAACTTAATCACCCCTATTTCCAAGTGTTGAAAATCAGGACATGACATGTCAAGTTTCTAAGTATCTTTATAAAAGTTATTTTTCTGACTTTAAGAGCTACATGTATATAGTTGAATATGATATATCCAAATCATATTTACACATATATTGTACTTAGTCATTAAAAGTCAACTTAGAAACAATTTTTATATATGTCTTTGAGTATAAATTGTTATTTTTCTAAAACTTATTTTAAAAATTATAGATATGCATATATCTGACTTACTACACATGCACAAACATATCTTAAGTCTAGAAAAATGTGCTTTGACTTATTAGGACTCATACTTATGCATTGGAGTCAAAAATCTTTCACAATTTATGTTTATACTGACTTCATAATTTTGCGATCGATACTTTGATTGATCAATGCATCAATCATATAGAGTTAGGAAAGATTGCCAACTTCGATCGATAGGTTTGATGGATCAAAAATTTGGGATGCTTCGATCAAAAATTTTAGAAAACTTTCAAATTGAGTATTCTTGTTCCCAAAGTCTATAATGCATATATGTATGTGGTTTATACTTAAACCCTAGTGTGATGAATGCTTAGAGTGTGTTAAAAGTTGTCTTACACATTCATATACTCTTCTAAGAGTTTATATTTGTTTGTTTATCCACAAGTATGCAAGTTCTTCACATATACATATTTGTGAGTGATCTTCTCATTAGATTGAGGACATCACCATAAAATAAATAATATATATATATCTATTGGATCATGATTCATCGTATTTGTTAGATATTGGTGAATTTGGTGTTATATTTGTTTTATATGTATCATGCATCATATACATGTTAGTGGTGATATGACATACATATTTGAGTGTTGATACAGTTGGTGATTGCAAAGTTGATATCCAAGAGGAAGAATTGGAGTTTCGAGTGTACTAAAGCTTGCATAGACAGGTCAAAAGATCCAAGAGGAAGATCCATAAGTGTACTATTGGATTTGGTGTCTTCTGCGCCTAGAGATTAACTAAGAATTCACGAGTATACTGTTGAATCGTTGCCAAAGGACTGTATGAACTTAGGTTGTACATCAATTTCTTCATAGTGGATTGCTTTGTTGGATCAAGTCCAAGTGGTTTTTTATCTACCGTCGGGGTAGGTTTTTTCATGCATAAATTTGGCGTGCAAGTCTCTTCACTTTACGTATTTATTTATTGCACGTTAAATTGCTTATTATTGCCATGAATGCTTGTTTAATGAATGCACTCCACATGCTTGATAAAATGTCATCAACGAGCACATGAGTATATAGGCATAACAATTTAACCAAATTTGCTAAATCGATCAAACCGCATATCTTTATATATTTGTTTGATTTGTTTATTTATTTCTTTATTTAAGGGTTGACATAAATTGTTATAGTTTTATATCAAGTGGTAATAGTCGTGCATAGAACAATATTGAACCAAAGTACAAAAGTCCAAACAATTGATATCAGAGAACATATCAATTGAGATTTTCATATTTTATATTGATATTCATGCATAAAAAATTTATTGTACAAATTTTTAATTGGTCAATATTTCTTTCGTAGACCTATTCACCCCCTCTAGGTCTTTCCTACTTAAAAATCATGCGTTGCGTGCTTGGTTGCATATTGCTAGGTTATCAGTTGAGCCTTGTTTATTTAGACTCACTCTCTGGGATAATTATAAAACATCTCATCAAATTCCCTTTTCGATCTAGCTACTTTTACTATTCGATCGCACAAAAACCACCGTTGTGAGTACACATTCTTGATTTTTCAAATCTCCATCTTCCCATCATCAAATTTTGAAATTGATGATTCCATGATGAAATTAACATCATTTTAACAAAAATTCTTCAAATTTGTACTTTGATCGGGTTCCTTTTATCATTTGATCTTAACAGGAGCACACGGGATCGTTGTCTAATTGTGATATGTCATCAAAAAGGCTTCTAGAAGGGTTGAAATCTGATCAAAATTAGTATTTATCACTTAAAATTGGATAAAAATGCAAAAAAGTTATAATTCATTATCTGTAAAAATGCATGTCGAACCATGTTATTTAAGTTGATTTGATAATAACAAAACATTGTGTATTAGGATTTAATGTCTATTTGAGTTCATGCTTACACGGGCTGCATTCAAACAATACTCAAAGTAAAATAAGTTTATCAATGATACTAAATAAGGATATCTCAGAGTTCACAATGATCATGCCCATCTATGTCCAAATGCTTATATCAACGACATTGCAAAAAGATGAAGACAATATAATCAAAAGAAGAAGACAACACCCATTACGTATCAAGACATTGAAGATTGGGTTATATAGTCTTAGTGAGTGTATAGGTAATCTTTGTAAAGTTACTTTAATGTAGTCATATGAAAAGCTCTAGGACCCATTGTACTTATATGCACATCATTTATAATGGTTCTTAGATATATAACATCAGACAATGAATTAATTGATTCATTTTAAGGCCTAAGTTGACATAGAGTTGTTTAAGACTCTAGGACTCAATGGACTTCATGGGCATCATTTTAATTATCTCTAGACATGTTGCAATAGGCCTTTCACTTAATTGAACTATTCTCTAATGTCTTAGTTGCTAATAGAAGGTCAAATGATATCAATCCTCACAAGTGTGCAAATCAGTCCACTTTAAACTCAGCCAAACAACACACTAAAACAATCATAACTTTTTTTGTGGTTGGATTTTTAAATTGAGACTAAGTCCATTGAAGATATGACTTCAATAACTTCAATTTAAACTTAAATTTGAACTAATTCATATTTAAAATGGATGAGTTATGACCATTCAAAGTTGAGAGTTTGATAGTAGTGAATTTAGTAATAAACAGGACCAAATCTCACTAAAATAAGCATAACTCTCATCTTGTTTAGATTTTTTTGAGTGAGGCTAACTCCATTGGAAAGTGAACTTCGAGAACTTTTAATTTGGACTCAAATTTGACCCATTTTGAATTTGAAACGATCAAGTTATGGATGTTCAAAGTTGAGCTAGTGTTACAGAAAACTTTGAGGCACCTAAAAGTTATTTTGAGACGCTTGAAAGTTACAAAAGCTTTCTAGCTTCTCTGAGGAACTTTTTACAGAAGTCTGTAAGTTGAGTTTCAAATGATTGAAAACATTTCCTAATGTCTAGAAATTACTGAATTCAAAATGTAATGGCTCTTTTGGTCCCAAACGACTATATTTCTTAAGAGGCTATAAATAAATATTGTAATGAACATTTACACATGTCTTCTACCACTATACATATCTCTTATCATTCTTTATTAGTAGTTGCTACCTTCGATCTTAACCCTTCATATCATTCATCTATTGGTAGTCACCACTATTGAGCTAAACACTTGTATATCATTCATAGTGGTAAAATCTTAGTGAAGAGCTTTCAATTGAGTATTTCATTGCTAACTCTAGGTATGTGAGCTATCATTTGTATATCTATTTATTGAGGGATATTTTCTATTGTACCTAAACTCATATTCATCCTATTTGAGAGGAAGTCCAAGAGGTGATCTTGCCAAAAAGGATTGTTTCATAAAAGCTTGTAAAGGTTCATTCTCTACCTTATAGATGGAATGATTAGGTTGGCTCTCCACCCATAAGAGTGAGCAAGGAAGACCAAATGGATCACTTGGCAATTGTAAGAGTTCTCTTTCTATGCCCATAAAAGAAATAAGGTTTTACTCAACCTAATAATGAGTGGATTTGGTAGCGCTCTCCACCAGTAAGAGTGAGCAATGGTTATCTCTTAGCTGTCAATAGAGGAAGGGTGTTTCTCCACCAAATAAGCAAGATGATGTATGGTTTGTTTTCTACCCTTAAGGAAAGTCCCATAGTAGAATCCTCAAGAGAATTTCTTGAGTCAATGACATAGGTGACCAATAGAGGTGCCAAACCATGTAAACCGTGGTGTTTTCAGTTTACATTTCTCTAACCCTTATGTTGCATTTAATATGCAGGAATGGAATGGAATGGAATGCCCATTCCAACCATTTTTTGTTTGGTATCAATTTTAAGGTGGGAATGATCATTCCCTTAGAATGAAAATTCATTCCCAAGAATGAAAATATATTCCACAGTTAAACCTATGGAATGGGCGTTCTAATTCTAGTAAGATTAAAAAAAAATCATATTACCCAAAAACCATTCACCTCCACCACCGCACCACCTCTACCACAACCAT
This sequence comes from Cornus controversa, assembly GCA_026545225.1. Classification (NCBI taxonomy): domain Eukaryota; kingdom Viridiplantae; phylum Streptophyta; class Magnoliopsida; order Cornales; family Cornaceae; genus Cornus; species Cornus controversa. The sequence continues at coordinate 14,616,993 of CM048848.1, forward strand.
CGGCTTTACCACCATTACCAACATCGCCGCCTCCACCACTGCCACCTTTCTCCACCACCACACCACCACCTCCACACCGCCACCTTCCTCCACCACCACCACCATATCGTATCACCGCCATCTCCATTGCCACCACCTCCACATCACCACATTCCTCCACTACTACCCCCACATCGCCACCTTCCTCCACCACTACACCACTGCCACCACCTCCACATAACCACATTCCTCCACCACCACATCACCACCTTCCTCCACCACCACCACCACATCGCATTGCCACCATCTCCACTGCCACCACCTCCACATGTTAACTTCCTCCACCACCTTCGCTGCCACCCTCACTACACCACTGCCACTACCTCCACATAGCCACCTTTTTCTAACTCCACATCATCACCTTTCTCCACCACCACACCACCACCTTCACATTACCACCTTCCTCTACCACCTCCACCTCCACCTCCATCTCCACCTCCACCTCGATATCGCCACCTTACTCCACCACCTCCACCACCATAGCATTGCCACCACCACCGCCACCACCTTCCTCCACCACCACACATTTTTTAGTTCAATTTATTTGTCACTAGGAAATGTATTTTGGATAATTTGATTTAAAATTTATTTCATTCATACCTCATTTCATATTTGTAACCAAACAATAGAACGAGAATGACCATTCCATTCTATTTTCATTCTCATTTCATTCCTAACCATATTCCATTCCATTCCCGCGTACCAAAAGCAACATTAACTCCTTCACTTAATAACATTTTATTTGTTAAAGTTTCATATGCTTTATATATGAATGCTATGAATTTATATATTTTAATTCATATGAGGATGATGAGATGAACGTTTGGAGTATGTTAATTGATTGAGTATTTAATTGATTATTCATTCGTTAACCAAGTTGCATACCATGTGCTTGATAAAATGTTCAATCAACATTTTCACACACTACAAGCATGATATGTAGCACTTACATGAGCACTTTCACTAGTTGTATCCACTAGATCATTTAAGTGCATAATAGCCTTATAGATAGTGCATTTATATTTGCTTTCTCACTTGTTGAATACACAAGCTCACTAAGTGTTTGACAAAAGTCCAATCAAGCTAACTCGAAAAGTTTCATTATTTATTTATAGTCCACCCCCTCTAGGGACAATTCTTGGGTAACAATGCAGATCACATATGAAAAATGAGCAGGTTGCAAAGCACTGGACCTTGAGGTACGACACATTGGATTGTGGCAAAAAAATTCCTACATTTGAGATTGCTATTTGTTGCATCTCAAGATGGGCAATCTCAATTTTTTTTGGCTTTTTATTTAATCTTAATTAGTATTGGAACAAAACTTCTATAAATAGCCCCTTCCTTCGCCATATTTTCGACTTATAACCTTTTGACCTCATTTTTGCATTCTGAAAAGGGCCTCCTCCACTCAATTCCAAAACTTCCAAGGGATCTAATCAGTTTTTCTCTCTTCTAAAATCAGTTTAAAATCTATCATTGAAGGCCAAAAAATAAGAAAAAGCCTACACTTTTAAAGAAGGAGCTTTCAACTATTGAATCAAACCAAATAAAGAAACCTTCCAACTTCTAATATTACATAAAAAGTCACAATTAGGCCTCCTATCTTCCTCCTCTTCACTCCCTTTTCTTTAGATGCATTATTAGGGCTTTTACTTTTGTTCTTTTTCCATCTTTTTGTACGCATCTCTCTCTTTTCTATCTTTATTTTTCTTTTTATTGCATCCTTTTTGGCACATGTCTATATGAAAATACCCTCGTTTATTTGTCTTTCTATATAGTATGATAATTGCTACAAAGTCTCACAAGTGGTATCACGGGGGATGGTAACATGTGTTAAAGGGAATAGAGGTAAGTGGCTTTCCTTGGCCTAATCATTTTTCAACCATAATATATATATATATATATATATATATATATATATATTGTGTGTGTGTGTGTGGGCATTCATGCATTAATAATATGAATTTTGTTAAATAACATCATGATAATGAATTTGGTACATTAAAACATTCAATAATTAACGAAAAACTCTAACTAAATTTTGTTAAATTGGTCTAGACTTAACCATACGATATAATTATTATTTTTGTTAGAATTTTCAACATATTTTAGGTTATTTCGATTTATAGAATCATGCACTCTTAGGTCTTGCACTAGACGTAGTCCTAGGACATCGACGTTATTTTGTCAAAATTCTGACAAAATCTAAAGTGACAATTTGTATTCTTTTCAAGATCACATTTTTTAAAAGGTTTTCATGGTATTTTGTTTTTCTAAAAAATATCAATTGTTGACCCAAGATTTCAAACCAATGACATATGAGATATTTTGATGATAACAAATCATTGAAGGTGTAATATTTAATGTCTACTTGTGTTCCGGCTATACGGGTTATATTCATGGGAAACTTAAGTGAGCTTGTGGATCAATGACAAGACCAAGAAGGATCCAATACTTAAAGATGAAATCTTAAAGCTCAAAGGACATTGAAGTCAAAGTTGGAGACATTAACCCAAAGGTTAAAGTTGAAGATAATTGATGAATTGAGTAGATAGTTTATAGTGAGAGCTAGAACTTATTGTAAATTTATTTTTGTATAACTCTTGTTGAAAGCTCAAATCTAAGATTTAGTATTTAGGACCCATTGCATATCATTTATGTCATTTGATTGGTTCCTAGTCTCTTAGAATTTGGATTTGAATTAAATAACATTATTTACCAAAGTCCTAATTTGATAGAAAAGTGAAATTGTGCCTTAGTTGAACTTAGAAAGTCATTTTCTCAAAATAAACCAATTCAGTCAATTGCTAAAAAAGCTTCAGTTGACTTATTATAACTTATGAACTATTTTGTTGAACACTTATTCATTTAGTCAACATTTATTGATATATCAGTCGACCTGATCATTCTAGACAGTTGAACATATTGACTTCTATAAGGTCAATTTACTGATCCTAAAAGACCAGTTGACTAGGTCTGTTCAGAGAGTTGATGAATCAAAGGACATGCATATGACTTACATTTATGGATCAACAAACTATTTTAACCAGATCAGTTGACAGCTCTCAAAGGCAAGTTGATTGCTTTTGTTGAAATTCAATATCTAATGGCTAGTTCATGTCCCTTCACACATTTAATGTTTCCAACAACTATATATTTGAATGGGACTACATAAGTGGACTTGATCAACATTCATGTGTATAAGACACCATTAGAACATTATTTGATCATCATTAATTGGTATTCAATTCATCATAGATTGAGTTATCAATTAAATTAATTATTCAATCATAACTCTAAGATTGTGAGTTTACACTTATACAAATCTATCTATTGAGATATTAATATTTGCACATACTGAAAATCTCATTTATTGTGAGTGATTAAGGGTTGTTGACCCTTAGGAAGTCCAATTGATCTTGGCAAAGAAACTTGTGATAGTTTGTGAGGGTTTTAACTTTTTGTCAGGTAAAATAAGGCGTAAAGATTTTTCTCTTGACGTGCAACAAGAGTCCAAATAATGAACTTGGGGGAATCCTCGAGAGGTGATGTTAAGACAAGAACGTAGGTTGGAGTGCTGAACCTCGTAAATATCACAGAGTTTGATTTTATTTATCCCTAAACTCCTTTATTATTATTATTATTATTTGTGCATATTGTTTTTGAATTGTTATAATGATCTTAATATCATTGCACACAATAATATTTGAAAAAGCAATTATTCCAATTCACCCCCCTCTAGGGTTAGTACTTGGGCTACATCAATTCTGGAATTTTATTTTTAAGTCTCATGAAAACCCATGCACTCTTAAGTAGTCCTAGGACACCTTCGGCAAAATCTAAAAAATGACTGTTTTGTATATTTTTCAATATCACATTTTCAAAGGGCTTTCTTGGTATTTTTTAAATGAAAACCCATGCACTCTTAGGTCCTGCACTAGATGTAGTCGGAGGACACCGCCGTTATTTTGTCAAAATTCTTACAAACTCTAAAAAATAAAAATTTTCTATATTTTTCAAGATCATATTTTTCAAAGGGTTTTCATGGTATTTTTAAAAAAAAATGAATATCAATTCTATAATTTCATTTTTAAGTCCCATGAAAACGCCATAATTTTTTCTTGAAACTATCATTTTGCCGATAAACTATCTCAACTGTCAAAAGCTGTCAAAATTGCAATTTTCAAAAATGGTATTGTTTTAATCAAATTTCAATAATTTTTTTAACATAGAAACATTTTGGAGACTTTGTTTTTAGCAGCCAACCAAAAATCCTTTCAATTATGGGTTTAACTCGAGTTTTGCCAAAATTACGGCAGTGTTCATGCTTTATAATGTTTTAGATATTTTTGGTGCTTTAGGCTTGGGCCACGTTTTTCCATCATAATTAATCATTTAAGGCTCATTTAAATTCTTAGAAAATAAAAAAAATATTACCACGATGTTCATATATCTGTATGCTAGACTAAAATACTGTTGAAATTCTGAAATAACTCTTTTTTGTCTCCAAAAATATTATTTTCAAAATTTTTTGAAAACCAAATCATTTTTCACACATTTCCAACATTTTTAAATTCCATTTTAGTTATGGAATTTCAATAGTGTTGCAATTTAACATTATTACCACATTAATGCATAATTTTTATCACTTTTTAGAAGTATGTTTGGGGCATATTTTTGAGCATTTTTAGGCACATTTAGGTTTTGGTGTTTCACTAAAACATTGTTATTAGGTTCATAAGACATCGACTTAGGTTGGTACTCCGTTAAAATTTCATCCAAAGTTGTTCAGTGCATTATAATGCACATTTTTTTTAACACTTTGGAATTTTCTAATTTTTTTTTTTAAAAATTTGTAAGCACTTTTAAATTCAAAAAATAATTCTTTCTAACATACCTAAACACTCATTTTTTCAAAACAAAACTCCGCTGAAATTATAATAAAATACCCTAGGTTTAAACCATATCACATTTTTTCTATGTTGACTTGATTATTTTCTTTTCAAGAGATATGTAGGCTGCCTAAGACCACTCCTGGAGTTGGCTCCATTAATCAAACTCATTAGATTCGTTCAACCTTAAGTTATGATTAATTGCATTATGCATTTCTCACACTTCACATTTAGGTCATTCTTGAATAGGCTGACCCATGTTGTTACTCTGTCCGAGTCAACACTGGGGTTGATAAGTCACATGTATTGTGCCTAAAAGACATGAGTTTAGGCCTTCAAAAAGGGCGTAACCTCATTCTCAAAAGTACAAATATATGGGGTGACTAACCCATTCTCTATGTATAATTAGACCTTTAAATCTAGTTCGTTAGACCATACAGATGTCATCACATATGATTCATTGTCATATAGTGTTGTAGTGAAGGGTTTTTCTTGTATAGGTTCAATGTGATTGTGTTTTAAATTAACTTGGGACAGATTGACATTGCACCAGTTCGGGAAATAGTTGTAGAAGTAGAATATCATTCTCGATATTATGCATTTTTGTCCAGAATTGTGACGTATATTTTTGTAATTGGCAATCTTCAGTGTCAAAACTAGACAAGATCAAGTTGTAATCTTTTATTTATATTTTTGTAATTGATCACGTAATTGAAGTCTCAGAGTGAGCATAGTGTTCTACACCAACCATGCAAATGATTTTCAAAGGCTCGTAGCTTGACATTTCGGAAGAAAGCATCAATGTATTGAACAAAGGTTTGATCAATTGAAGTTTCTGGATGATTTTAATTGCATGTGGACATCGTTGATCAAATATGAGAATTATGTAATCCAGGTAAAGTGGTGAGAACATATATATTTCGAACCGGGAGGTTCAGACCTTGAAAATTAGTATTTTTCAGCAAAAATTTCAAACTATTCAAGGTTAGACCGGTCCAGCTCAAACCTAGACAGGTCCATGAAGTCTCGGGACTTCAAAACTTGTAAGGCAGAGCCCTAGACCGGTCCAAGTGAAGGATGGCCTAGTCCAAGCCCTCTGGTGGTGGATTTTGGCTCTACAATGTCTTGTTTTGACCTGAATTTGACTCTGAAGTTTTCTTAAAGTTTGGGACTTGTTTCCTATTGATTTTTAACTTTTTTTTAAATTTTTTTTTAGGGTTTTTAACATCTATAAAACCTCATATGATTTCTCTCTTAGTGTGCTTTAAAAAACCTTTCAGAGTATATGTGTTGTGAGTTTATTTGGTGAATGTGATCCATTTCTAAACCGTTTACGTGTATTGGAAATGTGTGACATCAAACATGGTTTCAATATGATATTGTTTTAAGTGTGAAAAACATTGAGGCATGGCATGTAGTCACTTAGAGATTTTATCGTGCATGGCTGATAAAGCTCCCATGGAGGACGAGGCTTGATTGGCTGAGTCAAAGTCGAGTCGGGTGGATAATTCCTACTGGACGTAGTTGTATGCTCATCCTCTTCCCCCAAACTCTTTTTCGGATAAAGCTCCCATGGAGGATGAGGCTTGATTAGCGTAGATTCTTTTAGAGTTCTTTTGGATTTATGTATATAGAGGTCCATGCTGGCCTGTGGCATATTGACTATGTTAAGAGTGTTGTATTTACAGATTCATCACTTTGTTCATGAACTTCCAATGTAACCGCCACACATGTTATGAGAATGAATTTTGAGAAATATATGTATAATGAATTCATTTATGTATGACTTTTGAGAAACGAATGAATGATGATCCTTTTTGAATCTCTTTATGTATGAAGGTGTGAGTGACCATTGGAAGTGATAATTGTATGTTCCTATCACGCTATGCACTCTATGGATCATTCTTGGATGTTTTTGTTTCAAGGATAATGTATCTGGTGGTCAGCTGAACCCAGGTCTCAACCGAAACTGGGCCAAATTGGAATTTCACATAACATTGAATAAGGAAGAGTATGCATAGATGTATGGACTAGTGTGCGACCCATTGTGATGGGTAGTGATGAGTATACGCTTGGGTAATATGTGTGAATAGAAAGCTTCCGTAATTGTATGGTATTGATGGTTGATTCTCACCATCCACCCCTATTTTTCTCACTTCTAATTGGGTGTTGGGAATCAGAGTGTCACGCCCCGGTTTCCGACACCCGGTTAGGAGCGAGGGAAACGGGGGTGAACCCGTATTTTCACCTCAAGTCCTCACAAATTAATCTCATTATAATCATTTCTATTGCGGAAGCATTCTATATGCACACCCTTCAAGTGGCATTAGATCATCAAAGGCCCTTGCACATGATTTTCACCTTTGGTTCTATACATATAAACCACTAAGTTCCGGACCTCAACTTTTTACACAGATGGAATTTGATTATGAAACCTATACCATTGGATAGAGCTTTCAAAAATACTCAAGTTCAAAAAAAACCACACTCAATTCCGATTTAAAACGAAGAAATTACATCGAAACAAAGTTTGGACAAATTTTGAACCTTGCTGTGAATAGTAATTTCGATCAATCGAAATTGGATTTCGATCAATCGAAATCCATCTCGATTAATCGAAATTTTGACCCCATCAATCGAAGAAAACAGCCTCTCGGTACTTTGGACCTGCAATATTTCGATTAATCGAAGTTGGGACTTCGATTGATCGAAATAAAGCTTAAAAATCCATAAAAACTCGCAACCATTTCGATCAATCGAGATGGGCATCTCGATTAATCGAAATGGGCATTTCGATTAATCGAAATGTACTGCCCAGTTTCTCCCAAACACCTATATAAGATCAATTTGAACCCAAATCTCAACCAAACCACCTTAGATCATTCATAACTCATATAAATCATCTACCATTGATATAATATCGTACTCACACATCAACCTACACATTTGAATCTCAAATCTTGCATAATCATAGAAAATTCATCCAAAGTTCACAATGCACATAAAATTCAAGTGAACCAAACCATCCTCATTTTTCCAAAGGTGATCTTCATTAACCCAACCATACAATCTAACTTATACATTGAGATCCTACAACCATGATTCCAACGTAAATCCACAACTCTAAACATTCATATCCACGAAATTAAAATACAAGAGACAAAAGAATGCATTCATCCATTTAAATTCCAAATCCATACATAATCCATGGAACCATACACATAAGAATTCAAATGGCCCTTTTTGCATACATTCTACAAGTCTCAAATGAAGGAAGCCATTATACATACATTTCTCAAAAATTGCTTTTCCTACAAGTGTGGCACTTACATTTGGATTTCACATACATAAGAAGGTACAAATGTAAAGGCAACACCACAACCATTGTCTACATGCCACAAGCCGGCATGGACATTTATTTACATCTCAAAAGAGCAAAAGTCCAAAAATAAGCTCAACATATCCATAGAGCTAATCATGCTTCGTCTTCCATTGGCGCCTTATCTGAAAATGTTTATATAAATATGGGGTGAGCAACACTGCGGCTCAGTAGGAATGATCCACCCAACCCCACTCTAACTCAGGCGGCCATGCATGGATGCATATGAAATCCCTATATGTCTACATGACAAGTATACATGCTTTTAACCCATAAACAAACACGTTTTTCAAATCATGCGTGATGCTTCACATCTCAATGCATTTACATATACATATATATATATATATATATATATATATATCCAATTGAGCAAGCCACAATATATATATATATATATATATATATATATATATAACTCACGCCACATAAATCCGGAAATCACTTCAATGGGGACTAGCTTATCACTCCATCCATAGTAAGGGTCTCTTCGGCACCCAAACTCTGCTTGTGCTTTATCGGGTTACTAATCCGAAGGGAGCACCTCCTCTTGGCCAAGTTTTGGGTCTTTCACCCTAGGGACCATTCCCTCACCTTAATTCTCAATGTTGTCACGCCCCAAAAACTCGCTTTTCACATAGTGCACATAATCACATCAATGCACTTATTCCACACCATGAATGCATTTTTGTCAAATCAATGCATTTTCCTTTCCCACAATATTGTCACAATGCCATCACACTCATATCATGAAAATCGTCATGCTTATGCATTTAACAAGGAAAATCATATCTTTCATGCACAAGTCTATAAAAATCACATTTTTCATGTTTTCACCAAATGATCACATTTTTCATTAAGAACTTTCATAGTCTCATTTGCACATACACAACATATATAAGTTCTAACCCACATGATAGACATTTATACATGCATAATCACATTAGTATACATATATACACATATACATAACCCTAAACTCAAGAAATCCCAATCTATCTTTCATGTCACAAGTATGTGACCTATAGAATCAAAGTAAAGATGAGTCTAGCACCCCTACCTCAAATTCCCAAGCTTTGAATCCAACTTTGAGAAATCCCAGCTTTCTCAACTTCACGAAACGAAGATTTTGATCGGTTCAAACCGATGCCCTTGATGTCCCCTACACACTTTCCTTCTCCAAGATCTTCCAAATCACACCTTAAGGCCCTCAAACTCTAGAGAGAAGGGAGAGAGATGAAGTGGGATACGTAGAGAGAGAGAGGGATCTGTAAAATGAAATGTCTCAGACCCTTTTTGATATTTATCTCAACCCTAGGGGCGCGAAATGACCATTTTACCCCTAGCCACTTAATGTACCTTCACGAGCTCGGAATTAATTCCCGAAAACTCTGCTGGACTCGAAATCACTTCCTTAACACTCTAAATATTTCGTTTAATCCATAGTCAAAAATAAAATTTCTCAAAATTTTTTCGAAATTCCCGGACCCACTTAACCTAATCCCGGGCCCCCGTTGACCAAAAAGTCAAACTTTCCCAAAAGTTGCCAAAACTTCCCAAAACCATATTCTAACCTTCTAAACATGTTCCCCGCATCCAAAACATGTTAAATATCATTTAAAATGCATTTAAAGCAATAAATGACAAAAATTGAAAAACCGGCCAAAATTGGGCACGGTCTCTACAACCTCCCAACCTTATAAGAATTTCGTCCTCGAAATTAGAATGTACCTCAAGTGATGAACAACTCGGGATACTTTGAGCGAACTTCTTGTTCTCGCTCCCATGTAGCCTCCTCCACCCCATGATGCCTCCAAAGTACTTTAACCAATGGAATGGTTTTACCCCGAAGCACTTGTTCTCTAATGTCCAAAATCTGAATCGGCCTCTCCTCGTATGACACGTCGTCCTCCACCTTAAGGTCTGCCCAATCAAGCACATGTGAAGGGTCCAGTTCATACTTCCTCAACATAGACAAATGGAAAGTGTTGTGCACACTTGACAATTGCGGTGGCAATGCCAAGCGATAAGCAACCTCTCCCACCCGATCCAAAATCTCAAATGGCCCGATAAATCGTGGTGCAAGCTTGCCACTACGACCGAACCTCATCAAACCTCTCCGTGGCGAGACCTTCAAAAAGACATGATCACCCACCTCAAATGCTAGTGGTCGCCGTCTCCTATCGGCGTAGCTTTTCTGACGACTCTGAGCCGTAAGCAATCTCTGCCGAATTACCTTGATCTTCTCCGTAGTTTCCCGAACTAAATCTGGTCCCAAAGAAGCTGTCTCTCCAACCTCTGTCCAACAGACAGGTGACCTACACGGTCTACCATACAAAGCCTCAAATGGAGCCATTTCAATGCTAGCCTGATAGCTATTATTGTATGCAAACTCCACCAAAGGAAGGTGATCCTCCCAACTACCCCGAAGGTCAAGTACACACGCCCGCAACATATCCTCCAAAATCTGTATAGTACGCTTGGACTGACCATCCGTCTGGGGATGAAAAGCCGTGCTAAAGTGAAGGTCCGTATCAAGCGCTGCCTGGAAACTCTGCCAAAACCGAGATGTAAATCGCGGGTCTCTATCTGAAACAATAAAAACTGGCACGCCATGAAGCCTAAGGATCTGCTCAATATACAATCTACTGAGAGTATCCACATCATCTGTCACTCTAATGGGAATAAAGTGAGCTACCTTCGTCAATCTGTCAACGACCACCCAAACTGCGTCGTGACCCTTCCTCGACCTTGGAAGCCCCGTCGCAAAGTCCATAGTGACATGCTCCCATTTCCACATAGCCACAGGCAATGGCTGCAACAACCCCGCTGGTCTCTGATGCTCGGCCTTCACTTGTTGACAAGTGAGGCACCTCGCCACAAACTGAGCTACATCCTTTTTCATACCCTTCCACCAATACTGTCGTCGTAGATTATGATACATCTTGGTACCACCCGGATGTACTGCTAGTCTCGAGTTGTGAAACTCCCTCAGAATCTCATCTCGACAAGCTAAAGGAACAAACATCTTCCCTTTGAATCTCATGCTCTCATCTGAATGAACTGTCCATCCTTCCACCACTTCACCACCCAAAATCCGTATGCGAATAGTCTCAACCTCACTATCCTTCCTCTGCTCTTCAATCACTCTACTCACAAGAGTTGGTTGAGCGATAAGAGTAAATAACATTGCCGTTCCATCATCCTCACTGAAATGTAATCCCATTTCTAAGATGTCTTCCATCATCTTCCACTCCCGTATGGCTAAGCTCGCTAAGCTACCATGTGACTTCCTACTCAGTGCATCCGCCACTACATTGGCCTTTCCCGGATGATATTGTAAGTCGAAGTCATAGTCCTCCATATACTCCATCCACCTCCGTTGCCTCATATTCAAATCCTTTTGTGAGAAAAGGTATTTGAGACTTTTGTGATCCGAAAACACTTCAAACTTCTCACCATACAAATAATGTCTCCACACCTTAAGTGCAAAGATCACGGCTGCCAATTCCAAGTCATGTGTCGGGTAATTTTGTTCGTGCGTCTTCAACTGCCTTGAACCATACGCCACTACTTGTTCGGTTTGCATTAGCACACATCCCAAACCAAGTCGTGAAGTGTCACAATAAATTGTATACCCCAACCCACATTCTGGAATGATCAAAATTGGAGCCGAAGTCAACCGGCTCTTCAATTCCATGAATGCATGCTCGCAAGCATCATCCCATACAAACTTCACTCCTTTTCGGGTAAGCTTTGTCATAGGTGCAGCTAGCCTCGAAAAGTCCTTCACAAACCTCCGATAATACCCGGCCAATCCCAAGAAACTACGTATCTCAAACACGCTCTTAGGTCTTTCCCAACTCATCACCGCTTCTATCTTGGATGGATCTACGGAAACCCCTCCTTTAGACACAACATGCCCAAGGAATTTCACTTCCGCTAGCCAAAATTCACATTTTTCATATTTGGCATATAATTGATGTTCTCTTAGAAGCTGCAACACAATCCTCAAGTGACCCTCGTGCTCCTCTTCCGAAGACGAGTACACTAGGATGTCATCGACAAATACAACCACAAACTTGTCCAAGTAGGCATTGAACACTCTATGCATTAGGTCCATGAATGCTGCCGGTGCATTCGTTAAACCAAATGGCATCACCAAAAATTCATAATGCCCGTATCGAGTGCGAAAAACGGTTTTCGGGATGTCCGCCTCTCTAATCCCCAACTGATAGTAGCCCGATCTCAAGTCTATCTTTGAGAAACACCTCGAACCCTTAAGTTGATCGAATAAGTCATCTATCCTTGGCAAGGGATACTTATTTTTGATCGTTGCCCGATTCAACTTCCTATAGTCAATGCAAAGCCGCAAAGACCCGTCTTTCTTCTTAGCAAAAAGAACCGAAGCTCCCCAAGGCGATGTACTAGGGCGTACGAATCCCTTGTCTATTAGCTCTTGTAATTGGTCCTTCAACTCTTTCAACTCAGCCGGTGCCATTCGGTACGGTGCCATAGAAATGGGCGCGGTACCTGGAGCAAGATCTATCACAAACTCCACTTCTCGTTTCGGAGGCAACTGTGTCAATTCCCTCGGAAATACGTCCATAAACTCACACACTACACGAGGAAGCTCTCCAAGTGTCTCATCATCACCATCAACTAGTAGGCTCGCTAAGAAATGCCCAATCCCTCTCTGATCACTCAAACCATGCAAAGATGACAAGTAGAAGTCATCCCGCTCCCCCACAAAACATATACTAACACCAGAGGATGTACACAAGGTCACTCTTCCCCGATGACAATCAATATTGGCTCTGTAGGTCGATAGCCAATCCATACCCAAGATTACATCAAAGCTAGACATCTCAAGAAGAATGAAATCAAACACTAGTCGATGTCCCGAAATCTCGATCTCACAAGATCGGCACACATCACTCAAAACCACTCTACCACCAACTGGCGTATCAATGGATAAAACCGAGTCCAAAGATGACACCTCCAACTCCAAAGTACAAGCAAATGCATATGATATGAATGAATGTGATGCACCTGAATCTACTAAAACCCTAGCCCACGAGCTAGATACAAGAAATATACCTCGGACCACTGACGGTCCTGCCGAGGTCTCTGCCGGAATAAGAGTAAAAGCACGGCCTTGGGATCTCTGGCCTTGCTGTCCCGGACCCTGATATCCCGACTGCTGACTGGGAGCACTAGACGTGGTTCCTCTAGCAGGTGCCCGTGAACTCTGAACTGAAGACGCTGTCTGCTGTGGCGGTAATGCCCTAAAACCTGTCTGTGAAGTCATAGGCTGCATAGGACGCTGCTGTGAACCCGTACCACCCTGCACACTCTTCTTCTGTGGGCAATTCCAACTAATATGCCCCATTTGATGACAATGGTAGCACTTTTTATCTGCCACTAACGAAACTTGCCCTTGAGTACACTCGGCCATTCTGTGTCCCGGTTTCTGGCAATTGAAACAGACTATCCTTGATCGGAAAGGTCCAGAAGGTATAGCCACAGAACTCACTGATTGAGTTGGTTGCATTTGTGAGGATGACCCACCAATCCTCATCTTCTTTTTAGCACGATTATCCGTAAGGGATCCCGTGCCTCTTGCTTGGTTTTGTGCTTCTCTTATTCTTTGGTTATCATTACTAAACTCTTCAGAAATCAATGCTCTCTCCACTACTGCTGCATAGTTGGTCAAGCCTAAAATTCCAACTTTGTCTCGTATGTAGGTTCGGAGACCTCTTATGAATTGCTTAATTTTAAGCTCTTCCGTTGGGATCATCTCCTTTGCAAACCTAGCCAAGGAGGTAAACTTTGTTTCGTACTCCATCACCGTCATTGTCCCTTGGACAAGGTTAAAGAATTCCCTCCTCATACTGTCTTTCATTGTCACTGGAAAGTACTTCTCAAAGAAAAGCACTTGGAATGTATCCCATTCCATTATCTCCAAATCATGGTAATCTCCCAAGAACTTCCACCAACGTTTGGCGTCATCCTTGAGGTAGTGAGTGGCTACCTTAACTTTCAAGTCCTCTTCAATTTTAAGTACATTAAGGAGTGTAACCATCTCATCCAACCAACTTTCTGCTACCATTGGATCGGATCCCCCAGAATACGACGGTGGACTATGTTTCTTAACATGCCCCAACGCCGTTATCATCCTATTAGGAGGAGCTGCTCTAGGTGGAGCTTGGGTCTCCTCTTGAGTTTCCCTTTGAGTTTCCCTTGCAATTTGCCGCATGGTAGCAACCATGTCGCGCATAAATTGCTCTCCTCCAATAGGGACCAGTTCCGGTGTCCTCTCACGAGCTCTTCTTGGTGGCATCCTTCTATATAGATGACAAGAAGATATTTAGAATTTGTGCATGAATCTATTGGACCAATTCACATCATGCATACTGAACATGCTAAGGCACTTCACAATTAGCATGTTATGTAAACAATTAAGCACACAAAAGTTTCCAAGTAATATGCACTTAATCCCTAACTTATACTTATAACCTCAATTCACCATTTTAGAAGTCATCAAGTCCTTTCAATCCAAAATGTGGCCTAACCATTTCCCGTCGTCCGTAGGTATTCAAACCCGGTTAAGCTCTGATACCATGTTGTCACGCCCCGGTTTCCGACACCCGGTTAGGAGCGAGGGAAACGGGGGTGAACCCGTATTTTCACCTCAAGTCCTCACAAATTAATCTCATTATAATCATTTCTATTGCGGAAGCATTCTATATGCACACCCTTCAAGTGGCATTAGATCATCAAAGGCCCTTGCACATGATTTTCACCTTTGGTTCTATACATATAAACCACTAAGTTCCGGACCTCAACTTTTTACACAGATGGAATTTGATTATGAAACCTATACCATTGGATAGATCTTTCAAAAATACTCAAGTTCAAAAAAAACCACACTCAATTCCGATTTAAAACGAAGAAATTACATCGAAACAAAGTTTGGACAAATTTTGAACCTTGCTGTGAATAGTAATTTCGATCAATCGAAATTGGATTTCGATCAATCGAAATCCATCTCGATTAATCGAAATTTTGACCCCATCAATCGAAGAAAACAGCCTCTCGGTACTTTGGACCTGCAATATTTCGATTAATCGAAGTTGGGACTTCGATTGATCGAAATAAAGCTTAAAAATCCATAAAAACTCGCAACCATTTCGATCAATCGAGATGGGCATCTCGATTAATCGAAATGGGCATTTCGATTAATCGAAATGTACTGCCCAGTTTCTCCCAAACACCTATATAAGATCAATTTGAACCCAAATCTCAACCAAACCACCTTAGATCATTCATAACTCATATAAATCATCTACCATTGATATAATATCGTACTCACACATCAACCTACACATTTGAATCTCAAATCTTGCATAATCATAGAAAATTCATCCAAAGTTCACAATGCACATAAAATTCAAGTGAACCAAACCATCCTCATTTTTCCAAAGGTGATCTTCATTAACCCAACCATACAATCTAACTTATACATTGAGATCCTACAACCATGATTCCAACGTAAATCCACAACTCTAAACATTCATATCCACGAAATTAAAATACAAGAGACAAAAGAATGCATTCATCCATTTAAATTCCAAATCCATACATAATCCATGGAACCATACACATAAGAATTCAAATGGCCCTTTTTGCATACATTCTACAAGTCTCAAATGAAGGAAGCCATTATACATACATTTCTCAAAAATTGCTTTTCCTACAAGTGTGGCACTTACATTTGGATTTCACATACATAAGAAGGTACAAATGTAAAGGCAACACCACAACCATTGTCTACATGCCACAAGCCGGCATGGACATTTATTTACATCTCAAAAGAGCAAAAGTCCAAAAATAAGCTCAACATATCCATAGAGCTAATCATGCTTCGTCTTCCATTGGCGCCTTATCTGAAAATGTTTATATAAATATGGGGTGAGCAACACTGCGGCTCAGTAGGAATGATCCACCCAACCCCACTCTAACTCAGGCGGCCATGCATGGATGCATATGAAATCCCTATATGTCTACATGACAAGTATACATGCTTTTAACCCATAAACAAACACGTTTTTCAAATCATGCGTGATGCTTCACATCTCAATGCATTTACATATACATATATATATATATATATATATATATATATCCAATTGAGCAAGCCACAATATATATATATATATATATATATATATATATATAACTCACGCCACATAAATCCGGAAATCACTTCAATGGGGACTAGCTTATCACTCCATCCATAGTAAGGGTCTCTTCGGCACCCAAACTCTGCTTGTGCTTTATCGGGTTACTAATCCGAAGGGAGCACCTCCTCTTGGCCAAGTTTTGGGTCTTTCACCCTAGGGACCATTCCCTCACCTTAATTCTCAATGTTGTCACGCCCCAAAAACTCGCTTTTCACATAGTGCACATAATCACATCAATGCACTTATTCCACACCATGAATGCATTTTTGTCAAATCAATGCATTTTCCTTTCCCACAATATTGTCACAATGCCATCACACTCATATCATGAAAATCGTCATGCTTATGCATTTAACAAGGAAAATCATATCTTTCATGCACAAGTCTATAAAAATCACATTTTTCATGTTTTCACCAAATGATCACATTTTTCATTAAGAACTTTCATAGTCTCATTTGCACATACACAACATATATAAGTTCTAACCCACATGATAGACATTTATACATGCATAATCACATTAGTATACATATATACACATATACATAACCCTAAACTCAAGAAATCCCAATCTATCTTTCATGTCACAAGTATGTGACCTATAGAATCAAAGTAAAGATGAGTCTAGCACCCCTACCTCAAATTCCCAAGCTTTGAATCCAACTTTGAGAAATCCCAGCTTTCTCAACTTCACGAAACGAAGATTTTGATCGGTTCAAACCGATGCCCTTGATGTCCCCTACACACTTTCCTTCTCCAAGATCTTCCAAATCACACCTTAAGGCCCTCAAACTCTAGAGAGAAGGGAGAGAGATGAAGTGGGATACGTAGAGAGAGAGAGGGATCTGTAAAATGAAATGTCTCAGACCCTTTTTGATATTTATCTCAACCCTAGGGGCGCGAAATGACCATTTTACCCCTAGCCACTTAATGTACCTTCCCGAGCTCGGAATTAATTCCCGAAAACTCTGCTGGACTCGAAATCACTTCCTTAACACTCTAAATATTTCGTTTAATCCATAGTCAAAAATAAAATTTCTCAAAATTTTTTCGAAATTCCCGGACCCACTTAACCTAATCCCGGGCCCCCATTGACCAAAAAGTCAAACTTTCCCAAAAGTTGCCAAAACTTCCCAAAACCATATTCTAACCTTCTAAACATGTTCCCCGCATCCAAAACATGTTAAATATCATTTAAAATGCATTTAAAGCAATAAATGACAAAAATTGAAAAACCGGCCAAAATTGGGCACGGTCTCTACAACCTCCCAACCTTATAAGAATTTCGTCCTCGAAATTAGAATGTACCTCAAGTGATGAACAACTCGGGATACTTTGAGCGAACTTCTTGTTCTCGCTCCCATGTAGCCTCCTCCACCCCATGATGCCTCCAAAGTACTTTAACCAATGGAATGGTTTTACCCCGAAGCACTTGTTCTCTAATGTCCAAAATCTGAATCGGCCTCTCCTCGTATGACACGTCGTCCTCCACCTTAAGGTCTGCCCAATCAAGCACATGTGAAGGGTCCAGTTCATACTTCCTCAACATAGACAAATGGAAAGTGTTGTGCACACTTGACAATTGCGGTGGCAATGCCAAGCGATAAGCAACCTCTCCCACCCGATCCAAAATCTCAAATGGCCCGATAAATCGTGGTGCAAGCTTGCCACTACGACCGAACCTCATCAAACCTCTCCGTGGCGAGACCTTCAAAAAGACATGATCACCCACCTCAAATGCTAGTGGTCGCCGTCTCCTATCGGCGTAGCTTTTCTGACGACTCTGAGCCGTAAGCAATCTCTGCCGAATTACCTTGATCTTCTCCGTAGTTTCCCGAACTAAATCTGGTCCCAAAGAAGCTGTCTCTCCAACCTCTGTCCAACAGACAGGTGACCTACACGGTCTACCATACAAAGCCTCAAATGGAGCCATTTCAATGCTAGCCTGATAGCTATTATTGTATGCAAACTCCACCAAAGGAAGGTGATCCTCCCAACTACCCCGAAGGTCAAGTACACACGCCCGCAACATATCCTCCAAAATCTGTATAGTACGCTTGGACTGACCATCCGTCTGGGGATGAAAAGCCGTGCTAAAGTGAAGGTCCGTATCAAGCGCTGCCTGGAAACTCTGCCAAAACCGAGATGTAAATCGCGGGTCTCTATCTGAAACAATAAAAACTGGCACGCCATGAAGCCTAAGGATCTGCTCAATATACAATCTACTGAGAGTATCCACATCATCTGTCACTCTAATGGGAATAAAGTGAGCTACCTTCGTCAATCTGTCAACGACCACCCAAACTGCGTCGTGACCCTTCCTCGACCTTGGAAGCCCCGTCGCAAAGTCCATAGTGACATGCTCCCATTTCCACATAGCCACAGGCAATGGCTGCAACAACCCCGCTGGTCTCTGATGCTCGGCCTTCACTTGTTGACAAGTGAGGCACCTCGCCACAAACTGAGCTACATCCTTTTTCATACCCTTCCACCAATACTGTCGTCGTAGATTATGATACATCTTGGTACCACCCGGATGTACTGCTAGTCTCGAGTTGTGAAACTCCCTCAGAATCTCATCTCGACAAGCTAAAGGAACAAACATCTTCCCTTTGAATCTCATGCTCTCATCTGAATGAACTGTCCATCCTTCCACCACTTCACCACCCAAAATCCGTATGCGAATAGTCTCAACCTCACTATCCTTCCTCTGCTCTTCAATCACTCTACTCACAAGAGTTGGTTGAGCGATAAGAGTAAATAACATTGCCGTTCCATCATCCTCACTGAAATGTAATCCCATTTCTAAGATGTCTTCCATCATCTTCCACTCCCGTATGGCTAAGCTCGCTAAGCTACCATGTGACTTCCTACTCAGTGCATCCGCCACTACATTGGCCTTTCCCGGATGATATTGTAAGTCGAAGTCATAGTCCTCCATATACTCCATCCACCTCCGTTGCCTCATATTCAAATCCTTTTGTGAGAAAAGGTATTTGAGACTTTTGTGATCCGAAAACACTTCAAACTTCTCACCATACAAATAATGTCTCCACACCTTAAGTGCAAAGATCACGGCTGCCAATTCCAAGTCATGTGTCGGGTAATTTTGTTCGTGCGTCTTCAACTGCCTTGAACCATACGCCACTACTTGTTCGGTTTGCATTAGCACACATCCCAAACCAAGTCGTGAAGTGTCACAATAAATTGTATACCCCAACCCACATTCTGGAATGATCAAAATTGGAGCCGAAGTCAACCGGCTCTTCAATTCCATGAATGCATGCTCGCAAGCATCATCCCATACAAACTTCACTCCTTTTCGGGTAAGCTTTGTCATAGGTGCAGCTAGCCTCGAAAAGTCCTTCACAAACCTCCGATAATACCCGGCCAATCCCAAGAAACTACGTATCTCAAACACGCTCTTAGGTCTTTCCCAACTCATCACCGCTTCTATCTTGGATGGATCTACGGAAACCCCTCCTTTAGACACAACATGCCCAAGGAATTTCACTTCCGCTAGCCAAAATTCACATTTTTCATATTTGGCATATAATTGATGTTCTCTTAGAAGCTGCAACACAATCCTCAAGTGACCCTCGTGCTCCTCTTCCGAAGACGAGTACACTAGGATGTCATCGACAAATACAACCACAAACTTGTCCAAGTAGGCATTGAACACTCTATGCATTAGGTCCATGAATGCTGCCGGTGCATTCGTTAAACCAAATGGCATCACCAAAAATTCATAATGCCCGTATCGAGTGCGAAAAACGGTTTTCGGGATGTCCGCCTCTCTAATCCCCAACTGATAGTAGCCCGATCTCAAGTCTATCTTTGAGAAACACCTCGAACCCTTAAGTTGATCGAATAAGTCATCTATCCTTGGCAAGGGATACTTATTTTTGATCGTTGCCCGATTCAACTTCCTATAGTCAATGCAAAGCCGCAAAGACCCGTCTTTCTTCTTAGCAAAAAGAACCGAAGCTCCCCAAGGCGATGTACTAGGGCGTACGAATCCCTTGTCTATTAGCTCTTGTAATTGGTCCTTCAACTCTTTCAACTCAGCCGGTGCCATTCGGTACGGTGCCATAGAAATGGGCGCGGTACCTGGAGCAAGATCTATCACAAACTCCACTTCTCGTTTCGGAGGCAACTGTGTCAATTCCCTCGGAAATACGTCCATAAACTCACACACTACACGAGGAAGCTCTCCAAGTGTCTCATCATCACCATCAACTAGTAGGCTCGCTAAGAAATGCCCAATCCCTCTCTGATCACTCAAACCATGCAAAGATGACAAGTAGAAGTCATCCCGCTCCCCCACAAAACATATACTAACACCAGAGGATGTACACAAGGTCACTCTTCCCCGATGACAATCAATATTGGCTCTGTAGGTCGATAGCCAATCCATACCCAAGATTACATCAAAGCTAGACATCTCAAGAAGAATGAAATCAAACACTAGTCGATGTCCCGAAATCTCGATCTCACAAGATCGGCACACATCACTCAAAACCACTCTACCACCAACTGGCGTATCAATGGATAAAACCGAGTCCAAAGATGACACCTCCAACTCCAAAGTACAAGCAAATGCATATGATATGAATGAATGTGATGCACCTGAATCTACTAAAACCCTAGCCCACGAGCTAGATACAAGAAATATACCTCGGACCACTGACGGTCCTGCCGAGGTCTCTGCCGGAATAAGAGTAAAAGCACGGCCTTGGGATCTCTGGCCTTGCTGTCCCGGACCCTGATATCCCGACTGCTGACTGGGAGCACTAGACGTGGTTCCTCTAGCAGGTGCCCGTGAACTCTGAACTGAAGACGCTGTCTGCTGTGGCGGTAATGCCCTAAAACCTGTCTGTGAAGTCATAGGCTGCATAGGACGCTGCTGTGAACCCGTACCACCCTGCACACTCTTCTTCTGTGGGCAATTCCAACTAATATGCCCCATTTGATGACAATGGTAGCACTTTTTATCTGCCACTAACGAAACTTGCCCTTGAGTACACTCGGCCATTCTGTGTCCCGGTTTCTGGCAATTGAAACAGACTATCCTTGATCGGAAAGGTCCAGAAGGTATAGCCACAGAACTCACTGATTGAGTTGGTTGCATTTGTGAGGATGACCCACCAATCCTCATCTTCTTTTTAGCACGATTATCCGTAAGGGATCCCGTGCCTCTTGCTTGGTTTTGTGCTTCTCTTATTCTTTGGTTATCATTACTAAACTCTTCAGAAATCAATGCTCTCTCCACTACTGCTGCATAGTTGGTCAAGCCTAAAATTCCAACTTTGTCTCGTATGTAGGTTCGGAGACCTCTTATGAATTGCTTAATTTTAAGCTCTTCCGTTGGGATCATCTCCTTTGCAAACCTAGCCAAGGAGGTAAACTTTGTTTCGTACTCCATCACCGTCATTGTCCCTTGGACAAGGTTAAAGAATTCCCTCCTCATACTGTCTTTCATTGTCACTGGAAAGTACTTCTCAAAGAAAAGCACTTGGAATGTATCCCATTCCATTATCTCCAAATCATGGTAATCTCCCAAGAACTTCCACCAACGTTTGGCGTCATCCTTGAGGTAGTGAGTGGCTACCTTAACTTTCAAGTCCTCTTCAATTTTAAGTACATTAAGGAGTGTAACCATCTCATCCAACCAACTTTCTGCTACCATTGGATCGGATCCCCCAGAATACGACGGTGGACTATGTTTCTTAACATGCCCCAACGCCGTTATCATCCTATTAGGAGGAGCTGCTCTAGGTGGAGCTTGGGTCTCCTCTTGAGTTTCCCTTTGAGTTTCCCTTGCAATTTGCCGCATGGTAGCAACCATGTCGCGCATAAATTGCTCTCCTCCAATAGGGACCAGTTCCGGTGTCCTCTCACGAGCTCTTCTTGGTGGCATCCTTCTATATAGATGACAAGAAGATATTTAGAATTTGTGCATGAATCTATTGGACCAATTCACATCATGCATACTGAACATGCTAAGGCACTTCACAATTAGCATGTTATGTAAACAATTAAGCACACAAAAGTTTCCAAGTAATATGCACTTAATCCCTAACTTATACTTATAACCTCAATTCACCATTTTAGAAGTCATCAAGTCCTTTCAATCCAAAATGTGGCCTAACCATTTCCCGTCGTCCGTAGGTATTCAAACCCGGTTAAGCTCTGATACCATGTTGTCACGCCCCGGTTTCCGACACCCGGTTAGGAGCGAGGGAAACGGGGGTGAACCCGTATTTTCACCTCAAGTCCTCACAAATTAATCTCATTATAATCATTTCTATTGCGGAAGCATTCTATATGCACACCCTTCAAGTGGCATTAGATCATCAAAGGCCCTTGCACATGATTTTCACCTTTGGTTCTATACATATAAACCACTAAGTTCCGGACCTCAACTTTTTACACAGATGGAATTTGATTATGAAACCTATACCATTGGATAGATCTTTCAAAAATACTCAAGTTCAAAAAAAACCACACTCAATTCCGATTTAAAACGAAGAAATTACATCGAAACAAAGTTTGGACAAATTTTGAACCTTGCTGTGAATAGTAATTTCGATCAATCGAAATTGGATTTCGATCAATCGAAATCCATCTCGATTAATCGAAATTTTGACCCCATCAATCGAAGAAAACAGCCTCTCGGTACTTTGGACCTGCAATATTTCGATTAATCGAAGTTGGGACTTCGATTGATCGAAATAAAGCTTAAAAATCCATAAAAACTCGCAACCATTTCGATCAATCGAGATGGGCATCTCGATTAATCGAAATGGGCATTTCGATTAATCGAAATGTACTGCCCAGTTTCTCCCAAACACCTATATAAGATCAATTTGAACCCAAATCTCAACCAAACCACCTTAGATCATTCATAACTCATATAAATCATCTACCATTGATATAATATCGTACTCACACATCAACCTACACATTTGAATCTCAAATCTTGCATAATCATAGAAAATTCATCCAAAGTTCACAATGCACATAAAATTCAAGTGAACCAAACCATCCTCATTTTTCCAAAGGTGATCTTCATTAACCCAACCATACAATCTAACTTATACATTGAGATCCTACAACCATGATTCCAACGTAAATCCACAACTCTAAACATTCATATCCACGAAATTAAAATACAAGAGACAAAAGAATGCATTCATCCATTTAAATTCCAAATCCATACATAATCCATGGAACCATACACATAAGAATTCAAATGGCCCTTTTTGCATACATTCTACAAGTCTCAAATGAAGGAAGCCATTATACATACATTTCTCAAAAATTGCTTTTCCTACAAGTGTGGCACTTACATTTGGATTTCACATACATAAGAAGGTACAAATGTAAAGGCAACACCACAACCATTGTCTACATGCCACAAGCCGGCATGGACATTTATTTACATCTCAAAAGAGCAAAAGTCCAAAAATAAGCTCAACATATCCATAGAGCTAATCATGCTTCGTCTTCCATTGGCGCCTTATCTGAAAATGTTTATATAAATATGGGGTGAGCAACACTGCGGCTCAGTAGGAATGATCCACCCAACCCCACTCTAACTCAGGCGGCCATGCATGGATGCATATGAAATCCCTATATGTCTACATGACAAGTATACATGCTTTTAACCCATAAACAAACACGTTTTTCAAATCATGCGTGATGCTTCACATCTCAATGCATTTACATATACATATATATATATATATATATATATATATATATATATCCAATTGAGCAAGCCACAATATATATATATATATATATATATATATATATAACTCACGCCACATAAATCCGGAAATCACTTCAATGGGGACTAGCTTATCACTCCATCCATAGTAAGGGTCTCTTCGGCACCCAAACTCTGCTTGTGCTTTATCGGGTTACTAATCCGAAGGGAGCACCTCCTCTTGGCCAAGTTTTGGGTCTTTCACCCTAGGGACCATTCCCTCACCTTAATTCTCAATGTTGTCACGCCCCAAAAACTCGCTTTTCACATAGTGCACATAATCACATCAATGCACTTATTCCACACCATGAATGCATTTTTGTCAAATCAATGCATTTTCCTTTCCCACAATATTGTCACAATGCCATCACACTCATATCATGAAAATCGTCATGCTTATGCATTTAACAAGGAAAATCATATCTTTCATGCACAAGTCTATAAAAATCACATTTTTCATGTTTTCACCAAATGATCACATTTTTCATTAAGAACTTTCATAGTCTCATTTGCACATACACAACATATATAAGTTCTAACCCACATGATAGAAATTTATACATGCATAATCACATTAGTATACATATATACACATATACATAACCCTAAACTCAAGAAATCCCAATCTATCTTTCATGTCACAAGTATGTGACCTATAGAATCAAAGTAAAGATGAGTCTAGCACCCCTACCTCAAATTCCCAAGCTTTGAATCCAACTTTGAGAAATCCCAGCTTTCTCAACTTCATGAAACGAAGATTTTGATCGGTTCAAACCGATGCCCTTGATGTCCCCTACACACTTTCCTTCTCCAAGATCTTCCAAATCACACCTTAAGGCCCTCAAACTCTAGAGAGAAGGGAGAGAGATGAAGTGGGATACGTAGAGAGAGAGAGGGATCTGTAAAATGAAATGTCTCAGACCCTTTTTGATATTTATCTCAACCCTAGGGGCGCGAAATGACCATTTTACCCCTAGCCACTTAATGTACCTTCCCGAGCTCGGAATTAATTCCCGAAAACTCTGCTGGACTCGAAATCACTTCCTTAACACTCTAAATATTTCGTTTAATCCATAGTCAAAAATAAAATTTCTCAAAATTTTTCCGAAATTCCCGGACCCACTTAACCTAATCCCGGGCCCCCGTTGACCAAAAAGTCAAACTTTCCCAAAAGTTGCCAAAACTTCCCAAAATCATATTCTAACCTTCTAAACATGTTCCCCGCATCCAAAACATGTTAAATATCATTTAAAATGCATTTAAAACAATAAATGACAAAAATTGAAAAACCGGCCAAAATTGGGCACGGTCTCTACACAAAGCGTGACAACTTGGTATCAAGGTGAGATTAGTAATGTGGGGTGATGATGTGTGATCCTAATCACCTTCGATTTTCAAAAGTCAGAAATCGGGGCGTGACATGCAAGGTGTGGCATTCTAATTATAGATTTAGTTAACATGGGGTTGAGGGGATATGTTATGAATTGATTGAAAATGTCTATGCGAATATAGAAGGTTGGAATATGGTTTTGGGAACTTTTGGAAACTTTTGAAAAAGTTTAATTTTTTGGTCAACGGGGCCCCCAAAATGAGGTTAAATGAGTCCAAAAATTTCAAAAAAAATATAAAAAATTTTATTTTTGGTTATGAACTAAACGAAATGTTTAAATTGTCATATAAGTGATTTCGAGGCCAATGGAGTTTTGAGAAGGAGGTCGGGAGGGTACATTAAGTGGCATGGGGGCAAAATGGTCTTTTCACGCCCTTAGGAGTGGAATAAATATCTGGGGAGTCAAAGATATTCACTTTTACATATCTCTCTCTCTCTCTAAATCTCCCACTTCATCTCTCTTCATTCTCTCTTGAGTTTGAGGGTCTTAAGGTGTGATTTGGACCCCAAAGAAGGGAAATGTGTAGAGGACATCAATGGCATCAGCTTGAACCGATCAAAGTCTTCATTTCATAAATTTAGGATGGTTAGAATTTTGAAAAGAGGGATTCAAAGCCTAAGATTTGAGGTAGGGGTGCTAGACTCATCTTTACTTTGATCCTATAGGTCTTTTATTTGTAACATGAAAGATTGGTTTGATATTTGGTGAGATTAGGATTTTAGTGTATGTATATACGTATACAAAAAGGTATTTTATACATAGCATGATGATATTCCTATGTGCAATGTCTATGAAAATGTCTTCATTGTGAAGGAATATGAGTTTTGATTCTAGATGTAAACTTATGCATGAAAGATATGATTTCTTGATAAAAATGCATAAGTATTGTGATTTCTCATGAAGTGAGTGAATGTCATTGTGATAACCAAGAGTTATGAAAGAAAATGCATTCAAAATTCATTCTTTCCATAAAATGCATTCCATTGGTTGAGAGTGTGATTTTGTACATTTGTTTGATAAGTGTACATTATGTGAGAAACGAGGTTTTTGGGGCATAGATGAGAATTAATAAGGGTTTCGAACTCTAGGGTGTAGGACCCAAAACTTGGCCAAGCGGGCGTCGCTTCCGTTGGTTAGTATCATGAAAATCGTGAGCAGAGTATGTGATTCCAAAGCGACCCTTATTATGGATTGTGACAAGCGAAGTCCTCAGTTGAATTAATTTCCAGATTTATGTGGCGTGAGTTATGTATATGTGTAAATTGTGACTTGCTCAATTTGATATATATATATATATATATATATATATATATATATATATATATAAATGCATTGAGATGTGGGGCATCATGCATGATTTGAAAAACGTATTTGTTTATGGGTAAAGAGCATGTATACTTGTCATGTAGACATGTAGCGATTTCATATGCACTAATGCATGGCTGGCGGGTTAGAGTGGGGATGGGTGGATCATTTCTACTGAACTATGAGAGGATAAAGCTTACCCCGTATTTATATAAACTCTTTTCAGATCAGGCGCCAATGGAGGACGAAGCATGATTAACTCAATGGACCTTGTTGGGTTCCTTTTTGGATTTTTGATCTTTTAAGATGTAGATAAATGTCTATGCCGGCTTGTGGCATGTTGACCATGGTTGTAGTGTTGCCTTTACATTTGTATCTTCTATTGTATATGAACTCTAAATGTAAGGCCACACTTGTAGGAGAGAGACTTTTGATAAATGCATGTATAATGGCTTCCTTCATTTGAGACTTGATGAATGTATGCTTAAAGGACCATTTGATTTCTTATATGTATGGTTTTATGGAAGTGACTTTTTGGGGAATAAGGATGGTATATTCATTTGAGTTATGTGCATTGTGAACCTAGGAATTTTCTATGATTATGAAAGATTTGAGATTCAAATGTATAGGTTGGTGTATGTGTTTGATGTTATATCATTAGTAGTTGATTTGTGTGTAGAATGAAAGATCCAAGGTTGTTTGGTTGAAATTTGGGCTCAAAATGGACTATGTACAAGGTTGTTAGAAGCCTTGTGAAAGGCATTTTGATTGTGCGAAATGACCATTTCGCATGATAGAAACCCATTTTTCGATTGTGTGAGTTTGTTGCAAAATATTTTGATTTTTAGGGTGCAGACAGGGGCAATTTCGCACAATCGAAACCCCCATTTCGATCTTGCAAAATAATGCAAGTCTAGAGTCCTAAAAGGGTGAAATTTTTGCACAATTGAACACATTTTTACACAATCAAAATACCATTTTCGCACAATCGAAGTTACTATTCACAATAAAGTCAAAAATCGGTCCAAACTTCATTTTGACGTAACTTCTTCATTTTAAATCGGAATTGAATGTTGTTTTTTTTTTAATTTGAGTATTTTTGAAAGCATCCTTTCAGCAAACTGAAGCTACTCTTTAGCCGACTAACAAAATTAGTAACTGAAGGTTAGCTGAACCTAGTTTTCAGTCGACCGGAGGGAAGTGTCAGCCGACCAAAACTGGACAAGAATGGAATTTCATAATCTTTGGAACATAAGTGAACATGTATGGATGTATAGACTAATATGGGGCCCATTGGGGTGAATCGTGACAAAATACGCCTATGCAATTGCGTATGTAGGGTTAAGCTTCCGTAATAATTTAAGAGTTGAGAGGGTTCATTAGGGCTAAATAGATGGGTTCACCTTCGATTTTCGCGTGACAGCTTGGTATCAGAGCATTAGGTTTGAATACCTAAGGATGAAGGGTGAAACTTGATTATGTGTTTAATTGAGGTTAAGGATTGGAATATAAGAATTTAGACTTGAAGATCATAAATTGCTTATTTGTGACATGATTATTTGTTTGCGCCCTTATAACATGCTAATTATGGATTGAATTGACATTGTGTCGTGTGAGCATGGTTAGAGTTATATGTGTATATATTTGCTTGGTATTGAATTTTCTTGTTGTGCATATAGCAAAATGTCACCAAGAAAAGCGCGGGGTAGAGGCGTTGATGCTCCACAGGAGACAATAGACAGAGCACAATTCATGCGAGACATGGTAGATAGTATGAAACAAATCATAAGGGAAGCTCAGGAAGAGGAAGTTCAAGCACAATCTAGGGTTGGCTTAAGCCGAAAAATGGTTGCTATGAAAGAATATGTGAAGTTTAAAATGCCTACATTTGCGGGTGGACGTGATCCACTAGCGGTAGAAGGTTGGATAGACTAAACCCATAAACTCTTGATTGCTCTCGCAATCGATGAGGACTTGAGGATTGGAGTGACGACACTTCATTTATAAGGGGAAGCAGATCAGGGTGGCAATTCATCAAGAATACCCACAACACTGAGACTATGCAATGAGAGACTTTTAAAGGGCTTTTCTTTGACAAGTTCTTTCCAGCTTCAGTGAAGCACCAGATGAGGTAAGAGTTCGTGGACCTAGTTCAGGAGGAGTTGGATGTTATGGGGGTACGAGACCAAGTTCACTTCCTTCGCTCGCTTTGCACCCGAGATGGTGAATGATGAAGAGTTGAGAGAAAAGAAGTTTGTGAAGGGGTTTAAGGCCTCTATCAGAAAGAGGGTGTTAATTCTAGGTTTGAAGACCTATGATAAGGTGGTTTACCGAGCATTGGTGGTGGAGGAAAATGATAAAGATACTCAAAGTAATTGGGACTCTAAGAATCAGGCGAAGGGTGCCAGAGCATCTTCGGGTAATCGACGGAGGAAGAGGCACAGAGAGAACATGTCATTTTCTCAGGGGCAGCAGCAGACTTGCCCAGTGCCTTCGTTGACTTTGCCTACGATCCACGATAGTGTACTACCATTTCCAGGAGTCTGGACATTATAGATATGAGTGCCCTTAGAGGCAAGTTGTGGCACCAGTGCCAGTAGTAGCAGCGGGGGAGCGAATATGCTTCCATTGCCATCAGACTGGACATGTTAGGGCTAACTGTCCTCAGAGGCAGAGTACGCAGAGTGGATCAGGGTCTCAATAGAGGCCCGTACAAGCTACTACAATTCAGTCTGGCTTTCAGGGTTGTTGTCACCACCTCAGCCAACTTAGTCAGTACATGGTTCTCGGGCAGTGAGAGGGTCAATGCCTGCTTCTAGTCAGTAGTCAGGATTACAGGGGGCTGGCCAATGGGGTCAACAAACACAAGGCCGTGTTTTTACACTTTCTAATATAGAGGAGGTACCAGGACCGTTAGTAGTTAGAGGTATTTTCCTAGTTTTTAGGTCGTGGACTAGGGTGTTAATAGATTGAGGTACATCTCATTCATTCATATCTATTGCATTTGCTTATGCCTTGGGGCTGGAGGTGTCATCACTAGAGTCATTTCCATTGATACGCCTATTGGGCGTAGAGTGTGTCGGTCTTGCGAGATTGAGGTTGCGGGACGTCGGCTAGTGTTTGACTTTGTGCTACTAGATATGACCACATTCAATGTCATTTTATGTATGGATTGGCTGTCTACATTTAGGGCCACGATCGATTGTCTCGGTAAGAGAGTGACAATGTGCACACCCGAGGGTGATTGATTCTATTTTATGGGAGAGCGTGATGATTTCTACATTCCATTATTGCTTAATTTTGGTGCTCGGGATAAGATTGGGTGCTTCTTAGCTAGCCTTTTAGTCGATGAGGATGAAGTTGTGACTCATGGAAGGTTTCCACCGATGGTTGGCGAGTTCTTAGATGTGTTTCCGGGGGACTTGACAAAGTTATATCCGATAAGAGATGTAGTTTTTAGCATTGATCGTACTCCCGGTACCATGCCCATCTCTATGGCACCGTACCGTATGGCTCCAGCAGAATTGATGGAATAGAAATATCAGTTGTAAGAGTTATTGGATAAGGGGTTTATACGACCTAGTACATCACCTTGTGGAGCTCCGGTCCTATTTGCTAAGAAGAAGGACAGATCTTTACGGTTGTGTATAGACTACTGAAAATTGAACCAAGCAACGATCAATAACAAATATCCTTTGTCAAGGATAGATGACTTGTTTGATTAACTCAAGGGTTTAACTTGTTTTTCAAAGATCGACTTGAGGTTGGGGTATTACCAGTTGAGGGTGAGGGATGAGGACATGTCGAAGACAATTTTTTAGACTAGACATGGGCACTATGAGTTTCTAGTGATGCCATTTGGTTTAACGAATGCACCGGCGGCGTTCATGGACTTAATGAACTGAGTTTTCAGTGTGTACTTGGATAGATTTGTGGTGGTATTTGTGGACGACATCCTTGTGTATTCCTTTTCCATGAAGGAGCATGAAATCCACTTGAGGACCGTACTACAGAGTGTGAAAGAGCATTATTTGTATGCCAAATACGAAAAATGTCAATTTTGGCTAATAGAGGTGAAGTTCCTAGGACACGTGGTATCAGAAGGAGGAGTTTTTATGGACCCTTCTAAGATTGAAGCGGTGATGAATTGGAAAAGGCCAAAGAACGTATTCGAGATACGTAGTTTCTTGGGGCTAGTGGGATATTACCGGCGCTTTGTGAAAGGCTTTTCAAAACTAACGGCGCCAATGACCAAACTTACTCGTAAAAGAGTTAAGTTTGTGTGGAACGATACTTGCGAGCATTCTTTTATGGAGTTGAAGAGTAGGTTGACTAGCGCTCTGATTTTGATTATTCTTGAATGTGGTTTGGGTTATGTCAGCTACTATGACATTTCATGGGATGGATTGGGATGCATATTAATGCAAACCGAGAGGGTTGTTACATATGGTTCCCGACAGTTGAAGACACATGAGCAAAATTACCTAACTCATGGCTTGGAGTTAGCGGGGTAATTGTTGCTTAGAAGATGTGGAGGCATTATTTGTATGGGAAAAAGTTTAAAGTTTTCTCCGACCACAAGAGTTTGAAGTACCTTTTAACGTAAATGGACTTGAATATGAGACAAATGAGGTGGGTGGAGTACATGAAAGATTACAATTTTGATCTTCAATATCACCTAGGGAAAGCTAATATGGTTGCTAATGCTTTAAGCAAAAAATCTCATGGTACCTTAGCTAGTATTGCTATCCATGAGTGGAAGATGATGGAAGACATTCAGAAATGGGATTGTACTTAGTGAGGGTGGTGAACCGATGACATTATTCACACTCATTGCACAACCTACTCTAGTGAGTAGAGTGGTTGAGGAGCAAGGACTTGATAATGAGATAGAGAGCATTCACACTAGGATTCTGGGTGGCAAAATAGTGGAAAATTGGAGTGTTCATTCCGATTGTGGCATAAGATTCAAAGGAAAAATGGTAGTACCATTGGCTTGTAGGGATGAGGTCCTTAGGGAGTTTCAAAACTCTAGACTTGCATTGTATCCCGATGGTACCAAAATGTATCATAATTTGCACCGACAGTATTGGTGGAAGGGTATGAAAAGGGACACCGCACAATTTGTGGCAAGGTGTCTCACTTGTCAACAAGTGAAGGCCGAGCATCAGAGACCAGCGGGTCTGTTACAACGATTACCAGTAGCTATGTGGAAGTGGGAGCACGTCACTATAGACTTTGTGATGGGGTTACCTAGGTTAGGGAAGAGTCACGACGCAGTTTGGGTCATTGTGGAAAGGTTGACCAAGGTGGCTCATTTTCTTCCGATTCGAGTGACAGGCACGGAGTGCCAGTTTCTATTGTATCTGATAGAGATCTGAGATTTACGTCATAATTTTGGCAGAGTTTTCAGGCGGCACTTAATACAGACCTCCATTTTAGTACGACTTTTCATCCTCCGACAGATGGTCAGTCAGAGCGTACTATATAGATTTGGGGGGAAAAGCTTCGGACGTGTGCGCTTGATTTCCGTGGTAGTTAGGAGGATCACCTTCCATTGGTGGAGTTTACATACAATAATAGTTATCAAGCTAGTATTGAGATGGCTCCATTCGAGGCTTTATATGGTAGACCTTGCAGGTCACCCGTGTGTTGGACAGAAGTCGGGGAAACTATTGCCTTGGGACCGGATATAGTCCGATAGACTACAAAGAAGATAAAGGTGATAAGGCAACGGTTGTTTACCGCTCAAAGTTGTCAAAAGAGTTATGCCGATAGAAGGCGATGACCTTTGACATTTGAGGTGGGGGACCATGTCTTTTTAAAGGTCTCGCTACGACGAGGTTCGATAAGATTCGGGTGTAGCGAAAAGTTAGCACCACGGTTTATCAGTCAATTCGAGATATTAGATCGTGTGGGAGAGGTTGCTTATCATTTGGCATTGCCATCGCAAATGTCAAGTGTGCAAAATACTTTTCACGTTTCTATATTGAGAAAGTATGAGCCGGATCTTTCACATGTGTTAGATTGGATAGATATTGAGGTGGAGGAAGACGTGTCGTATGAGAAAGGCCGATACGAGTTTTGGATACTAGGGAACAAGTGCTTCGGGGCAAGACTATCCCGTTGGTTAAGGTACTTTGGAGGCAGCACGAAATTGAGGAGGCTATGGGAGCGGGAATAAGAAGTCTGCTCAAAATACCCCTAGCTATTCACTACTTGAGATATGTTTCTAATTTCGAGGATGAAATTTCTTGAAGGTGGGGAAGTTGTAAAGATCGGGTCCAATTTTGGCCGATTTTCACTTTATTTATCATTATTCCTATAAATGCATTTTAAATGATGTTTAGCATGTTTTAAGTGTGAAAAACATGTTTGGGAACTTGTTTAGAGGTTCCGAGAAGTTTTTGGAGCGTTTGGGTAAAATTGAGATTTTTGGGTCAACGGGGCCCGGGAAGTGGGTCGGGTGGGCCCGAAAATCTAAAATTTTTTTGAAAAATATTTATTTTTTAATTAAAACCAAATAAAATGTTTAAAGAGTTAAGGAAGTGATTTCAGAACCGTAGGAGCTTTCAAAATAAAAAACGGAGGTCGAGAGGGTACGTTAATTGGCTTGGGGGTGTTTTATTCATTTCGCGCCCTAGATATTACAAATATCAAGTGGCTGAGAATTCTCTTCATTCTCATTAGTCAAAACAGTCGGCCATCTCTCCTTTCTCCCTTTTCATCTTCTTTCCTTCTCTCTTCATTTCGGAGCCTTGGAACTCAGATTTAGAAGTTCCCGAAAAAGAGTAAAGTGTTCTACGCGACAAGAGCTTCTGTTTGAACCGAATAAAGTTAAATTTTGAAAGGTGAAGCTTGGAGGTAAGGGTGTATTTTCTCTCTTATTCATCGATTTTAGGGTATTAATGAGATTGGGGAGGCTTTGGTTAAGTTATGTTGGGTTTTGGCATGTATGGGAGAAAGTTAGGATTGTGTAATGTTTTCTATTCTTCTATGTGTTAATGCATGCTAGGATGTTCATATTAGACTATATGATAAATGTGCAAATTTTCATGTTGAATGTATGATGAGAGGAAAATGTTGTGGTGAAATTGTGAAATGTAAGTATATATGAAATGTATGCCCAATTGTGATCATATATGTGGTTATATCGAAGAAGTGTAGGGTGAATGCATGTAATACCCCATTATTTTGAGGTTATTTAAATGAGTCATTTATTTATTTAGATTGCTGATTTGTGAGTGTTTTAAATGCTTTAATTTAGATTTTGTCAATGTGTTTATTTATGTTTAATTTAGATGTTATTTGTGTGGTATTAAATGCTTTGGTTGTTTTAAATAAGTGTGTAATAGTTTTATTAAATGTTTTGTTTTTTTATATTTATAATCTTTTTTTTTGCTTTTATTTTTATTGGTGAGAGTTGGACCTTTTATTTTTCTTTTTTTTGGGTTGGATTTTGTTTTAATGTATATTTGGGCTCATGGAGAGAAGTGATGAGTTTATTTTATTTAGGCCCAAGCCCATATGTTTTAAGGAAGAATATATATATATATATATTAGGATTTTCTACAAATTTCATTATACGTATATTTTTAAAGAGAGAGATATAAAGAAGAAGAGAGGGAGATACAAACCATAGAGAGGATTTGAGAAAAGGAATTGAAGAGGATCGTGATTTTGGGCAAAGAGCTTTATGTTTATGTGATTTCTACCTTTATTTTTGAAGAGGCGAGTACCTTTTTTTCTCTTCCCCTTTGAATTTATAAACACTTCACCTCTGAAACCATATCTATATGTATATATATATATTTTTTATAAAACATGAATGTATTGTGTTGAACTAGGATTTCATTTTTAATATATATATTCATAGAAACTAGGGTTTTGTTTTTGTAGACATGTATGTTGATCAAAATCTAAGATTTTGTTTATGGAATTTATATATAGTGAATTAAATGGTGTTGTATGTATTTACATTTAATTTCTGTGAACAGTGTTGATGTGAGACAGAATTTTTGAAGAACATATTTTGACTTCATGAGACTCATTTTCGATCAAAAATGACCTAATAAACAAAACCTAATAGCTGTTGCTATTGGACCATACTGTTTTTCAGCCGAAAACTCTCTTCTAGGTCTCTAAAATTACGTTTTTTCATCCTATAGGAAGACTGTTGAATATTTCAAAAATTTTGTTCGTGAATCAAACAAACTCAAAATTGGCTGAAATTTAATATTTAGTAGTTTTTAATTATTAAGTTTCTTATTTAACTTTTTTTAGAATTTTTGGAGAGAGTTTTATTTTTAGTGGTTTCCTTGTGCTGCTAATTTCCTTTTGTTTTTAGGTTTTCTTGTGGTGTTAGGATTAGGATTTCTTTATAATAAATACATGTATTGTAAAGATCAGATCATACAACCCATTCAATTATTAGTCGTGGACAGTGTCGTGAACAGTAACCCCCCGTGAACAGTGTCGATGAACAATATCCGTGAATGGTGTCGTGAACAGTGTCGATGAACAATTTGTTATTTTATTTTATTTCATAGATTTGACTCCTTTCACTTGTCTAAATTAATTTATTCTTATGAATTATTGATATATTTCATTATATGTTAATAATTATGCATATAAGTATGCTATATTGTGGAAAGATTATTTGTGGAGGCAGGTCAGGATTGCCTAATACCTAATAAGGTAATTACTTAGTATGTGTTCAGGCATATCAGGATTGTCATACGGAATTGGGAGCTAGCTATTAAGCAGTCTCACCAATATATATACATAGCATGTCAAGATTGTCATACGAAATTGGGAGCTAGCTAATAAGCAGTCTCACTAATATATATACACGGCATGTTAGAATTGACATACGAAATTGGGAGCTAGCTAATAAATAGTCTCACGAATATATATATACGATATGTTAGGATTGCCATACAAAATTGGGAGCTAGCTAATAAACAATCTCACCAATATATATACACGGCATGTGAAGATTGTTATACGAAATTAGGAGTTAGCTAATAAGCAGTCTCACCAACATATATGGCATGTTAGGATTGCCTTTTCATTATTATATTTTGTTATTGTTCGTTATTATGTAAAATTGTTCATCAATTATGTTATGAGTATGAAATTTGTGTATTTATCACGTAGTTTAGGTTGTTTGGATGGGAGATGTTTGCTTTATCGATTCTCTGATTGGGATTTAGTAGAAAGGACTTGTTCATGGGTTTAACCCACTTGTTGTTGACAAACTTTCAGGTCACAGGTAGTTCCAGGCACAGAGTTGAGTTTGGAATTCTTTTTAAATTCACATGTTTACATTCTATTCCAGTCTTTTCAGAGTAGGGATTTGATTCTATTTTATTTTTCAGTTTTGGATCTAGGGGTCCTTAAGTTACTAGATTCCCAAGTTGTATTTAATTGAGGATTTTGGTATATACAGCGAATTAAATTATGAAATAGTTATAGAAATTTATTATTTATTAGATTTCTTTCTGCTATTAAATTCCGTCTTTATTGCATCTTGTATTTTGTGCTTGTTTATTATCATGTGTTGCTATTTTTTAATTTTTGTGTATGAGCCTGGCCAATGTATGCATGAAAATTAAGGGGTGTCACAATGCATGCTAGACTAACTTATAGCATGAATGTGCATTGTGAAAGCATGAAAAAATATATATATGTTATGTTATATGTGTGTTTCATATACTGTATGAGTAGTTGCCAGAAAGTTGTACCAGTGAGTCGCGCCTGGAGTTTTGGAGTTGTCCAACCATGCTACAAAAGTGATAAAATCATCCACTCGGGTATGACCGTCGAAGTTGCCCCATCATACCAAGGCTAAAGCCTAGAACTCGGAGATTGTCCATAGCCTTGTGCGCATCAGAGTTGTCTACTCACATTTGGCAAACCAACATATTGTCAAAGTAGTATGATCTTTCGGAGTTGTCTAAATCATACGGGTATCGTCGAAGATGTCCAAAGCTACATGATTGTTGGAGTTGACCAATCATGTTTACGTATTGAATTTTGAGCAAGAAGGTGTATATATATCTCGTTGTTTATGTACTTAAATTGTTAAACATTGATATGTGGATAAAATGTATGCTACTTAACTTGCATTGTGATGATTGACATGATACATTGAATGTGCCAAGTAAGGTAGCGACATATATATAATGTAGGTCAGTGTCGGGTCGATGCCTTGGTGGGTGGGGGCATTCCTATCGAGATTAGTTGTATGTTCACCCCTCTCCCCCAAATCTTTTTACAGATAAGACGCTTATGACGGACAGGGCTTGAGTATCCGAGTGGAGCTCTTTTGTGGCTTTTGGCTTTATTTTTGGATATTTTATTTTTGACTATCCATGTTGGCTTGTGGCATATTGATTTTGTTGTAGTTGTAGTCATAATTGAATTGCTTTTGTTTTTAGACCATAAACTTGTAATTCAAATGATAATTATAAACTTGGAAGACCATTTTAATGAAATGCACAATTTAGATCAATTATATAGAATTGTGATATATGGATTTATGAAGTCATGACCTCCAATTATGTTATAACGTCATATAGGTGATTCTAAGGGCTTAGAAGGTGATTGGTTGTGAATAGGGAATGATGGTGATTCCTTGAGAGGAATTTTGAATAAATGTAGGTTTTTGAATCATACTTATGAGATGTATGAATTGTGGCGTCAATGAATGATAGTTGTATGATTTTATCAAATTTTAATCATCTTTAAGCTTGTGTATGAGTTAGCGAAGTGATGGAATGTATCTAGATTGGGATTATAGAGGTTTTGAGAGTTTTGGGCACTTTCAGTTGCGTAGTTCTCTGTAGCAGCCGACTAAAAGTGTAAGATCCTGAATGATTGTAATTGAGGACCTATTTCAGACGACTGGATGAGGGCTTTAGCTGGTTGAAAGCATCCTTTCGGCCAACCGAAGCTACTCTTCAGTCGACTGACATAATTGGTAACTGATGGTCAATTGAACCCAGGTTTTAGCCCACCGGAGGGTAGTGTCAGCCAACCAAAACTGGACTGGAATGGAATTTAATAATCTTTGGAACAGGAGTGAACATGTATGAATGTACATAGGGGTGCACACGGTACGGTTCCTCACGGTTCTTGGTGGAACCAGAACCGGAACCGTTACCAACGGTTCCTGATTTTCGGAACCGGAACCAGAACCGTTAAGGGTTGGAACCGTGAGGAACCGAACAGCGGTTCTCGGTACGGTTCCGGTTCCAAACCGCGGTTCCTTAGGAATTTTTTTTTTTTAATGAAGCTTGAAAATACAATATATATATATATATATATTCATTAAATAAATGTGAGACCTACAATCTAAAAATGGCACCCTATATATATATAATTATTATATTATATATATATATATATACACATATTTAATATAAAACGGTTCCGATTCCGGTTCCGGTTCCAAGGAACCGTTACCCCCAACGGTTCCGGTTCCGGTACGGTTCTACTGGTCCTGGAACCGGAACCGTTGGTAACGGTTCCTAATTTTAGGAACCGGAACCGGAACCGTAGCCACGGTTCGGTACGGTTCCCCTCGGTTCCGACGGTTCTTTGTGCACCCCTAGATGTACAGACTAATGTGGGGCACATTGGGGTAAATGGTGACGAATATACGCCTATACAATTGCGTATGTAGGGTTAAGCGTCCGCAGTAATTTAAGAGTTGAGAGGGTTCATTAGGGCTAAATGGACGAGTTCACCTTTGATTTCTGGGAGTCAAAAATTGGGGGGTGACAATGCATGTGTGGAGACTAGTTTTGAGGTATGGAGATATTTTTGAGCCAATTGACTCATTTTGAGATTTTCAGATCGGCAGGGCCCGGGACACAAGTCGGGTGGGCCCAAAAAATTCAATATTTTTTTAGAAATTATTATTTTTGATTTTAGACCAATTAGAATGTTAAAAGAGATAAGGAAGTGATTTCAAAGCCGTAACCGCTTTCGAAATAAAAAATGGAGGTCGGGAGGGTACGTTAAGTGGCATTAGGGCATTTTGGTCTTTTGCGCACATAAAGGACAATAAATATCAGAATCTCAGATATTTCTCCATTCTCTCTTGACCAAATAGCCGGCCATTGAAGCTCTTTCCCTCCTCTTTATCTCTTCTTACATTTCTCTTCATTTGGAAGCTTTAGAGCTTGATTTGGAAAGTGTCGGTGAAGGACTTGTTGTTCTACTCTGTAAGGGCGACGTTTTGAACCGAACAAAGTCCAATTTGGTGAAGATTAGAAAGCTTGAAATTCTAGTGTTTTGCTAGAATGAGCTTGTGGAGCTTTGAATCTTGAGGTAGGGGTGTTTCTTTTCTCCTAGTCATCAATTTCTAGGGTTATTAGTGAGTTGTGATGGTTTGGGTTGGTTTAGCATGTTTGGGATGGGAGAAATGATTATGTCTAGCTACCTCCATCTTTCTTTATTGTTAAAAACATGTTATATATGTTTCTTACTAGAAATATTTGATGATTGTGAGCATATACATGTTATATGTGGTATTTGAAAATATATTTGTGATATATGTTGATTTGTATGCATATGTGTGATTATATGTAGGATTATGGGCATGTAAGTGTTTATGTGATATATGAAAGTATGATAATTGTTAAACTTGCCTTTGAGCATAAAAGGAATGATGTGTGCACTTATAGTATGCCATGAATGTGATGTATGCATGACAAACATGCTAGTTATGAAATTATGTGGTGAAATGCACGTGTAGAATGTTATATATTCTTGATGAATCAGAGCTTGTCCGAAAAAGACAACCATACATGGCATTCGGAGTTGCCCAACCATGTCAAGGAAGTGAGAAATTATCCACTTCAGTATTACATTCGGAGTTGCCCAATCAAACCTAGGCTAATGCTGAAAGACTCAGAATTTGACCACTTAGTATGACATTTAGAGATGCCCAATCATACTACCACATGACCTTCGGAATGTGACCAATCACGTGTTGTTACGACGTGATCCTAGGAATGTGAGCACTCATGTGAGGATACTGGAGCTTAACTAAAAGTTTTAGACTTTGAAAATGCTTGTGTGTTGTGCTTTGATTAAGCATTGTAAATGTTGTTTGTTTATAAGCTTATATAAATTGCATTGGAATTGTTTGACATGCAAGCACTGAACATGTCATGTAGAATAGCGACATCATGATTGTATATTATGTAGGTCGGCGTCGGGTCGATGCCTAGTTGGGTTGGAACATTTCTACCGAACTAGTTGTATGCTCACCCGTCTTTTCCAAACATTTTTACAGATAAGGCACCGACGTTGGATGGAACTTGAATAGCTAGTATGGAGCACTTGAGAGTGTTTTGAGTTTGTGTATATCTATGTCCATGCTGGCTTGTGGCATATTGATACTTTTGGAAAAGATTGTATTTATGGATAAACAATTAGTATTTGGATTTGTATATGTAATATCCATGTTTGGTATGTTGAGAATTTTGAGAAATGTGTGTTGAAAGAAAGCCTTTGGATCAAATGTATGTGATGGTTTTTGTTGAGTTTTATTCATGTTTTAGTTGTATATAAATGCATGAGACTATAAAATGAAATTGGATATGACTTATATAGGCTTGGACATTTGAAGAATTCTAGAGGATTTTATGTCGGGGGCTTACGATTAATCGTAAGTCACTCTTCGATTAATCGTAAGTCTTCGATGAATTCTAGATATATTTTCTATGAATCGTAAAAATTTAGGTGAAATTAAGTTCCAAACATGAGAGTTCCGATAGGAGTTATACTACATCTTCGATTAATCGTAACGCACGTTACGATTAATTGTAAGGCTCACCTGTAGCATGTCTTGAAATAATTTGATTATGTGCTCGTATAACCATGTGTGGGGGCCATTGGAGTGTGTGTATCTTAAATTAACATTTTTAACTTTATGCTTATGATGGCGCTTTCGCAGATATGAGATTTATGTGTGGTTCATTGGATTAAAAGTGGGATTTACCTTTGGAATTCGGGCCCAGAGACGAGATTTTCGGTGGCTCGGATTATTGGGACGTGACAGAGATGCATGTGTGACCTAGTGTGGGGCCCATTGGGATAATTGGTCGTGAATATATGCATGTATAACTATATGTATATGATGAAGCCTTCGCGGGTTTAAGGTTTTGGTTGTTCATTTGGGATAATGGACTAGTTCACACTTAATATTCGGGCCTGGAATGGCCGAATGGGGATTTCGGTAGTTCAGATTTTGGGGCGTGACATCTTCCAGTTACCCTTCTACAAGGATTGTGACGTTAGCCGAAAATCTGCAGCAATTGGATGAGAGAGTCACAAGAGTAAGTCTGATGTGTTTCGCATCAAGTTCTTATCAGAGTGGAGTGAGTGTAAGTCTGGGATAGAATATGTTGTACTTTGTTTCAACGATAGTGGATTTGGTTCTCCGGGGCTACAAAGCCTCACTCGTGATTTTTTTTCCAATATGGATTTTCCACGTATATCTGGTGCATTTTTTACTTGACTGCACTTTATTTTATTTACTTGCTTTGTGGGATTGCTTTAATTTTTAATTAAACTTAAAATTGAAATAATCTGAAAAATTAAGCAAACGAGCAAGTAAACCTATCCACCCCTCTAGGTTTAAATCTAACTTTCGCAGCTGTTTCGTACCGCGCAACTCACAAAAATACTATTGTTATCGATTATGCATCATGTTCCACCTGCAACTTGGTGAGAAAACCTATTTCATTAAGGATTTCAATTCATGCTGAGCACTAACTTAACAATAGGTTGTGAAAACTATAAATACAAGTTTTCTTGATTATTTGTGTGTGAAAAAATTAAAGAAAATTGTAACGAGGAATGCTAGCTGCAGTCGTGCTAGCGACTCTCGTCTGGCACTCGCAAACTGTGATTGAACAAAAAAACCAACCAACGCAGCCTTTTAACTATAGTTATGATTTTAGAAAAGTAACCATTCTTTCAAATATAAAGTAGACAACATTTTGTATAAAATAACAACACTCGCAAAATTGTTTCGTCAGTCTTTGTTATTTTCATAGGCTTGCTATCTTAATGGCATTCTTGTTATTTTTCATTAATAAAAAAAGTCTTGAAAACTTAATTGTGATTTTGACTTGGAGAAAAACATTATTATGTACAAAATAACAAAAATGCCACTAGTAAAATTATTTTATTTGTCTTTGTTCTCATATGCTATGCTTGAAACGAAGGGATTTGGAAACAGGATTCGGATTTCTGTTTTTTGGAATTGACAGAATTTCCCGGTAATAGATTTTAGCCCGTTTGAAATCCCATAAAAATATAGAAGGTTCAACTCCCTGGATGTGTGAGTGAATATATATAAACATGTATACAAAACAGGATATATTGCCTTTTCTATAACTCCTGCTATATTCCTCAGATGACTATTTTCATGATTCAATATTCAAACTACAAGTAATGAAATTGTATAAAATGATTTCCAACTCTAAATGACACTTTAAGAGAAGGATGAATTGGATAGGTATGCCCATGGCATGGTGACCAGTTAAGTTTTTAAACAAGGGGAAAATTAAGAACAGAGATTACAAGATGAAACAAGCACTAAAATGA
The DNA here is from genome assembly GCA_026545225.1 of Cornus controversa. NCBI lineage: Eukaryota > Viridiplantae > Streptophyta > Magnoliopsida > Cornales > Cornaceae > Cornus > Cornus controversa. The sequence continues at coordinate 14,659,653 of CM048848.1, forward strand.
TCTATATGACACAATACAGGAGGCTTGACCAGATACAAAGCTGCCAAAAAGTGATTCAAGAGCGCCAACCACAACATGAAAATAAGGAAGGAATACCTCCGGTTCTGCGAATATACTCCGCCTGCCGCTCTGTTTTTGCAGTTTGCCAGTTTCTTTTTGCCTCTGCTGCCACCCGCTTCTCTTCAGCCTTGTGCCTTACAGCTGCTAGTTTGTTCATCAGCCTATCATGCGCTCGCCCCCTAATCCTCTCCACCTCTACCTGGAAACCACAAGCAGAGGTTTGCAAGAACATGTGAATTTGAAACTGAATTTTACGGGAACATGGTTTAATCCAAAATAAGAGTTTTGCCAAATTTGTCATTTATTCAATTATTAACTATATGAAAAGGGACTAACTGATTTCAGGGTTTAACTTTACAGTATGAGATGTTTTAGCATCAGAATATTTCTTATCCTATATGTGTAACATTCCTTAGTTCTTTTCCTACACAGTTTCTTATAGTGAACCATATTATTTCTCTCTACAAAATTGTTCCTATCAACTTCATCCCTAATCTAATAATAGTTCGATATCTTATGTATACAAGCAAGGCAATTCTCTTCCAAATTTGCCCACAATAGAACTCTGGTCTCTGTCACTGTAGCCAGGCACCACCGCCATACTTATGTATAGGCAATATTCTAGCTTACCTACATACATTCTTCTTGCATTCAGACACTGCTACAGAATTTTGTTTGCCGGAATAACCTAGCATTTGATTAAACAATTTTAAATTCATGTTGATAATATTTGACAATAGGATTTCAGTAATATATCAGTTTCCTCGATCCTACAATCCCAGGTTTATGCTCTGCCAGCTTACTATAGTGCATTTTATTCTTTTACAAGCAAACGCTATTTTTTTTAAATAAGTAAGATTGTATTAGAAAGCGTTCAAACGGAGAACACAACCCGCAAAAGCTTACACAAGGGCCAAATAGGGCCCTAAACTCTCAGTATATCCCAATCAAACACTAAATCCTGTAACATTTAATTGTTGACTTACTCTATTGCACTTCTCTCAGTCAAATACTGATAGCATGTTGTTCACTGGGAACACACTCAGATATTATTGATTTTTATTTTAAATTCATGTTTATAATATCTAATTACAGGATTTCCAGTACATATCAGCCTTCTGCAAAATCCTACAATCCTCAGTTTGGGCCTGTCTATGTGAAGATATGATTCACATGATCCCTATGTAGTTTAACAAAACAATTAATCCAGGTTAGCTATGTACTTCAGAGTAAGGATCCTCTCCAGCGCCGGAGAGGATCCTGCACTCCACTGAGAGTGGAGATTGGACCACCAGGTGGGACCCACCTATGTTAATCCAGATGATGCAATCTCCACCCTTGATGGAGTATAGGACCCTCTCCGGCGTTGGAGAGGATCCAAGTCCATGTACCTCAAAGAGTCAAAGGGCTGACCGTTGCACTTGATATTACTGTCAATAATATTCATAATAAATATCACAAACACCAGCACAGATCTTTCTTACTTTAAAGTTATCATCTCAAAACAAAAATAAGAACCAGAGAAAAATAGATTTTGTCTTTTGGACTAAAACCTCGACACAGTTCCAAGTACTTCCAAGTATATGAAACCATAAATGCTAAAGAACCCACATGTAAAACACATACAGTTACTTCCATGAAAATAATTCTGAGCATGATATAGTTAAAAAACTTAGTTGCCATATGCCAAGCAATGAAAACTTTTTAGCTCTACAAGGACTTGGATGTAGCCTCTATACCATGCCAAATCTGAATCCATCGCCAAAGACCACTCATATCCAAGCAGCAATGGACTTCTGAGTTTTGGAGGCTTAAAGAACTTGTTAAACATACAACATTGAAGAGTGCTAGTTGATGACTTATTTAAATTCCACCAGCAGTAAGGCTCAAATGTATTTCCGATTAAATCCAAGAGGATATTACAAGGTTGATTCTCATAAACTGAATTATATTATTGACATAGTTACAAAATATTTTATCAAACAAAACATCATCAGTGACCTGTTGGTCCAATTTTAGTAGGGAAGTTCCATCACCACATACATTCCAGGTAAGCACAATTAATGCTATTACTCCCAAACAGATTAAAGGTTTTAGAATAGTCAGTTGTGACAGAGGTATCACAGCAGCCAGGTCTTCAGTCCGAAGCTCAGAGCCTACTAATGATTATGATATAACATATACGTACCGACATTGATGGAGGGGAGTTTGGCCTAAATCACACAGAACGGGGAGCAAGAGCAAACACACAAGCAAGAGCGGGAGTGCAAAAGCATCGAAGACAAAGTTTTGAGAGCGGGAGAGTGTGTGTGCGCGCGCGCGGGCACGTGTGAGCTACTCTCCTTCAGTGGAGTGTCCCATTTGGTATGATTATTCCTAAATGAGATTCATAACTGGCTACCTGCTAGTTGCTCTTGTGAAAAAACTACTATGCACATGAACTAAAATCAAGGTAACGAAAATAGGAGCCAGTTTAAATCATCCCTCTATTCATTTAAGTCAATAATTTATAATTATTTGGTCAAATATTAAATTCAGATTAGATCCCTCAATGATTGAATTGAGGGAAAATTCAAATATCAAATTAGGACATTTTTTGGCAAAATTCTAGACATTAAATTCAAAAGGGTCATCTGTTTTCACATTTTTCATTTTTTTTTTTTTTGATAAATAACAATTTCATTAAAAGGCGCTCAAGAGGGGAGCGCTCCCTAGAAGAAACAAAAAGCCGAACATGGCCAACTATAAGCTTAAACTATCAATGAAGTCCGCTACTTTACCACCCGATATACAATTTCTCCCGTTTACCCAAAAAAATAAAGAACTCAATATATTGTATTTGAGAGACCAAATAAGAGATTCCGCGTCCTCGAAGCGTCTCCTATTCCTCTCATGCCACAAATTTCACCATAAACAAAGAGGAGTGGCCCTCCAAGCTTCTTTGACTCGGTTATCCACTGTACACCCTCTCTAAGCCTAAATCATATTTGCTATGGTACTAGGAAACACCCAAACTACACCAAAGGCAACTAAGAACATGTACCAAACATCCCTCGCCATTGGACATTGAAGAAGAAGATGATTCACTGTTTCCTCCGACCTTTTGCACATGCAACACCAATTCATCATAATTCGACATCTTCTCCTTAGGTTATCAATAGTAAGAATCTTGCCTAAGACAACTGTCCAAGTAAAGAAAGCCACCTTCAGGGGGGCCTTTGTTTTCCAAATTGCCTTCCAAAGGAAGATGGGACCCGAGAAATCCAAGAGATTTCTATAATAGGAACGAACCTCAAAGGTTTCCCCCTTGGAACCCAACCAAACCATCTCGTCCATCCCCTCCCCCTCAACCACCTGACTGTACAACAGGGCTAAGAACTCTGCTACCTCTATAAGTTCCCAATCATAAAATGCCCTACGAAAGCGCACATCCCAAGTCAATCTTCCGCTATCAAGCTGATTGCAGTCGGCAACCAAGGCTTGCCTATTCGTAGCAATCATGAACAATCTAGGGAATCTACGGGCCAAAGAAACTTCCCCGCACCAAATGTCCTTCCAAAAACTGATATGCCTCCCATTCCTCATCCTAAAACGAATGTGTTTGGAGAACTCATCCTAGCCTTTCCAGATGCATTTCCAGACCCCCACCCCCATAGGGAGGTTCATCTCCGTAGACCACCACCCACCAACTCCTTCCCCACTTCAACTAGCAACAACCCTCCTCCATAATCTGGATCTTTCACCTCCGAAACGCCAAAGCCATTTACCTAACACCGCCTTATTGAACAATTCTAACCTCCTTATACCCAATCCCCCTTTCTGAATCGGGGAACACACCTTTCTCCAGCTTGAAATTTGACCTCATCCCCTAAACCACCCCACAGACTTGCTTTGAATCCTCTCTAACCTCCTAACTATTGACATAGGCATTGAGAATAATGACATGTAATACATTGGAAGATTCGAAAGGGTGCTCTTCATGAGGGTGATGCGCCCCCCTTTTGATAGATATTGTTTCTTCCAACCGGCAAGCCTCCTCTCAAACCGCTCTATAACTGTATCTCAAATTGAAACCATCCTTGACGAAGCTCCCAACGGTATTCCTAGATAAGAGGTCAGAAAAAACCCACCTCCACAACCAAGGATATTGGCAAACTCATGAATACCCTCTACTGCCCCAACTGGCAACAAGTCGCTCTCTCCGATATTAATTTTCAGGCCGAACACTGCCTGAAAGAAAATCAGAATGTATTTCAAGTTCCTCAACTGATCCTCCCTCACATCACAGAAGACAAAAATATCGTTTGCATATAGAAGATGTGACACCACTAAACGATTAGGTTCTCTCCCTACTGGGAATCCTCTGATAATCCCTAGATTCTCTGCTCTCTTCATCATCTTACTGAATGCTTCCATGACGATGATGAACAGGAAAGAAGAGAGTGGATCACCCTGCCTCAGGCCTTGAGAACTGGGAAAGAAGCCGGTTGGGAATCCGTTCACCAAAACTGAAAACCAAACTGTCGAGATGCAATAGTGGATCCATCTTCTCCATCTAGACCCAAACCTCATCCTCTCTAACATATATAGCAAGAAATCCCAGCTCATATGATTGTATGCCTTTTCAATGTCTAGTTTACAAACAATTCCGGGCATGCCGCTTCTAATCCTTGCCTCCACACACTCATTAGCAATGAGAACTGAATCCAAGATCTGTATGCCTCCCACAAAAGAATTCTGAGTGTCCGAGATCACCACTTCCAAAGCCCTCTTCAACCGATTAGCTAGAATTTTGGCAAAAAGCTTGTAAATTGCTCCCACCAAGCTTATTGGCCTAAAATCCTTAGCATCTAAAGCTCCACCCTTTTTCGAGATAAGGGCGATGAAGGATGCATTAAGACTCCTTTCAAAGTACCCAATTGAGTGAAACTCACTGAGTGCCTCCATCACTTCAATTTTAACCACTTTCCAATTCTGATGCATGAAAGCCATCGTGAAGCCATCAGGTCCAGGAGCTTTGTCCCAGCACAGCTCCTCAAAGCCTCCACCGCCTCCTCCTCAAAGGGCCTCTCCACTTAGATACTCTCCTCCTCTGAAATACCTGCAAACTCTAGGCCACCGAGCAAAGGCCTGTGCCTAGTGGTTTCTGTGTAAAGCTGCTTATAATAAGTCACAATCCCTCTCTCAATGTCTTCTGCTCTAGTTAGCAAATGCCCATCAATATGTATCCTGCATATATGATTTCCCCTTCTGTGAGCATTTACAAGTCTATGGAAGAACTTTGTATTCCGATCCCCTTCTTTCAACCACAGAGCTCTGGATTTCTGTCTTCAAGAAATTTCCTCCATTACCACAATCTCCCCAAACTCATCTTTGCATTCCTCTCTCCTGTAGGCCTCTATGTCACCAAGGCCCCTTTCCCCCTCTTTATGGTCAAGTTCTGATATTTAAGAGAGAACTCTAGCTTTACGCCAATTCAGGTTACCAAAGACCTCCTTGTTCCACTTTTTAATATCTTCCTTCAACCTCTTAAGTTTGTGTGCCAAACGGTAGCTTGGTTTACCCCTACAGGCGTAACTAAGCCACCAATTTTGAACTCTTTCCTTGAAGCCCTCCGCTTTTAGCCACATGTTCTCAAATAGGAAAGGAGTTTGACCTCTACTCAGCCCCCCACAATCCAAAAGAATGGGAATGTGGTCCGACACCACTCTAGCCAAAGCTACTTGCGCCACATCTGGAAACTTCTCCTCTAGATCACCGGAGATAAGGAATCTGTCCAATCGGGAAAGTGTAGGAAAGTTTCTGCCACTAGACCAAGTAAATCGAGCACCTTCCATCGGGAGGTCAAGAAGCTACAGAGCATCAATAAATTCTAAGAACTCCAACATGGCTGGTGTCCTCCTCCCCCTTGAGGATCTCTCACTAAGACTCCTTATCTCATTAAAGTCTCCTCCCACACACCACTGGCTAGACCACCTCAATCTAACAGAAACTAGCTCCTCCCACAACCCCCTCCTCTCCACATCTCCAACCGGACCATACACTCCTGAAAAAATCAAATAGGACCCGTCCTCCTCCAAGGTAAATAAAATAGAGATAGAAGACCTCCCTTTCCATATATCAATTTTTGTCACCCATCTCTTATTCCAAAGAACCACAATTCCCCCGACGTCCCCACTGCTTCTAGAGTGTCCCAATCAATGAATCTACCTCCCCAAAGACTCCTCATCAACCCATCCGACACTTCTGCCAGCTTAGATTCTTGCAAGCAAACAACGTGCGCCTCCCACCTACGAATCAAGGCCTTCACCACTCTCCTTTTTTCCAGGTCATTCAATCCCCGAACATTCCACGACACTATTTTAAGCTTCATAGGCACACCAATTCTTTGCCCCCTCCTACACCCACTATTGGGGAGCATCTACAAACTTATTGCCAAAATCCTTGCTTTAAGATTGAAGTAAGTGCTGAATGGAATTATTTCAGAATCGCAAAATGCTTTTGTGGAAGGGTGTCAAATCCTGGACTCAATTTTAGTGGCTAGCGAATGTGTGGATGCCCGCTCTTACACTGGTGATCCGGCAGTGGTTTGTAAGCTTGATGTTGAAAAAGCGTATGACCATGTGTGCTGGGATTTCCTGATCTACCTCCTCGAGAGGATGGGGTTTGGGGAGAGATGGAGAGGTTGGATTAAATTTTGCATCTCCACAGTGAGATTCTCGGTCTTGATCAATGGCGTCCCTTCTGGTTTCTTTGGGAGTTCGAGAGGATTAAGGCAGGGGGATCCGTTATCACCTTCACTCTTCATTATTTTGATGGAGGCATTCAACAGACTGATGAAGAGAGCTTCTGATTTGGGCTACTACAGAGGCTTCAAAGTGGAGAGGAATATTGCTTGCCAAATGGAGGTGTCTCATTTGCTCTTTGCGAACGACACTATTGTGTTTTGTGATGTTGACATGAGGCAATTGAGATACCTGAGAGGAACGCTTCTTTGCTTCCAGGCAGTTTCAGGTCTAAAGGTGAACTTTGGGAAGAGTGAGATTGTTCCTATGGGGGAAGTGGAAGAGTTTGATTCTATGGCAAATATTTTGGGATGTAAAGTGGGATCCTTTCCTTTGACTTACTTGGGTCTTTCGCTGGGGGTAAAGGCGAGGAGAGCCTCTGTTTGATATCCTGTGGTGCATCGGTTTGAGAGGCGGTTAGCTGAGTGGAAGAAGCAGTACCTCTCGAAAGGGGGTAGAGTGACGCTTATAAAGAGCACCCTTTCGAGTCTCCCTACCTACTTCATGTCTTTATTTCCTCTGCCGATTTCTGTGCTGAGAAGATTGAATAGCCTACAGGAGAAGTTTTTGTGGGGTGGTACGGGGGAGGAACCCAAATATCATTTAGCAAGTTGGGACCAGATTTGTCACCCTATTCAGAGAGGACAGCTAGCGGTGCGAAAATTGAAATTGTTCAATAAAGCCCTCTTAGGGAAGTGGCTGTGGCGTTTTGGGACGAAGAGGGATAGATATTGGAGGCGGGTTATTTGTCTTAAATATGGAGAGGTTAGAGGGGGATGGTGCTCCCTTATGCTGAGGACACCAGTTGGGGTTGGTTTATGGAGGTATATTGCGAAGGGATGGAATGAATTCTCCAAACACATTCGCTTTAGGGTGAGGGATGGCCAATTTGTAAGTTTCCGGAATGATCATTGGTGTGGTGATAGACCATTTGAGATGCTTTATCCGAGACTTGCCAGAATTGCGCTGGATAGACAGATTACGGTCGTTCAGTGCTATCATCTTGATAGCGGACGACTGGTTTGGGATATTCAGTTTGAGAGGCTCTTGCAAGATTGGGAGGTGGAGGAGATGATGGAGTTTTTGGCCTTTCTTTATGGACAGGCATGTCCTGGGGTAGGGTGTGATGAGCTGATATGGATCGGATCGAGTCATGGGAGATTTGAGGTTTGATCTTTTTATCGGAGTACGGTGAGTTCTCACAGGCCTTTCTTTCCTTGGAAAGAAATCTGGCGTTTTAGAGCCCCTTTAAAGGTGGCTTTCTTTGTGTGGACAGCATTCATGGGAAGGATTCTAACCATGGATAATCTAAGAAAGAGAGGACACATCTTGACAAATTGGTGCTGCATGTGCAAGTGTGCGGAGGAAACAGTTAATCATCTTCTTCTTCATTGCCCCAGAGCGAGGGAGGGATGGGATTTACTTTGTGCTATTTTTGGAGTTCAGTGGGTCATACCTAAGTCAGTGGTGGGCTACATTACAGCCTAGAATGGTTTTCGGGTGCGGCGTGACATTAGACATTCTTGGAGGGTTGCCCCCCATTGCTTATGGTGGGCTTTATGGACTGAGCGGAACAAGAGATCTTTTGAAGATGTTGAACAACCTTGGGGTGTTGTTAGATTTTCTGTACTTAATTTTCTTTTCTTTTGGTCGGAGGGTTCCTTTTGTGCTTCATCGGAGTCCCTTATGACTTTTGTTGATAGTTTAAGACTTTGACTTTGTGTTGTGTTTGGGATGCGTCCCCCGTTTAGGCGCCTTTCTATGACAATTTTACTTATAAAAAAATAATAATAATAATTCACATAGGAAATCAAATTCCCCCCTCTTGCAATTATTTTGATTCCACCCTTGCTCAAGAGAGTGTAACGTTTCCAGGTCTAGCCCATCCTCCCTCGGGAACGTGAGTCCCATCAGCCCTCCCATTTCCTCAACACTTCTCACAGCTCTGTCTCCATTTAATTCTACCATAAACGGGATCAAGCTTCTGTCCTCCACCCTCACTCCCCTAACTGCTGCCAGGGGAATGTTAACTCCTGGCTCCTCATTGCATTCCCATACTAGCAGAGGGGCGAGAGTCAAGGTCCAAACACGTTGAGGAACAAAGATTCAAGAATAGACTCTGCTTCAACTTCTTCTCCATTTTTACTGTTCAAAAGGTCCCTCCTTGTCCCTTCCGCAGTTCTGCAGAAGCCACTGCAGTCCCATTCATCTCCTTCCCTCATCTGATCTGATCTACTCGGGCTTGCCGTAGGTAAGCTTTCAGTTCTATCTACCTCTGTGGCATGAGCTACAGCCTCATTCTTACTCTTTCTCGCATTATCCATCCCTCTGTACCGCCTTAATTCTTCTAGCAAAGCAGTTGCTGTTCTCAAGCTCATCCTGATCCCCTTACCAATGCATAAAGTCAATTCGTCATTTTCCTTGCTGCTACTTATATGTATATCCTCAACAACCTCATTCATTGTATTGCAGACCACCATTTTGCTATTTTCTGTAGTTTCCAGAGTAATTGCGTCTCTCACATTCCGCCCACACCCAAATTCAGGACTCTTCGATACACCCATACCCACCGGAAAAGATGAGGAAGAAGGAAGATCAGGATTAGAACAACTTGCCTTATAGTTTGCTGGATTTCGGTGAATGATCTCTTCTCCATCTCCGACCTCAATCCTTTTTTCAAAACCCATTTTTGCTTCCCAATCCTTGACCACTTTAATCTCTTCTTTAGTCTTTCGTTCTGGAAAGCAGCCTGTTTCTCATGCCCAAACCCATGTGTCTGAAACGACTTTCTTCCTCGTCCATTTCCGACACCTCTTAGGCTCCTGAGAGATCCTTTATGCATCTCCATTTTGTTCACTGTTTGTTCCCTCTGTTTATCTCTTCTGTAAATGGAATCAATTGGCACAATGGGCCTATCTTTTATCCCAAAAGAGAAGGTTTTATCTTGGGCTTTTAATTCCTTTCTGAACCTTGAGCCCATTCCCTCATTACTATTTGGGCCACTTATAACTGCGAGCCTGTTGTCGTGTCTAGGCCCATTTGATTTTGGATATGTGACAAGCCTCCAAGTTTTTCCTTGGGCCTTTAATTCATTTTTGATCTTTGAGCCCATGTTCCCAATTTTAAAAGCGAGCCCATTGTCATGTCTAGGCCCGTTTGATGGCCCAAGCAAATTTGAATTTGAAATTATTTTTGATCATTGAAACCCCAGACCTCCTGAGCGCTTGCCACATGCATAATTAGCTATCTCCCACCCATCCTTATCCTTATCTTTTGCAGGAACACGTAGCGTATAATGAGCCTTCCTTCCACCACTCGCCTTACGCACGTCTTTGCAATCGTCCCTGTCCTCTCTCTTGGCCTTCCTTCTAAGCCGGAAGCCTACCACTCACTTTTTCGGTTGCCTCAACACGTCTTTGCCACCACTCATCCTCCGTGATAAGCCTGCTGATATCTCTCCCTACCAGCAATTCATGCCTTGGAACCAGCTCTGGTGTGATCTGTTTCAAAAGGATCACTTTGTACGCCACCCGATCATCTTCAACCAGCACAAACTGTGGAATGGAGCCGCCATCTTTAACTATAATTACAATATTTTCTGTATTAACCAAATCATTCGCCTCAACACTTCAAAACCCTCCACACAAATCTCCAACAGCAACAAAAAGTTTGTGACACCAGAGAACGGTAGACCATACATCACGATTCTTCTTTCCTTTCTCTTTTTCAGTAAGCCAGCACAACCTACCCTGTAGTACCATACGTCGAGAAGTAGAAAAGCTTCACCCCATTGTCTTTCCCCTTGTTTCAATACTCTCTCAGCTTCCTTCTTCGACGGAAACTTGAAGAGCAAGAGGGAGTCCCAGTGCTGTAACCTTCACGCCGCTAGCCACTTTCCAGTATCTCTTGGTCCACTCTTCGATCCTTTCTAGGCTTCCCACCTCTCTGTCAAACCTTCCAACCAAACAGGTGTGGAGCATCGCTCTTCTCCTCTCGATATTTCGGTCAACCACTAGAAACACATGCCCTCTCTTTGTTGCCACACCTTCCACTTCGCCGGAGATGGACAAACTAGGAAGCCTTGCCACTTTCAGGAAGGATCTCCTCTCTCCTTCGAAGAAGCGATTCATCTCAATCCATAGATTCTGGATGCTCCATCTTTCTGTGATTCATCTAGGTGATCTTTACAACGACTCTTTGATTTTCACAAGCAAAATCCCTCAAATGAGGTTCGAAGGGGATGAATTAGTTGACAATTTGCACAAATTGTTCTAAAAATCATTAAAATTCAAAGAAATAGTTATAAAATTTCAAGCACTCAAATAGTCTAAACCCAACAGGATATCCAAAGTTGGGATATATTTGGAACTAGAGTGGACCTTCAAATCACCAATAAATCACCATATCAAAAACCATTAAGCCTAGTAATCCTAATAGATCATAGTAAGGATCATAATCATTATTGCCTTGATCACATTTGAATGGGATCAGCCATATTAATTATCATTTCCATTATTTCCTATTATAAGTCACGTCTCCGATTTTATCTAATTTCTTAAAGTCTTTTTTTATTGCTTTATCCCATGTTAACTTCCATCTAGTATGACCCAAAGGTCATTCTAGGGGTGACCACAAAATTGCATTGAGGAATATGTTAGTGCTATTAGGTGAAGTTTGGCATGTACCACAGCGCACTTTAACTCCAACAAGCAGCACTCTCGTAACCCAAGACGCAGGTCATGGGTTACTGAATTGGCGCATGAGATACAATAACCTAGGCGTTCATGGTATTGCAATAGTTGTGAAGCGCCATGATCCCAAAAATTAGAGATATATTGGTGAGAAAATTAGAGAGTGTAGACTTAGATGGTTTTGACACACATATCGAAGACCTAGAGACACACCGGTGAAGTGATGAAGACTAGTTGTAAATTGTAATAGAAGGTAAGAGATAGAGAAGGCGACCAAAAATAACATGGGATGGGATGATTAAAAATGACTTTAAAGAGTTAAATATGGTAGGAGAACTGGCAAGTAATAGAAAAGATTTGAGAGAGAATTCATAAGGCCGACCCCATTTAAATGGAATAAAGGCAAGGATGATGATGATGATGGTGATGATCCCAACCAAGGAAAAGGGTTAGTCATGGCATGGTGGCTTGAACAAAGGCTTGCTAGGTGGATCATAGAACCAAAACATATTAGTCTAGGGCCTCACTGGAGAGAATGATTGCACCTCAACCAAAAACTGATCATGAGATGAATGTGTACGGGCACGACCAAGGAATAATACAATGGCACATGCCTGAAGGATGATTACGCCTCAACCAAAAAATGATTATCAGAGTGAATGTGCATGGGTGCAACTATAGAATACTCTTGTACCATGGCAACATGCTCGGACCTTTATAAACAGCAGGTCCGGGTGACGTAGGAATAGGCCTAGCAATGGATCGGATTTTAATTTGGATCGTGTTACTGGATCAAATATCAGCCAGATAACAAACCGAATACAAATGAATTTGTAAAATAATCAGCAGGGTTATCAGGTCGGATTAGGGAAAAAAATAATCTTGTTGGATTCGGCTCAGATCGGGCCTGATTTAGTTTGAATCCAATCCGTTTGGAGGCCTATGTGGGAAGGATATTCCCTTTGGACCATCCCTTTGCACGCACCACTTCGCCTTAAAGTTCTCTCCCTGACCAAACCTTCCTATTTATCATCAGTTTAAATTCTCCAAGAGTGCAATCAAGTTGATCCTTTCCTCGTTACAATTAATAATCTCACGATAATTCTAGAAGATGTATCTCTCAGCCACAGCTTCTACTAACATCATATAAGTGATGTATATTATATAACATAGGAACTGTGTTTCATAATTGAAACCCTTTGAAATTTGGTATTGCATGACCAAATCAAATTAACATTCTCTTTCTCAGTAGTTCAACCTAAGCATAAGATTCACATCATGTTACAAAATTTCAAAATAGTATCACATGCTTTAGTTTCATAAAACCTTTAAATCTAATGCCAGAATAGCATATCTGGATAACAGGTCCCCAGCAAGTGTTAGGACTCCTTACCAAGTAAAAGACTACACAATGGATGCCAATTATTCTCTCTTAGTCATTTCCTGTCTTTCACAATCTTTACAAGCTTTAAAAAATTTTATCTCAGTGATTCCTCAGTATATCAGGAGACTGTTGGTGTAAATACCTTTGAAATACAACAATACAAAGGAGAAGAGAATTCAAGGAAATTGCTTCAAGAGTGTGTCAGAGATGGATTTTAACAAGACAGTATTGCTCTAAAGAGTGATATATCAGCACTCCATTTAAAAAAAGAATAAATAATACCCATATCTCTCTTACATTTTCTACAAATATTTATTCAGACACATTCAGAAGAAATACCAACCAATTTTTAGTAAGATCTGCTGTTAGTGTTAGCATCAATATGGGTCCAAGTCTCCTTGTGGGCCTGAACATTTCACTCATAGTGTTCTAGCAATACTATCTTTAACAACTGACTCGAGCTCGCCAACAACTAGAATATCATTCACAAAAACAACCCATCTTCTTAAAGGCAAACAAATACTATTATGCATAAAACATTAATTGCCATAAAGATCATCAAATGATTCAGGACATCACTAATGAATCTCAAATTATATTCACCAAATAAATAACTAAAACTCCTTATCCTAACTTGAATGTCCTCCGATACACCATTGGTCACTACCAGCATGATAATAGTTTATAGCGCACAAAATTATCTCAATTCAAAGTCAAAGTTGAAAATCCAAATTTGACCATTCTGCCAGTTTTTTTTTCAAACAATCCAACATTTCATAAATTTACAAAAATTCACCTGAATTTCAACAAAAACTTATGATAATTCTTAAAAATTCATAATTAAATCGAAAAAAATATAAATGGTTGACTTTTAGAGTTCTATCTGAAGTGTTTTAATTATAGGATTTTTTTTCCTGAATTTATTGACTTCATCTTTATTTAAGAACCATGAATGTGATCCCAGCAGATAGAAAGTGGAATACTAATATATTTAGGCAAAAAGCCCCTTCTGTCATTTTAGGACCCTATTGAAAGGCAAAAGATTGCAACAAAAACAATAACATTTGTCATTTTTCATAGAGTTAATGCTATATTTATCTGCCACTCGTTTTCATCTTATATTGTTTCACTTCCCATGAAGAAACCTCACGTCTCACGTCTCATTTTTTGTCACCCTATTTCATTCCCTTAGATCTTCATGCCAATTGCAATAGCTTAAAATCTCTAGTCTCTACACTCTAATTGCCCTATAACACATCTTTTCAACCCGAGTCAGAAAACAAGCATGCACCAGAGCATGTATAATATGATACCACAAAACGTACAAAGAGTATTTGCTGATATCAGAAACCATAAGCAACTCTAGGGAGATGCCTGTCAGCAGGAGATGAAATATAACCTTCTTTTTCATAATTAGGGATGGCTTCGAGTAGAGGTGCACACACAAAAGCAGCAAGGCTACAACCAGCTATCTAGCTTAGTTGGTAATTCTGCTCCTCCATTGGAGGAACAAGTGGGCGCAAGTCACCGTGCAGGGACAATTTTTTTTTAATTTTTGATGGGAAGGGGGAGTGGTATGTTTAACGACTAGCCTCCTTCCTGTTGTGTATTGTCAAATGAAAGAGACAAAAAGCAAAAATCATAAAGGATGGACATGGAAACCAAAACTTAATAGATAAATATTCACCTTACCTCAATTTTCCTCATCTCAGCTTCTGTCTTTGCTTTTTGATGATTTTCCCATGCCTGTATCTTGATCTCCTCACGTTTGAACCTGAGAAATATGTAACCATTAATCCTTTTCTTTGGCTAAACATTGGAAATAGCAAGGACAAATAGCCAAGCCTAGCTACTGCATGGAAACTCTATGTCGGTTAATTACCCTTGTCAAATAAATTCATATTCTGACACGGTACAAAATTTTCGGCTAATCCTAAAATTTTATTTCATAATTACACATGTTAACATCTTCATTGATATACCATGGAGAGTTAAATGTTCCAGCACTAAATTAGTACGTCACTTAGTCCAATGTTTATAACCAATTTTTTGTTCATAAATGATTACATGCAGTATGATGCCTGACTTCTGACAAATAAGATTATGTCAGATTTAGACACATGTAACATAATTGACCATGACCAGGAGAAAATATGATGAAGTGTGGACATAAGTTGTACCGGACAAGAAGGCCAAAGAGAGAGTTATTTCAGGTGGCAAAAAGGAGATACAATTACCCATGATCAAATAAAGGTTATGGCCCTAAATAGAGCTTAGTGGCGAAAAATGATTGTATAGCAGAAGTTGGCTTGGATTAAGTTTCTGTTGAGTCAAATTGAATTAATATAAATTTTTTTATAAAAGATTAAATCTTAGAGTTAAATTACCTGGCCATATACTTGGCTTTCTCTGTGTCCTCCCAAGCTGCTGCACGTGTTTCAGTGACACTTTTAGCTGGTTCCACTCTTACAGTTTTCAGCGAAGTTGATGCATCCTTGTCCTCCTCTTCTTTGCTAGCCCACGCAGCAATATTCATCTTACCCAGCTGAGTTCCAAGAACCATTATCTCTCTCCTAGTTTTCATCTGCAATTCCTTTTCAGACAATTCTTTTTTGTTCGAATACAAATGATCATTTGAAGGACCAGTGGGATATGAATCTGGTGCAGCTCTTCCAGGAGTTGATGGTCTAGAAGAAGTTGGGCTTCGCATTGGCGTGGTTGACCTCACTGGAGTTCCAGTCCTGGAAGGTTCTTGGCTAGCAATAGGAGTCATTTCTGTACCCATATCTCTCATTGATACCGACCTAGCCGTTGAAGGTGGTGGAATAAATGTTGTTGCACTATGGATAGATACAGACGAATCATGACAGCTCAGGTTAACTGCAAATTGCAAGAAGTACAAAATGTATGCAGCATTTGAGTTTTAAAATATCACAGTTCAGCTGGTACAGGTAAATTTGCATGAAGTTTACTATAATAAAAAATACAATGCACCACGCTGCTTAGCCTCATGATGATGATGCTATACTTGATATATTTCCTTTAATGCAAATCATTACAAATATCACTATTAGCATATCAATTTCAGCGTTTTTGTTTGAGGAAAATATATTCCCGGATCTTTTTGTTCGTTTCTGTTGAAGTCTGGGCCATCTGGCAAAACAAGAACCTATACACAAGGATTCAACCCTATCTAATGGCACCATAATAAAGAACTTCATAGCTCAGCTGCTCTTGTAATATGATATTCTCATATAAAACATGGGACTGAAAAGTATACTACAAAAATTTGACCATTGTTGAGGGGCCGTATAGGATTTCCCACTAGAGGTTTGTGCTGAAGGCACCTTGTTTGTAATAGTAGTGCAACCAAAAACCAATCAAAAGTGGGGTGTAAATACTTGATAACCAAAATACTCATTTATCATGGTTGTTGGTTTCTCAAACAGCCCCTTAGCATAATAAGATAATTATACAATCATACATGTCATTTTTGTTACATCTAAATGATGAAACTCCTGCAGTACAGCAACAACACATACCAGGGCTATATCATTTACTCATCATTGCCCAAGAAATTTGCCTTCAGCGATTAAGCCCTAGATGCAGACGAGACCTAGTAAATTTCTAGTAAGTTTCCATTGAGCATCACAAATGTTTAATTAAAACTAAACATCGCTTAAAGTATACTCAAGTGGTACTAACACCAAAAGTGGAAGATGCTATATAAACAAAACAAATACAACACTGCGTTTATAAAAGAAAAATATAATTCAAGCCATGGCAGGAACATGGTTGCAGTGATGAAAACTTGAAAACTAGTTTGCAAAATAAATAAATAAAGCATTAAAATAACAAAAAGAAAGCCTTACTTGCTGATTCTCCGACACACTTTTCAATTACAAGTTCTGCATTTCCACACAGTTCAGCAACCGGGCATGGGTCAGCCTCCCAACTAACAAACTTCTTACCCCCATTTTTCTCCTTAGTTTGGCTTGAATCAATCCTCTTAGTATCTGGCTCTTCAAAAGCAACCAATTTTTGATCTGGAACTTCAACAACAACCTTTGTTGTCGGTTGTCGGCTTCCATAATTTAAATTACCAATTTTCCGAGATCCAACCCCTTGCCCACCCTGGCTCTGAGACTGCCCAGCTTTCGGCCTGTTAGATGTTGGGCTCGCTATCCACTTTTGGGCGTCATCCCATTTCGATGGTGCCGGTTTTGAGAAAGGTGCAAGTGGCACTCTTTGAGGGGCTCGTTCAGCTTTCTGAAACTCAAACATCGACGGTGATACACTCATGCCGTCATGCCCACTATCATAATCGAAAGAACTTTCATCTTGAGACCTAATTCTTGAATTGACTAAGGATTGATCCTTCAGTCTATGGTTGGTGACCATCTCCATACACGAGTCAATTGTTGTAGAAGCCGAGAATTCCGCAAGTACACTTACAACATCTACATCTTTGCAATTCTCAGGATAGGTAGCACCTGATTATATCCAACATTCACTCTTAATGTTTAACCATGTAATTTCTACTCATATTGACAGATGCAGGCCAAGTTGGAAGGATAAATTTTAACAAAAATAAGCAAAAAAAAAAGGAAAAATCTTTAAAAGTCTGTCTGCATGCAATATATTCCCCGGGCACTTGCCCAAAAAAAAAAGACGTTATTTTCCCTCAAAAATTAAATAAAATTTCCCAAGATTCGTGGCCACATTTTCTGTCAAAACAAACACATCCAACCCTTCTGTTTGGTCCTTAAGAAAACTGAGAAAAATAAAAGGGAAAAATGCATTTTATCTCATGTTGATTTGTTTTCCAAAACACCAAAACTCACCTCATCTGGGTGAAATGAGTACTTTATCGGGTCCCACATTTTAGAAAATCCAATAGTCAAATTTTCAGTTTCAATTCCATTTTCCGATATATGTTAAGAATAAAATAGAACAAGCATTGAAGTGTGTGTATAGATTATGAATCTGTACTTGGTGTATAAATACCAGAGTCGTCGATCTCAGAAACTTGAGATTTCAAGGAGAAAGTGGAATCGAGCTCTTCCGCGTCTTCTTCTTTCCTCTTCTTCTCTACTCCCAATAGCATAGTCCTCAATTTCCCAGGAGACAACCCTCCACTTTTCTATACAAAATAAGAAAAATCACTCTCAAATCAAAGTCCAAATTTAGGGTTTCTGAAGCTGCGAGACTCATGAGAGAGAAAGTGACATATATGGAGTCATTCACTTTACAGCAAAAAATGGGAGTTTCTTATTATAGCGTAGATTTGGCATATCAAAAAAAGGTCGATTTGTTGATACTCAAAGCAAGAAAACAAACTAATGCGTGAAATAAAAATGAAACATCTCTGTATGAAACGCATTGGGAAAAGAGAAAGTAAACTTTTACATACATACATATATATATGTATAGAGAAAGCAAAGTGAAGAAGGAAGAGAATGCAAGACACAGACAGTTACCTGTTGAGTCCTCTTTTCGATCCTTTCGTAATCCATTTTTGAGGAATGACCTCTTTCGTTCAATACAAGTTATCACAGTAGTAGTAGTACTGGTACGGGCACAACATTGTGGGTGTGTGTGTATCTCTCTCTTCTTTCTCTCTCTCTCTATACTGCCTTGTTTCTCTGTGACTGAATTGGTATCTCATTAATCAGACGATTCTCTACAGACAAATATAGCACGGAAGTGATATACATATATACCCCACCTTGGACTACTTATTGACTGAATTACTGGGTTGATATTCGGTGCTTCATATATATTTGAAATCTACAATGCTGTTCAATAACAGCATGCCACGTCATCCCTATGGAATAGCCTTGGGACTATTTTCCTCGTAGAGTATCTTGTAGGTCAACGTGGCGTTCTATGAGTGGAAAAAGCTGATTACATAAATAGCTGAGAGGGGGTTTGATTACTACTACTTTATTACTTTATTAGATCAGGAACTGAGAGAAGTGCTATTGACAGGGGCTTTGATTTAATGAAATCACTATCCAATAGAAATCATGGTTTTGTTAGAAAATTTAAGAGTCAACAGTGTGATGTAAGTGACTTTGTGGTTGTTCTATATGATGAATGGAGTGATGGTGGACAATCCTTTGCGAAGGTGAAAGTGACTGTCACGCTAGAATCGGTGACGTTATTAACATGGCGCCACGACTCTTTGACCGATGCAAGTCTATTGTTCAAAGTTCAAACTCGTGAATAATCATTAGTTTAAATCTGATGACACCCAAATCCAATTGTTCGAAAGACCAACCCACATGCGCTCATCTTTATTTTATGATTAGTATATATATATATATATATATATATATATATATATATATATACGGAAAATGACTAAACAGTATAAATATAAATCACTTTCAGCTAGCCATTTGCGTGTTCAACACTGTATTTCGAGATACTTTACCTACTATTTGATACTCGATTTAATGTCTTACCTAACACTATCATTTTGACGCCTCAAGGAACAAAACGTTAAATCCAACTTCAACGCAATTATTTCTACAATTGAAATAAAAGTGTTGGATTTTGCGTAAAGTCCGAAAAACTCTTATGTGCAAAATCACTCGTTAAATTGTGTATTTTCTTATTTTTGTAAAAAGAATGCAAATAACTTTCAATGACCACTTTTTGACATAAAATAATGGTTTTATTTCGATTTTTTTCCTTGTTATCATACACACACAAGCATTGTTTCTTCAACTTTTTTCTCTATCAAAATGAAATTGTAAGCCTATAAAGAAATTCAGTATTTTTTTTCTACCAGAATAAAATTGCGAAAAGAAATTCTCCTAAACACCCATTTAGAATTATAAATTCAATTAAACCGAATTAAATGTTACACATTATAAACTTTGTGAAACACTAACTTTCTAGTAGAAGGGGTTGTTTTGCACTTTAATGGTGTTAAATAACACATTACATCGAGACTCAATACAATTATTTTGAACCCATTAATTGTGTTGACTATCAATTTAATGTATTATTCACATCTACAACACCAAAAAAGAAAGGTGTCGCAGAGGATCCCCATGTGCTTTCACTTGCATTTGATGCCAAAGCATTGCATATGCTCTATTGCTCTTGGAAATCATGCAATTTTTATATAAAATTTCTCCTTTCTAATATAATCTCTAATTGCTCTTTTCTTTTCCTTTTTATCTTCTTCTTCAATTTTTTTTCATTCCTTTTAAAATATCCTGGCTCTGGCTTCGTCCCTGGTCCTAAGCATTGTTAATTTTTTGGTATTTTTTTATTTTGATTTAAAATTCAAATAATGTCCAAACACATTAATTGACAAAGCTTTTTTTATTACTTGCCAAAAAAAAGACTTTTTTTTTCCAGGAAACACCTGCAATTGAAGTCATCACATTTTAGGAAACACCAACTCTGACTGATTGCAACAGGTTAACTTTTTGATATATTTTCTTTAATCCAATGTTAGATTATGTCCAAGCACATAATGGACCAAAAAAAATTTATAGCACAAATAATTTTAATTTTGTAAAATCACCTCAAATTTATACGCACTTTGCTTCCAAGGAGACTTCAAACATTTACCTTTGGATAAATACCACTTACAATCTCTCAGTTTAGGTAATATCACGACTAGATCCCGTCATGCTTCATTATTCTCGATTACACCTCCTAAATTTTGAGTTTATATGCTAATTCCCTCCTCCATTAGTGCGACGTCAGCAGACAAACAAAATCTGTTGACATTAGCAGCAGAAAAGTGTAAAAATTGTAATTTTTGCCCTTCTCATGCATGAAATGACATCTTTGACCTCATTAAGCAATACATAATTACGAAAGTATCATTAACTTATGGAGGAAACAAATGTATAACAATACCCCTCAAAGAATACAAGTTAGGCAATATTTTACTCTTCTCTTTTTTTCACTTCGGCTTGGGTAGATTTTGGTTTTTATTTATTTATTTTCTTTCTCCTTCTCTCTTATCTCTCTCTACTACCAGCAGTGGATATGGGTGAAGATGGTGTGTCTTCGACTTTGCAGTGGTGAGGTGCAGCTTTTGGTTTTTTCTTTTCTTTTCTCTTTCCTTCTCTCTCTACTTTCAATGTTGATGATGATAACGAGGGTGAATTTCAGCGAAAAGATCAGCAATAATGCGACGATCCAACGTGATGACGATGAGGGTGAAGGCTAACCGGCGACGATGAACAAGGCAGTGATGGAACGCATGGGAATTCTCGGTGGCGACGATAACGAGGGTGAATTTTAGTGAAGTTCTAAGAAGGCAATGTGCTTGATTTAGTTTCACTCATCCATTGTTTGATGCTCGATCTGGTTTCTCTCGTTGGTTGTTGGTTTGTTGTGAAGTTTGGTGGTCGATTGTTGGTTTGTCAAGAAGGTTGGTGATCGATCTGTGAAGGTTGGTGCTCCCTTTGTAGCTGGATAGAATTTGATTGTGGGTATTGTGTGTTGCAGTAGGGTTCTTTTTTGAGGGACCCAATTTGAGGAAGAAAAAGATCGAACCCCGTTGGTCTGATCCAAGGCCACCAACTCGATTCGAGTTTGACCCAGTTGATTCGACCCATGGCAACAAATACAAGGGCATTTAGGTCTTTTAAAATCACTCATTTTTATCAATTAAATTTAATATAAATAATGGGTGAAATAGTAAAATTACAAAAAATGTTACTATCATTGATGAACGTTACTAACAGAGAGTGTAGTCGGGAATATTGAAACCATAGGGGATCTGGTTAGAATATGACCTAAATTGAGGGGGTGTAAATGGTATTTACCCTTTACCTTTCCCTTAAAAAAAATGATGAAGTACCAAAAACTAAGTATATGAAATATGGTGTTAATTGCAAAATATTGAGTATATTATTGTTGTCATTCTTTTCCTTCATAAGGCTCGTTTGGGTCCATTTGTACAGCCACACCTTCTCTTTGCAAGCTCTCTTTCTCCGTGAAGCTCTCTCTAAGCACTTTCTCTCTTCACGAAGCTCCCTCATTAAGTTTTCTCTCTCCACAAAAGAAAAAGAAAAAGTAGCCGGTGCTGATTTTGATTTTGTTGACTTAGTGATTAATCTTTATTGTTGACTTAAAAAGAATAAATATGAGGGTGATGGGATAGATTTTGTTATATACATTGAGCAATTAAAGACGACCAATTATGAAGGAAGCTCAAATATAAGATCTTAAAGTTCAAAATGAGTATGTGCCAACAAGTCAAAAAACACATCGAAATAGAAGAACAAACCACATACGGCCATTTTTCATTTAATTTGCTCATAATCAGATATTCATTAGAAATCAAATGTATGTAGATCAAACAAAGAAAATGTAAGCAATAAAATAAATTAAATTAATAAAAGAAGGAAATAGAAAAGAAAAAGAGACAAAAGTTATAACACAATCAAATGCTAATCAAATTGAATTGTATTATGCCTTCTGAGCTCTAAAACCTCTAAGAGAATAGAACAAGGTTGATCATGAAGACAGAAAGGAGAGTTCTAGAGAGAGAAAGTAGAGATCACATATGATTGAAATAAATGGGGCATGAGCGGGATGGTGTGGAGTTCAAAATCAATAAATTGAGAAAATAATAATAAATTGTTGTTGAGTCAAATTTATAGTGATGGCCTTGATCTAATACTTCAATGAAAAATTTCCATCTTTACAATGAATCTCATTCTATTGTATGGCAGGATGTACTATTGTATAACATTTTTAGCTCAACCCCATTTAGAAATCAATGGAGATTGATATATGAATATACGTGGAATTGAAGTAGCAACGTCAAAATAAAGGGAGACCCATCTATCAAACTAGGCTAAATCATGCATAGGGAGTCCCTACTGGTGATTTTCCTTGGGTTATACTATAACTGGTATGTGATTCCATGTTCTCTCTTTCCACTTTACTTTGATTTCCTTTATCCGAGTCATCTTTTTCATGCAAGAGAGAGTTGTAATTTGACATTAATTTCCTTAGTTCAGATGAGATGAAACCCTAGTTCAGTAAGATGAAAAATGAGAGAGGGAAGATATAATTTGGAAAAACATAATCCATGTAAGTTAAAAGAGAATAGAAGGGTAAATTTGTTTTTTTTAAATACAATAAAAAGTAGGGACGAAAGTGTAAATTTACTTACATCGGTAATGATTTTTACTTGAAAATTCTTACTGGGGATGTCAGAGTAATTTGGAAAAAAATAATCCATATAAGTTAAAAAAGAATAGAAGGGTAAATTTGTTTTTTTTAAATACAATAAAAAGTAGGGATGAAAGTGTAAATTTACCTACCTCGGTAATGATTTTTACTTGAAAATTCTTACAGAGGATGTTAGAGTAATTTGGACTAACACAGGGGAAGTCCATGAAATATGGACATGCCTCAAGAGAGGTCCGTGTAGGTAAATTACACTGACATCTCTTGAAGTTTGGACAAATTGCACCCAAGTAAATTGTTTAGCCATTATTACTTTGACCTCTCCTGTGGACGTTAAACCTCTATCATACATTAAGTTATAGTACAAAATATCATTTTTACCATTAATATTTTAATAAAATATCATAGAAAAATTACATTGATCTCCCCTAAGGTTTTGCCAAATTACACACGAGTAGAGCAGTTGAGGTTTATTACTTTGACCTCCCCTAGGGTTTAGCCCGTGTGCTCAATGACACCCTTGCTATTTTTGGTTCGTCAGAACCGTGAACAAAATTTAAAAAAATGTCCATATTACCCTTCCCTTGCATAAAAGACAATAATAGCCACCCACCAACACTCACTCTCTCGTTGTCTTATTTTTTTTTTTTTTTGTGAAACCAACTTGCTCTCTCATGACTAACCTCCACCACAACCACTTGTGAATAGGTCACCTTTGTTGAGGAAAGAGAGACACTAAGAGGCTTTGAGTCCATGGACACACACAAGCTCTTGGTTTCGTTATGCTAAAAAACAACACATAGATGCCAGAGAAAAAGTGAGAGGACAAAGATTTCTTTGAAAATGATGTGTTAGAGTTCTCTGTGTAATATGGGAGCTTTTGATTGATATATGATAGAACGAGAGAGACAAACTTTCTTTACAAGTGGCGTGACACAAGTTATATTTTATTAAAGGGCATAAATGACTTTTCAGTTTAACAGTTATTTGCACTATAATAAATTATTATAATTTAAGGGCATTACTAACTTTTCATGCTCAATTTTAACATTCATCTGTTCACTGACAGGTTTAGGGGAGGTCAAAGTAATAACCATCCAACGTTCTACATGTGTGTAATTTGACTAAACTTTAGGAGCGACCAATGTAATTTACTCAAATATCATTGAAGGAAATGGCAAAATGGTCATTTTTAAAAATTTGTTTAATAATTCTAATAAAAAAGAAAACGTCAAGGGTGGCATTGAGCACACATGTCAAATCTCAGGGGAGGTGATAGTAATAAACCTCAAACGCTCTATTCGTGTGCAATTTGTCCAAACTTCAAAGGAGGTCAATGTAATTTACCCTTAATTTAGCTATGTATTTTTCTTTCTTTTTTTGCCAAATTCTCATTTATTTTAGGATAAAATGAAAAAAAAAACTCACTGTAATATAAAATATAGGCAAATTACACTTACCTCCCTTCTAGATTGGCTTTCTAACACTTACCTCCCCTTGTGTTTTGGCATATAACACTTACCCCCCCTCTAGTTTGCACATTGGTAACAAATACCCCCTTCTGTTAATCAAACTAATGGTTATTGCTGATGTCATCAAATTTTTATACCCTTAAAAATATTGCGACTGAAGTTGGCTGGTCTGGACTTCAATGACAGTTCTAGCATTGGGATAGTAGTGGCTAATGGTTTGGCCGGAGTTGGGTCTTCTCAGCAGTGGTTTCAATGGTGAGTATTGATGACGTAGGTGGTGAAATATGGTGGAGACGGAGGTGGGTGGTGGCTCGGCTAGAGGTGATATTGCTATGGTTGAAAGTTTGAAGTGAGTCTACTTATAGTGGTGGCTCATGGTGGGGGAAGTGAGTCTACACGACTATATGGGTGTTGAATAATGGTGGTGGAGTTGGTGGTTTGGTGAGTCTGACCGGCATTGGGTCTGTTTGGCTGAGGTGATGACGACAGTGGAGATATAGGTCTTTTAGGTGTGATAGTGGAGGTGGCGGGTCTCGGCTTCAATGACAGCTCCAACATTGGGATGGTTGTGGCTAATGGTTTGGCTGGAGCTGGGTCTTCTCGGCAGTGATTTCAATGGTAAGTGTTGATGGCACAGGTGGTGAAGCTTGGTGGAGACAGAGGTGGGTGGTGGCTCGGCTAGAGGTGATGTTGCTACAATTGAAGGTCCGAAGTGGATATGCTCAAAGTGGTGGCTCATGGTGGGGTATAATTGTTCTTTTAAGATTAAATTTTGATGATATCAGCAATAACTATTAGTTTGATTAACAGAAGGGGGTATTTATTACCAATGTGCAAACTAGAGGGGGGTAAGTGTTATATGCCAAAATACAAGAGAGGTAAGTGTTACGTACAAAGCTAATCTAGAAGGGAGGTAAATGCAATTTGCCCTATAAAATATTGTGTAAATAACTCTTCTTAAGGCCTAAACTACTACTTTTCCAAATAACCACCCTATGATATTTAAAATTGTCACAAGTAACACCTTGATAATCTCATGAACAACTTTGATATGCTAAAAAATAAATAAAATAAGAAGAAGAAGAAGAGAAAAAATGGATACAGGAAAAAATGGATACATTGTTCTCTTTTCTGATTCTTTAAAAATCATTGAAAATAATTTTGAAAGTTGCAAATCAAGCAAGGCCTTACCCTTCTCTTTTTTCATCACTACCATGTTTCCTATCAAAATTCGGGCTAAGTGAAAAAAAAAAAACACTTCTCATAATTTGATATAATGTATCTAACAAACATCCTCTAGTACGAAGTGGATATTTACTATTCTTATATTTTTTTAAAATGTTTCGCATTGCACTCTTATATCAATGTGCTTAAGAATATAGCCATTAAAAGGGTCACATGTCACTCACGTGAGAAAGATTTTCTCTTATATTCACACCTGATGGAGATGTTACATCATCAACACTCCTGGGATATTGTATAATTTCTCCTTTTCTCTTCGGATCTCCTCTCTTCACACTCACCCCTCCCTCCACTAATATACCAACCTGATAACAAGTAGTAAAAGAAAAAAAGAATTTAAGGATTATATTTACTATTTTTACTTCTCAAAGAAAAAAAATTAAAAATCTGGCATGGGCTTATGATTTAATTAATTGTATAAAGCTCGTTTGACTGAAAAAAGAAAAGCCCAATAATTAATGTCTCATTTCTTTTCTAATACTTGAAGTCTAGAAGGATAATACTTGGATGAGGCCTTAGATTATGAGAAAGGTCAAAAGGTAGGTTTGCTCTCTTAGATTCTTTCTCTAATATTGTTTAAATCTATTCAATGTTTTTTCCATTTGTGACTTAGAAACTGAAAGGGAGATTTATGGTGGAATTATTGAAATAGATTTAGGTTTAAAGAAAAAGAGAACATGAAAGCAAAAGATTTGGGAAAAAAATCTTCAAGAGAGGTAGGTTTCCATACTCTAAATCTTTTTAAATATTGTCCTGATTTGGGAAAAAAAATCTTTCAGTGATATTGCTTGTTTCAACTTCGTTGAGATTGGGATAGTCTATGAATTTTTGAAGCTGCTTGATGATGTCTGGGTTTCATGTATTGTTGTAGCTATTATATTTCATTTTTGCAAAGTTTTCTTGGAAATTAATTGCTGAAATTATGGTATATTGATTGGCTTTGGTATTTTCCAATTTGAGTTAAAATTTTACTTTCTTTAAAATTTTAAAGTTGATTTTTATGAGGACTGTACTCTTGATGAAATTTTGAATAGATGGTGTTGATGTTAATACCCCGCTCTCGCTTCTTGCAAAAGCATGAGATAATCAAGAAACAT
The DNA here is from genome assembly GCA_026545225.1 of Cornus controversa. Lineage (NCBI taxonomy): Eukaryota > Viridiplantae > Streptophyta > Magnoliopsida > Cornales > Cornaceae > Cornus > Cornus controversa. The sequence continues at coordinate 14,686,563 of CM048848.1, forward strand.
CTCAACAATCCTTAATATATACATAACAAAAGATTCAAATTACATGTTACCAAAAATAGAGATCCACCGATCTTATCATCGTGACACTTCAATATATGCATCATCGTCCAAATTTTATTTAACATATATACTATAAACAAAACTCGAAGTTTAAGTACCACAACCACTATTACAAATGGACTGTAACCTTACTTGAATACCATGTCACCAAAGAAGATAGGTCCCAAGTCGGCTTTACACTAGAGCCAAGGCCTTAAAAGTTTTAGAAAAAGGGAGGAGCTCAAAGAGCTAGTTAGAAATAAGATGAAAAGAGAGAAACATATCTGAATTATATTAATGAATGGTATGAGAAATAATGTATAGTGAGATCATATATATAGGAGAAGGAAAAAAAGTAGGTGAGTGGGGAGCAAGTTATCCTGTACATGGTAAGTCTCAATCACAGGAATCCTAATTAGATGTGAAAAAGGATAAATATAAAAATTTACTAATATATATTAACACTCCCCCTCAAACTCAAGGTGGGTTATACGACACCATCTGGAGTTTGAAAACAAGTTCTTAAAAGCGCCCTGGTGGAAGAGATTTGGTGAAGATATCTGCTATCTGATCATGAGAAGTGACCAATTGTAACTACAAGATATTCTAAAGTAGATGATGACGAACAAAATGACAATCTATCTTAATGTGTTTGGTCCGCTCATGAAAAATATCATTGTGTGCAATCTGAATAGCACTCTTATTATCACAATAGATATGAGTAGCAGTGGACGAACAAACACCCATATCCTGAAGAAACCATTGTAACCATAAAAGCTCAGAAGTAGTATCGGCAAGTGTTCTATACTCGGCCCCAGTGCTAGATCGAGCAATAATGGGCTGTTTCTTACTACTCCAAGAGATAAGTGAGCTACCAAGAAAGAAGCAATATCCTGTAGTGGAACGATGATCAATATCCTATAGTGGAACGACAATCTGTTGGGTTGCCAGCCCAATTTGCATCAGAATAAGCACGAATCACTAGTGAAGATTGAATTATATTAATGAATAGTATGAGAAATAATATACAGTTAAAGCATATATATAGGAGATGAAAAAAAGGTAGGTAAGTGGGGAACAAGTTATCTTATATATGATAAGTCCCAATCACAGGAATTCTAATTAGATGTGGAAAAGGATAAATATAAAAATATACTAATATTTATTAAGAGAGCCCAATAGGTTTCTAGGGCTGAAAGAAATCACACAATTTTCGTAGAAAATGAACTTTTTTTAAATAATTTGTAGAAAACAGATAAGTTTAGCAATTTTAAGGAATGAACTGAACATTTTAGATTTCGGTACTAAAATTACCAGATAAAAGATATCATTTCAAATAATCCGCAATCCGAACCCCATTTCCAAACTCAAACCATTTTCAAACACAATATTATAATATGTAAGTCAGGAGATAGATTACTATATTAAGTATAAGAAATCTCCATATACCAAATACCTTAATCAATCTAACATTGTGTATCCTTTACATCTTGAGGGGCCTTTCCCCTGGGACCGTTGTCCCTGTCCTTTGATTTTGGGGGCTTATATCTCAGGATCGTGAACACCTCCACACTCAAGCTGGCCCGAGCTGTTTAAATTTTTGCAACCTAAGGCAAACTCTTACCTTACCTCTTTTATCCATGTCATACACAGTTGGGAACCAAAGCCAAACAGCACATTAGGTAAACCGTACACAATTCCATATGCAAAATGTTCTCATTTCATAGTCACAAACTTATGTTAGAATTTCATAAGATATCAAAACTTGGAATTAAATAGTCAAATAAACTTATCTAGTTTAACACAGCAAATTACACTCTAAACTCAAACTATAATTAGAAGAGGAACCGTTTGGTAGATCAGAAATCGATCAGAGAATATCAAAGAAACTGGCTTTAATAGAACAATTTGATGAGTGATTCAATTTTTCTTTCTTGGAGAAAGACGAGAGGAGGGAGAGAGAATTAGAAGAGGAACTGATAGAGTATTTCACTCCAATTATGAAGCGTACAATGTGGAGGTTAAGCCAATGTGATGTGGATAGGAAGTCTACTTTGACCAGAACTTCTCTATCTCTATATAAGTCTGGGGAACTGAAGAGCCAGTCTCCTACGAGGACACAGTCCCATTTGACAGCTATAAATATACAGACAATCCATATACCATGTACGCAATTAATACCTTTTGAGTTTCTTTATAGCTTTGAAAGCCTTTCCGATTTTTGACTTGATCGTCGGAGCGCAGTCGGCCGGCACCATGCCGGTGTCCTTCTGATTACCTTTGTTTTGTCCTTTTACAGGTTAGCGTTGACTCAGATCACGTGTCAATTTTTGCATCATCAGTTAGCACCGTCTATGGGAACGATCAATTTCCTATTTTATAATGAAATTATAATTCGTAAGTGATCCGAGTCATCGCCAAAAAACATCAAACTGACAACACAAAAAGTGTTACTATGCAGCCCAACTTTTTGCCGATGTGTTGCTGGATTCAAGATTTTCCTCCACATCTCCAATACATGTCAAGACGGCTCAAGGTTACAAATTATCTTTTCTTAAACTATTACTTGACTTATACAAATTGGTTTTCCAATTCATTAACCTACCACATGTTATTAAGCTTTTATATATACACACACACACACACACACTCCATATGCCACGAGAATCAGTTTCATGGATACGGGTGTATAAACAGTAGCTTTTGAAATATAGACTAACAAGTTGCTCATTGATCTGATATAAATCTATACATGCCAGCCACTATAGAAAGAAATGGATTTATTATTTTTCTAATCCCATTATATATATATATTGACGCCATGTATCACCATAGCAAATCTAATGGGTTTTGTTTTATTATGCCATGAGGCAATGTTTGTAAAACATTACGAATAGTTTGGTTTTTCACTTAACATATTCTGCTTCAACACCATGTGTCAATTGGCAAAGTTCACTCATTTTGTTTCTCTTTTCTCTGTTAGACTAGTGGGCTAATAAACATATAAATATATATGCGGACCACAAGTGAGTTTCAATTGCAATTTTGTAATTCTATCCATGGTCATGTGTCAATCATCTAGGTTATCAATATTTGATGAGAAGCTGACCAAGTTTGATCTATATATCCTCACTCCACTTTGACGACATGTGTCATTCAAGAATGCCAAGAAACCCATTAGAATTGGAGCCACCATGAGCTACCGGACAGCCACAACTCAACCACTACCATAGCGGCAAAATCGTCATGCCCATGGCATAAAAAAAGTAGCAATTCAGCCCACTGTTGCAATCCAAATTCCATGAAGAACCTTTACGTTACCGTTGTAATCCCTCCATGAACAAGCTTACCACAGTGACCAATTTGAAGTGATGTGTCAATTGCCCAAGATCAAAACAAAAAGTAGTAACCCCTAGTATCGCTATTAAGGCAACACTTCGTTCTCACCTGTGGCAGCGACATGTATGAGGCCATTCACCCATCTCTTGGTATAAGCTGCCACATGTCATCATTTTTGGTGTACACATATGATTTTTATGTGAACAGAAGATATGTAAAATCATGTGTTTGTCGACTTGCCATCTCGATGAATTGCGATACAATTTTCTTCATCCACGGTATGTCCCTTGGGTATCTTTTGCCTTTGGTTAGTAGAAAAATGGGTGATAGAGATATATCTTTTGGCCAGTTGGTTAGTTTCAGTCCAAGTAATGGACCAATTACGAAAGAGGGATTAGATTACGACCACCAACCCAATGAGATTCATTAAGAGAAAAATCTTGTTGGACATCATCACGATATCTTTTGAAAGAGCATGAAGAGGTGACCACAATCCGTTTCGCACTACTTGCTTTTCTACAAGATCTCAGTACATTCAAGGTGTCTTTTATACATAGATTAATTAAAGTTGCCTGTAATACTAGTAGCAGAGCAAATGAGTGCTAAACTCAGGAATTAATTATGTTGATATGCAGCATTCACCAACTTATATGTTCAGCTTGACAGGGACATTATTAGATTGAGTTCAAAAAGTGAAATTTACAGGATTTTTTCAGCAAGACGTATAGTCACTAGAATATTCATATCTCCCTTGTGTAATATCGGATTGACACAAACCTCCCCTTATTAAAGGATCGAGCTAACACCTTCCCTTCTTAAAGGGTCGAGCCGAAACCTCCTCTTATTAAAGGGTCGAGTCGACTCCTCCTATTCTTAAAGGGTTGAGTTGAACCTTCCCTTATTAAATGATCAAGCCATCAATTCCTCCCCTTACTAAAAGGTCGAACCAACACCTCCTTTTATTAAAGGGTCGAAGCACAAACTCTCCCTTATTAAAGGGACATCAACGGTGATTTATAAATCTACTTCTTAAAGAAGCGAGCTCACAAAGCTCGTAACTATTAAACCCCACAAGGCACACCCCTCCATGAGAGGGCCCTTCTTAAAAAGACAGGATGAATTAATTCTGAGATCAAATGCAATTTTCTTGCTAAGGCAAAGAGCACACCTCCACGAGAGTGCCCTTTTTAAAAGGGCGGGATGAATTAATCTTGAGATCCGTGAAAAACTACTTGTTATGGCAAGACGCATACACCTCTACGGAGGGCCCTTACTAAAAAGGGTGGGATGAATTAATCCCGAGATCTATGTAAAAATACTTGCTACGACAAGACGTATACACTTCCACAGAGACCCTTCTTAAAAAGGGCAGGATGAATTAATTTCGAGATACATGCAAAACTACTTTCTACAGTAAAATGCACACACCTCTAAAGAGGGCCTTTAATGAAAAAGGCAAGATGAATTAATTGTGAGAATATTATTAAACAGTCCTACGGGGGTACATTGTCAAACAGCCCTACGGGGGCATAGCCCTATGGAAACACACCTCTAACAAAGGGCCTTTAATGACAAAGGCGGGATGAATTAATTCTGAGAATATTGTCAAACAGCCCTACGGGGACATAGCCCTACGGGGACACACCTTTAATAGAGGGCCTTTAATGAAAATGATGAATTAATTTCAAGAACATTGTCAAACAGTCCTACGGGGGCATAGCCCTGTGGGGACACACCTCTAACAGAGAGCCTTTAATGAAAAAGGTGGGATGAATTAATTCTGAGAACATTATCAAATAGCCTTATGGAGGCATAGCCCTACGAGAACATAACTCTAACAGAGGGCCTTTAATGAAAAAGGCAGATGGATTAATTTCGAGAACGTTGTTAATATAACCCCATGGAGGCACACCTCTAAGAGGGCCTTTAATGAAAAACATGTGGTGAATTAATCATGAGAACATTGTCAAAGAACCCCACAGAGGGACGCCTCTAAAGGGGATTTTTAATGAAAAAGACGGAATAAGTAAATTCCGAGAACATGGTCAGTTGACCCTATAGGGCATAGCTCGCTTAAGGGAATTTTTCCAATAGTAAGGTGAGTCCATTGTGTAAATTCTTTTGTAAGATTATGCCATAAAGGTTTTTTCTTAGGAACTAGAGGACACCTCAGAGAGAGAGAGAGAAGTCTCACAAAAAGTAGGCTGACTAAGGCTGGCCCCTAAAAGTCGGCCAAGTCCTGCCACTAGGCTCGGCCCAAGCCGGTCCCCAATGGCTAGCCCAAGCTGGCCAGCCAGGAGCTTAATAGGTTCGGGTTTAGATCTGTGGGCCAAGATGAAAGGTCAGTGAAATTTCTTAAAATGGGAGTCTGTTTCTACAACCCAACGGGCCAACTAAAATGTTCCTAAGGCCCGGCGAGCGACTCTCATGAACAGGGGGCATTTGATAGAATATTTGACTCCAATTATGAAGCGTACAATGTGGAGGTTGAGCCAAGGTGACGTGGATAGGAAGTCTACTTTGATCAGGACTTCTCTATCTCTATGAGTCTGGGAAACTGAAGAGCCAGTTTCCTACTAGGACATAGTCCCATTTGACATCTATAAATATATAAATGGTCCATATACTAGGTGCGCAGTTAATACCTTTTGAGTTCCTTTATAGCTTTGAAAGCCCTTCTAATTTCTGACTTGATCGTCGGAGCGCAGTAAGTCGACACCACGCCGGTGTCCTTCCGATTACCTTTGTTTTTGTCCTTTTACAGGTTAGCTTTGACTCAGATCGTGTGTCGATTTCTGCATCATCAGGAACCGTTTGGTAGATCAGAAACCGAAGGAGGCAACGGAGAATTATTCAAACTTCCAACGAGTTTTTGTAGGAGCACGAGGGAAGGAAGAGACAAAAACTATATATATATATACCTTGAGGTGAAGGAGCACGAGGGAAGGAAGAGACAAAAACTATATATATATATTTCGTGTATTTGTGTGTGAAAATTAGAAAATCAATCACTCTTCTGCCCTGTTTTTCTAATCTGTGTGAGCTATTGATAATGGAAATTAATTTCAATTAACTGTAAATTATGGAAGTGATGATTAATTCCAAACAAGTCCTTGTCTGTGTGTGTGATATGAGATAGAAAGAGAAAGAGAAAGAGAGAGAGATGCAGAGAGAAGAGAGAGAGAGTGGTTATGGAAGACGATTGAGGTGGAGGGAAAGCGGGATTATAAGGTAAACCAAAATGATGGCGTTTTATTTTGTTCAGCTTTTTTTTATTTTTTATTTTTTTATAGCGTTAGGGCTTTTCTGTCATTTTACTTCTCCATTAACGGCAGACTAACCGCAAGCCCATGTGCACTATATTGAAAATGAAGGAGTGTTTTTTGCACTTTACCCCCTCAAAATTCAAATGATAGTCGCCTAGTAGAAATAGGGGAAGATCCCTTTAATAGCTGTCGTAGAGAGAGAGAGAGAGAGAGAGAGAGAGAGAGAGAGAGAGATGATGGTAGTCATAATTAAAATTGAAGGATAAAATTGGGTTGTCATAATTAAACAGTCATATATATTGCATATGATAAATTGATAATCCTGGACTAGCTTAGCTTCCTATATGACATGAAAATAATTTCTATTAAATCAGTTCTAACATCATTTCCTGGACTTCCTCTATGACATGAAAATCATTTTTCATTGGCAATTAGTAGTAACTAGTGATGACTACTTCTAATCTTGCCTGCCTCTAATTGGTTAGTCGCGAGTAATTAAGCTGAAATATTCTTGTTATGACAACTTCTAGTGTCTCCTTAGGTTGCAACATTCATTTGCAGACAATCACCCTCCCTGAATTCTGAAATACCCCCCATAAAATTTCGCGCATGAGGTGGCCAGTCTCATACACAAAACCTGAGGAATATTAACCACTGATAGCAACAAGCATAGATGCAAAAGAAAGAAATAGAATAATTGCTAAAAGCTGAACAGAAATCCCATTTAACTGAAATACTTGATAAATAAATAAATATATTCTGGTAATACAATTTGGAAGTCCCGTAACCCAAGGACCCCTTAACCAGAAAGAACAAAAGTTTTTAACTTCTAAAATTAATACCAACAATCAAAGTCTCAAAAGTTCATAGTATGACTCTTGAAGAAGACAAGTTCCTACCCTGTAACTGATGAGATGAGACGTCTGCTACAACCAAACCCTAAAACTCTATCCTCGCGGTGGAACCTGTCTGAAACCTGAAATATCAACACAGTGGATTAAACCCATGAGCAAGTTCTATCTACTACATCCCAATCAGAGAACCAATATACATACCCTCAGTATAAGGGACACAAAATAAGTCTATAGATTTAACCTACAAGTTATTCTTTTACCCAATTTCGTGTTTCCAAAACAACAGTCAATATTTATAATATTCCACCCAAACCCTTATTATGCAAACGTGAACACATTCCTTACGTTCAGCAGAAATAAACATAATATAAAATAATATCAAGTTTAAGCAATCCTAACATACCATCATTTAATCTTTTGATACCTTAATAGGCATAGATATATACATACTAGTCATTTCCTATTTAGCTCATGTTTTCAGAAGTAAAATCATCTTATACATTGTTCCAACACACCCTTATCATCCAACAATGAACACATTCTTTAAGTTCAAAATAAAGAAAACATGTGTATACACATATAGATACCTTATTAGATATGGGCGATCCTGACACGCCAGATAAAATGTATAGATACTTTATTAGGTATGGGCGATCCTAACACGCCAAATAAAATGTATAGATACCTTATTAGGTATGGGCGATCCTGACACGTCGGGCAATCCTAACATGCCAAATAAAATGCATAGATACCTTATTAGGTATGGGCGATCCTGACACGCCGGGCAATCCTTACATGCCAAATAAAATACATAGATACCTTATTAGGTATGGGCGATCCTGACACGCCGGACAATCCTTACATGCCAAAATAAAATGCATAGATACATTCCAATATGCAATATAAAATAACAAGGTGCATTATGATTTAAATTTGCACAACCGTTATTTCAAATCATCCAACATGAAATTATCATCATAAGACAAATCGTTCACAAGTAGACTATAATCAAGTATCTCATGTGCATTTATATATAAAAATAAATACAATCAATTAATCAAAATAACCTAACATCCATTAGAGAAATCAATTCCCAAACCAACCTCCAATGCACTCAAATCTCCGAGAGAATCTAAACCTACTCTTATCTAGGTTTCTGGGCCTATTCTTCTTCTAAGAACACTAAGAAAATATTCTGGAATTTTCTGAAATAAAAAAAATATTTTTAATAAACCAAAGAAAGTGAAAATCCAACTTTTAGGCACTTTAAAAATTGATTGAACACCAAGGGAAGTTCAATTCGAGGTGAAAATTTAAACCCAAGGTCATTTAATCTCTAAACAGTTACAGAAAATTTTTGGGAATTTTTAGAATTTCAGAAGTATTTTCTAAAATTACAGAAAGTGAAAAACCCAGCTTTTGGACACTTTAAAATTCAATTGAACAACAAGGAAAGGTCATTTTGAGTTGAAAATTTAAACCCAAGTGTATTTAACCTCCAGAGAGTTACAGTAAAAATTTGGGAATTTTTGGAATTGTAAAAGTATTTTATAAAATTACAAAAAGTGAAAAAGACAGCTTTTGGGTACTTTTAAAAATTAATTGGACAACAAGGGAAAATTGTTTTGAGTTGAAAATTTAAAATTAAGTGTATTTAACATCCAATATCATACAGTAAAATTTTCAGAATTTTTGGAATCATGAAAGTATTTTTAAAAAATAATTTTTCAAATTTTCAAGTTTTTCCAAAAATTTCAAAAATTCAAAAAAAATATCAAAATATATCGGAATGGGTCCAAAGTGGACCCAGTGGTGGGCCCCCGCGAGTGGGGCCCAAAAACACTTTTCCCGGCGCCGGCCCCACGCGCCGGCCAGGAGCGTGGGGAAGTCCCTGCGCTGGGGCTTCTTCCCCAGCGCGCTGCCGGCGACGGTCCGGCCTCCTCCGGCCACCGTTCGCCTCCATTTTTGCGCAGTTCTTCTCCTCTCGACGCCGTCTACCTATTGGTGCAAAAAGCCCCATCCGAAACAGCCCGAATCAAAAACCCCCAATTCACAAGTTCTAGGGTTCTTCGCAAAATTCAAAACTTTAAACCCAATAATTCACGATATGTTTTCCTAAGGATTCAGAGTTGTTTACAATATAATCCCAACACAGTAGGTTCACAACTAAACATTTATTTCTTACAAATTGCATACATGAATTATTTCTTTCTTAATACAATATACATATACATGAACACATATGCATATAACCTTACATGAACAAAATCAATTAAATCTACTTACAATCATCACAGTTAATCTCACAAAATTTATTAATAGCAGAAAAATATAAACATGCAATTAACTACAAATTTTTAATATAAATAAATGCTCAAACCTAGACTATGCATACGGATTCAAGGGGGAAGAGAAGAATTAAACTTGCCTTTTCCTGACGAATCAACTTGTTCACCCGATCGTCACTCCCTTCTCTCTTTCGTTTACTCTCTTTTAGTTCTGTGCCTAAAACAACGGCAAACCCTAATTTCTTCTTCTTTTCTTTTCCTTTTTGTTTTAATTATTCTTTTATTGATATTTCCTAAAACTAATTAAAATCAAATTAATAATAATACATATAGTAATAATAATATTATTACAACTCTAGGCCCATCATTTTAAACATAACCTTAGCCCACTCATCCTAGCCCAAATCCCTCCCTAGCCCAAACCAAAACATTTAAAAGATTTAAATAAAATAACACATAATAAATAATAATTCACATAAAATGATAATATTCAAACTCATCAATTCACATGAAATGATAAAATGCATATAAAGGAAAATCAACTCACATAAAACGATAAAATATAGAGACGATGCATTTCACATGAATTAATAATAAAAATAAAATAATAATAATAATAATATAAAGCAATTCAAATTTCTTTAAAATAATTGCCGTCCAAATTTTTGGGTATTACAAATTCTATACAAAAAGAAATAAATATCCAAGCAAAAATGTCGGCTATTAATTTGTAGATTAGAATCAGCAGGCATTACTTCACCGTGGAAGTTGGAGGTAAGAATTAAAGTAGTCAAGTTCAGATAAATTGTAGAGGCTGGTATTTGAGAGTGATTGCTGTGATTGAGAGAGGGTCTTGAACTTCTTGAAGCTGCTAGGTAATTGGCTACTAAGATTATTTCGGGCAAGATTCAAACTAAGCTGTTGACAAGAATAGAGATTTTCTGGAATAGGTCCATCGAATTGATTAGAGCCAATATAAACGAAGGTCAAACAAACCATAGCGGAGCAGTTGAGAACAATTGGTCCAGTGAGAGAATTATTGTTTAGCTTAAGTGATGAAATGCTGTGTGAATTGGTTAACGAGGGTGGCAAATGGCCAATAAATCTATTTGACATGGCCCAAAATGTTTAAGCTTTCCAAGGTTCTTGAAAACATCTGGGAGAATTACTGAAATCCCATTGAAAGATACATCCAATTTGACAAGATTTGAGAGGTTTCCAAAACCACAACTCAAAGGTCCAGAAGGTCTTCTGGCAAGCTTTGGTAGACGCATAAGATCTTCTGGCAAGCTTCCTACAAGAAAGTTGGAACTGAGAGACAGACGCTTAAGAGACTACAATTCCCCAATCCCACTGATATTTCTCATGGTAATCATTCAAGGAGAGATCTAGAACTTGCAGCTGTTTTGCTGTTTTACAGACATCCCCATTGATTGTACCAACTAATGAGTTTTTAGATATATATATAGGAACCGAAGTGAAGGTAGATTAATATTCTTTGGTAAGAATCCAGAGAACCCATTAAAGCTCAAGTCAAGAATATCTAAATTCTCTAGTTGTAACAGTTCTACTGGAAGAGAATAGCTAAAAAGTTATGAGAAAAATTGAGAGTTCTCAAATGTATTAAACCAGACAAGGCTTTGGAAACCCTACCTTTCAATCTTTTTCTTCCAAACTCTATACTCACTATTCTCAGCGTCGCATTAGAATCCTTCACAGGCAAGTCAAATGACTCACAAGTGACACCTTCCCAAGTGCAATAGTCGGAAGAGTTGTTGCCCCAACCATCAACCTGTCCAAGAAACCGTGTAATGTTCTCAAGTCATCAGAATTGCAGGTTGGATTGAAAGAAGTTGTAAATTGTACAAGAAAGCAGAAACCAAGAAAACTGAACACCGCCCATGATTCTCTCCTGCCCATTTCAAGTCAGCAACAAAGGGAATCTAGTGACATGAGATTAAGGTTATGAGAACAAATTCTATTTTCTGAGTTTGACTGACTAAATGTTATTTGATTGTAAATTTCATTCTAGTCATTGCCAAGGATGTGCAGAAACCAGGTCATGGGGATTGCGAATTTGCCACCCGTGAGTTCAGACATACTGTGAATATTGGTGGCTCAAAATCAGCTCCTTTGTGTTTTAAGCAGTAGCTGCATTAAATGTTGTTGCTAACAACATGTTTCTAGTTTGCACCTATGTCTCTTGTATCATACTGTGCATATTACGGCTGCCACATTTTGGATGTCAAAGTGTGGCTGACAAGCCACAAACTTTGACATAGTACAACCACCAACTCTGACATTGTATATTGTTGCTTTAGTGTGGTTGTACTGCAACCAACATTGACTTTGATTCTTTTTGAGGAATAATTTGAGTCCATGTGAATATTCTAATGAGATATTCCTGAAGACGAGGCTTTGCAGGTTAGTCAAGCTTCTTGGGATATCTCCAGAAAGTGAATTGTTTGACAAATCCAAGTAAAAAGGGATATTTGGCTCTTAAGTTTGTTTTGGGAAAGATTCAAAACACCCAATCTTGGACAGGAAGAGAGATTATCAGGAATAGGTCCATTAAATTGATTAGAGCGAATATCAAGGAAGGTCAAACAAACCATAGCAGAGCAGTTAAGAGCAATTGGTCCACTTCAAGAATTATTGTCGAGGTTAAGTCAAGAATATCTAAATTCTCTAGTTGGAACAGTTCTACTGGAAGAGAATAGCTAAAGAAGTTCTCAGAAAGATTGAGAGTTTTCAATCTCTTTCTTCCAAGTTCTATGGTCACTATCCTCAGCAACGCATTAGAATCCTTCACAGGCAAGTCCAAAGACTCACAAACGAAACATTCCCATGTGCAACAGTAGGAAGAGTTACTGCCCCAACCATCAACCTGTGTTTCCAAGCCGTCCAAGAAACCATGAAATGCTCTCAAGTCATCAGAATTGCAAGTTAGATTTAGAGAACTTGTAAATTGTGCAAGAAAGCACAAACACAGAAAACTGAAAACAACCCAGTCTCTAGTGTTCATTTCAGTTTAACTCAAAGAGGAACCTAAGGCATGAGATCAAGGTTATGAGAACAAATTATTGACTGTAAATTTCATTCTATTTATTGTCAAGGATGTGCAGAACCAAGTCATGGGGATTGTCAATTTGCCACTAGTGAGTTCAAACATACAATTATTAGAAGCCCATTTTGCATGACCTTTCTGTCATTAAAGAAGCCAATAGCTTTACTTGCTTTCCCAAAAAATTTGTTTAGGCCCTATTACAAAAGAAGATGGACCCTAGTAAGTGATTTTAGGAATACAGTTTTATTCAACTATACCTAACCAGAATATCATTGAGTTCAAGAATAATGTCATGAAGATACAACTTCTGCACAGGGAAACCAATGACATGAGAAAGGGGTTATTCCACACCAACCAATATGTGTAATAACCATTGAAATCACTTTTTCTTTAATTAGTCTAAGCTGCTCTAATTTTCTTACATTTACTGCAGGAATAGTCTTATACCCCTTGTTAACTTTATGTAAAATTTGCTAATGGATTTTTCACGAGACTAGCCTCAAGTTACAATTATAACTATAAAGTCCTGTCACAGATTTATCAAAATATATCAGCTTAGATGGCTTGTATGGGGATAACAGAGTAACTCTCCAAGTATGGTTTTATTACAATTGGTTGAATTTAAATAACTTGATAAAATTTTAAAAAATTACTAATTTTGGTGGCAACTAAACCTATGTGCTTTTTCATTATTATTGTAAATTGATACTAATTATAAAAATTAGAGGTAAAGGTTATATTTAGTATGTTAATTAAAAAAAAACATTTAAGACATTTATGACAAAGGGTCATGTTGGGAAAAAATATTGTTAATAAAACTGTGAACTTAGTTGGAAATATTTGTTAAAAGTTGGACTTAGTTGTCCTAACAAATTGCTTCAATGTTTTTTTTTTTCTGTTGTCGTGAAAACTAAATTTCATTTGAATTTATCTCCTTCCTATGTTCATTGTGCAATGATGAGATTGACGTTGAGTAGGACCAGCTGTACAATTTGCAGTGTCTTGTTTTGGAAATTTGTAATTGGTGCCTGAGAGTAGTAGTAGTAATTAGCTAGTAGCTTGTCCTTATGATATTGTCTCTGCCTCATCTTATATGCACACCTAGTAATTAAGTAGACACATATTATCCAGGACAATATCTTGTGTCTGTGTCCTAAGTTGCAGCATTCATCTTGTCTAACATTCATTCTTTGACTATAATCCTGACCAAATTATATACAAATAGGACTAGAAAATTAAGCAGAAATTATCTTTAGGAATATGCTTCGTATGGTACACAAAAAGAGGGAAAAAAGAAAGAAGAACATGAGTCCTACAAATACATAATGTGCTTTCTCATCACTTCCAATTAAGAAAACAAGTGCTGGTTACCTCCATTGCTTAATAGTTTTTCTACCATTTCTTGTCTCTGCCTCAGAAGTAACCATCCAGACATGATGCCAATTGTGACAGTGATGACAAAGCCAACACCACCACCAAATCCAAATGGCAATCCCATGATAGACTCTTCTTCTTCTGATTCAGATGCTGCTCTTTCAGGACCTTTTGGGGTGTCAGTGGAAGAACAAGAAGAGAATGATCTACACAGACCGCTATTCCCCTCAAAGCTTGAATCCGGAAATGTGTCAAATTGACCTCCAGAAGGGACTTTTACAGTGAGTTGATTGTAAGCGACAATAAATCTTGAAAGAAAGCTGAGATACACCAGTGAAGATGGTATGCTTCCTGAGAGATTGTTGTAGGAAAAATCCGAAGTCTCCAAGTTTGTCATGTTGGATAAAGAACTGGGAATGTGTCCTGATAGATTGTTGTTCTTCTGATCCAACACATGAAGTATTTTCAAATTCCCAAACTGTGGCAAGATTGGTCCTGTTAGCATGTTGTAACTCAGGTCCAAAGATGGTGGGAAGCTCCGAATTTGATTGTACTGCAGCCCATGTAGAGTTTGGTTCTTTTTGAGAAAAAATATGAGTTCTTGTGAAGAATCTTCTAATGAGAAATTCCAGCTGATGAGGTCTTGTAGCTTAGTCAAGCTTCTTGGGATGTCTCCTGAAAGTGTGTTGTTTGACAAATCCAAGTAAAAAAGAATTTTCAACTGTCCTAACCAAGGTGGAATTGTTCCACTCAAACGGTTCCATGATAGATCCAAGAGCTGCAACTTGGTGCAGCCACTCAACCAGGTTGGAACCAAGCCAGTGAACTGGCAATTTGCATTTACAAGAGTCTTGACGTTGTTGAATTGTGGGTCAAAATCAGCAGGCATTGGTTCATCATGGAAGTTAGAGGTAAGAACTAAAGTGGTCAAGTTCCTGCAACGTTGTAGAATCGCTAGAGCTTCTGATAAATTGTGAAGGCCAGTTTTAAAAAGTGATCAGAGAGGGATTTGAAGTTCTTGAAACTGTCAGGTATCTGACTGTTAAGTTTGTTTTGGGAATTTTCAAAAAACTTAATCGTGGACAGGAAGGGAGATTATCAGGAATAGGGCCCTCAAATTGATTAATGCCAAGACCAAGCAAGGTCAGGCCAACCATAGCAGAGCAGTTGACAACAATTGGACCATTGAGAGAACTATTGTTGAGTTGAAGTGATGAAATGCTGGACAATTGGGTTAACGAGGGTGGCAAATGACCGATAAATCTATTTGACATGGCCAAAAATTGTTTAAGCTTTCCAAGGTTCTGAAAAGCATCTGGGAGATTTCCTGAAAACCCATTGAATGAGATATCCAATTTGACAAGATTTGAGAGGTTTCCAAAACCAGAACTAAAAGGTCCCGAAAGCTTGTTATCCTGAAGTTCCAGTTGGCTCAACTTTGGTAGATGCAGGAGATCTTCTGGCAAGCTTCCTAGAAGAAAGTTTGAACTGAGAGACACATTTTCAAAGAGACTACAATTCCCCAATCCCACTGGTATTTCTCCATGGTAATTGTTCGAGGAGAGATCCAGAACTTTCAGACCTTTAGCTGTTTTGCAGATATCCACATTGATTGTACCAACTAATGAATTTTCAGATATATCTAGGAGCCTAAGTGAAGGTAGATTAATATTGTTTGGTAAGAATCCAGAGAACCCATTAAAGCTCAAGTCAAGAATCTCTAAATTCTCTAGTTGGAACAGTTCTACTGGAAGAGAATCGCTAAAAATGTTATGAGAAAGATTGAGAGTTCTCAAATGTATTAAACCAGCCAAGGCTTTGGAAACCCTACCTTTCAATCTTTTTCTTCCAAGCTCTATACTCGCTACTCTCAAGCAAATATGACCCAAGTCTACCATGCCACAATCATAAGACTGAACATTAAGAATTTGAGGAGACATTATACTTGCTATTTTCAATTTTAATAAACCTTCACAAATATATCATTTTCCAAAAAATATATTGTTTTTGTAATCACTGCTCTATTGGACTCCATCACTATTTTGTATCATTGTTGAACTAAGGATGATCTACAAACTATATTTTTTCTTACTTTAGGAACATGTCACACGTACATCTCTAAGAATCAAAGTCTTCCTAGATGTCATTTTTAATTCCATATCACCAATTCCATGTATTTGTTACATTTCCTTCACTAAATTTTTGTTAGTTTTTAAAAGAGTGAAGATTAAAACATGCATCTATATTCGCTTCAGAATCTCACCAGCAATCCAAGTTATTGTTAGTAAAATTGATTGAAGGATCATATCTTAAAATGGGCTTAGTGGGATTGTTTTGATCAACTAGCATGCACCAGGATTTTTGTACGTGGAAATCACAAAGGAAAAAATTATGGAGACTAGCCAGTCTTTGGCAAAACAATCCACTATGACGACAAAGAGTACAAGGAGTCCCAGTGCCTTCATAACTGCTCTCCACACGAGCCTACGATTCCCGTGCATTTGGTATCACGTGCTATTGATTTACCTCTTATGCTGTGTCCTCCGGTCCTAGTGCTTTCGGAATCACCAGAAATACCGATTCACGCCAACGCAATCACCTCACGATGATCCGTTTCTTCAAGTGATTCATTCAAAAACGTGAAGATAAATGAAAAATCATGTTATCCTAATCAAACAAGATAATATATAAAAAGCTTTGTAGTGTCGATCAGATTGAGAATCTCATCATAAATCACTCATATGTAATAGTGTGTCCACTCAAATAAAGAAAAACAATCAGAAAAATCAATGTCCTTCAAAAACTCCGACAAAAGATTTAGCCAGAAAAATAATACGCGTCTCTAGTAGGTATATTGAACTATTAAAAACATGAATTTTTATAGACAAGATAGTCCACCTAAAAGCTTAAAAAAAAAAAAAAAGGTGTTGTATAAGTTTTATTGGAGGTCTAAAGTATTTTAGTTGGAAAAGGAATTAAAAATATAACAAAAAAACAAAGGGTCCCGAAAGTAGCAGGGCAAGTCCAACCAGTTGGGAGAAGTCCAAACAGATGGACTTTGTGGCAAAACCGAGGCCACTTCAATTTTCAATCGGTTGAACTTCGGTTGAACTTTTGTAGAGATTTAGTAATTCCAGGTAACTACAACCGGTTGGAAAATTTTACTGTTTTTGAAACTTCTTCAATGGTTCTCTTAATAACATTCTCATGAGAAAATTCTACTGTTTCTGCAGGAAGTTGTAACATCATCTTCCTGTTCTTCTGTGACATGAAAATATTTTTTCATTGGCAATTAATGGTAACTTCTAGTGTCTCCTTAGGTTGCAACATTCATTTGTAGACAATCATCCTCTCCAAGTTATATACAGTAAGAATTGAATAATTAAGCAGAAATGTCTTGCATCAGGGCTATTAATTTTATCTCCATCATTGTGGTTTGAACTGGACTGTAAAACGTGTGGGAAAACAAAATCAGGTCTAAGCAACGGAAGCAATTTTAGAAATCTTTCTCATTATTGTAGTAAACCATGATCTATGAGAAGTGAATAGGAATTTCATACATTTATGAACGTCCAAAAATTATGAAATTTGGTGGAGAGATGCCTTTGGATGTTATTTCCACGTCTCTAAGTTTTTCCGTGATCCGATATGTAGCAAAAAAGTTATGTCCTTTTACTAACTATAGTTCTGAGAAAATCTTGATCTGGAACAATAACTTCAAATAGAGTTTTCGATACTAGACAAACTCCTTTTGGGCTGAATTTTTTTTTTTTTTTTCTGAACGTAGATTATCCAATTATCTTTCTTTTGATATAAGACCCACTCAATCCGATGTGTAGAACTCGAGTTATGACCAAAATACCAATATGTGTCGTTTGCAGGAAAATCATGCAACTTTCAATTTTCAAGCTGTACTAGAGACCACCAAATCTTCAGTCCTATGACATCTATGATAGCCACAAGTTATGGAAATTTGGGCTCCAAGAGAGTGATGGAAACCTTACTAAGAAGAGAGAGAAAAGAAGAAGACAAAAGGTAGTTTTCAATTCTACATAAATTCCCGTATCATCATATGTGGGGGAAGACCGCATATTTATAGGCATGAGGGGTGACCGCCCACCACTAAGAAACCTAGTTGGGCTCCCCTCAAACTCTCATGTTCTCCTAACTCTGTTACTTGGTTATCAAGTCGGGCTAAGAGTGGGATCTAATAAGCTTATTCATAACTTGACTTTAATGAGCTTCTTAAAGTACCTGTCAACACCGTGACTAAATTAATTGGGGCATAAACTATTTCTAATTCTACTAAATAAAAATAGTTGACTACTTTAAGTTAGAACAAAATTACAAAAGTGTCCCAATGTGTTAAAGTACATAAATACCCTTCTATGCAAATTAGGATATTGGACATATAAAATATAGCCATCAATCCAATCACTAATTTATCCTTTTATTATTGACTTTCCAATTAATTATGTTTGATCACATAAAAAGTTTTTCTTGAAAAATAAATATATAACAAAACATTTTCATAAAAAAACTACTCGATCGAGATATTTGATGGTCAAACTTAATCAAGTCATAAATAAAAGAGCTAGCATAGACCACACATAGGACATAGATGTTGAGAATACTTGTACAAACTTCTGTGTAATAATTAATGATTATCCAAAGTACTCATATTTTAAACCCAATGGACCCACTGTGATAAATCAAGGTAACCACTAACTAATACACAAGTTCACTACTTAAGAGTAATTAGTTATAACACGAATAAGAAGAAATTACAATGACAACAATTATAAATTCTACAACTTATTCCCCAATTCATTCGGTATGTAATATACACCAACATGTACAAGTCATTCTATTTATAATGACTGAGATATATCAATTCATAACTAAAAACTCACATGTTACACTGTTATAGATTAGAGTGACCAACTCTATCAAGAGTGCGAACAATTATTTATGAAGACGTAATATTACATGATTTTTATCTCCGATGCATATCTCCCATTGTAGCATGCACATAAATTATATTATATAATGACTGGTACCATGACTCAACTCTTGAGTCAAATAATATATAGCATTTACCATATATATATGTAAAGCATGTAAAATAAAAATTCAGAATCCCGTGTGTAAAATGTCAAACTCAATGATAGATTGGCTTGAAGGGTACAGCCAATTCCAACAAAATAATGGGGAATGTGCTTCATACAGTGCACAAAGGGGAAACAGAAAATAAAAAAAGGATGTGATTCAGAGAAACACACAAATAAAATGACATTAGGCTAGTTTTGCTAATATTGAATTGGATCAGTTGAACTTGGGTGGTGATGTTCTTTCCCATTTTTTTAGCAAGAACACAAGTGGTGGTAACTTCCATTGTTTAATAGATCTTCTACCATTTCTTGTCTTTGGGTTAGGAAGAAACCAACTAGACATAGAACAGTTGGTGCTGGTGATGACAAAGCCTGGAACAATTCCAAGTCCAAACGGCAATCCTACAATAGACTCATTTGTTTCTTCTGGTGATTCAGATGTATCTCTTTCACGACCTTTTGGGATTTCAGTGGAACAAGAAGAAGAGAATGATCTACACAGACCATTATTCCCCTCAAAGCTTGAATCTGGAAATGTATGAAATTGACCTTCTGAAGGGACTATTCTAGTGAGTTGATTGTAAGAAACGCTGAATTTTGAAAGAAAGCTGACATTCACCAGTGAAGATGGTATAATTCCTGAGAGATTGTTATAGGACATATCTAAAGCCTCCAAGTTTGTCATCTTGGATAAAGTGCTGGAAATATATCCAAATATGTTGTAGTCCTTCATATCTGACACATAAAGTGCATTCAGATACCCAAACTCTGGCCAAATTGGTTCAGTAAGAATATTGTAGCTCAGATCCAAAGATGGTGGGAAGCTCCAAATTCAGTTGTACTGTAACCCGTGTTGACTTTGATTCCTTTTAAGGAATAATTTGAGTCCTTGTGAAGGTTCTTCTAATGAGAAATTCCTGAAGATGAGGCTTTGTAGTTTAGTCAAGCTTCTCAGGATATCTCTAGAAAGTGAATTGTTTGACAAATCCAAGTAAAAAGGAACTTTGAACTGTCCCAACCAAGGTGGAATTGTTCCACTCAAACGGTTCCATAATAGATCCAAGAGCTGTAATTTGGTCCAACCACTCAACTAGGTTGGAATCAAGCTAGTGAGCTGACAATTTGCAATTACAAGAGTCTCTAGGTTGTTGAATTATAGATGAGAATCAGCGGGCATTACTTCATCATGGAAGTTAGAGGTAAGAACTAAAGTGGTCAAGTTCCTGCAGCGTTGTAAAATAGCTAGAGTGTCAGATAAATTGTAAAGGCTGGTATTTGAGAGTGATAGGTGAGAGAGGGTCTTGAACTTCTTGAAGCTGCTAAGTAACTGGCGACTAAGATTATTTCGGGCAAGATTCAAACTACTCAGATGTTGAAAAGAATAGAGATTATCAGGAATAGGTCCATCAAATTAATTAGAGCCAATATAAAGGTCGGTCAAATAAACCATAGCAGAGCAGTTGAGAACAATTGGTCCAGTGAAGGAATTATTGTTAACGTTAAGGTATGAATTGATTAAAGAGGGTGGCAAATGACCAATAAATCTATTTGACATGGCTAAAAATTGTTTAAGGTTTCCAAGGTTCTTGAAAGCATCTGGGAGAATTCTCGAAAACCCATTGAAAGATGTATAAAAGTTGACAAGATTTGAGAGATTTCCAAAACCAGGACTTAAAGGTCCAGAAAGTACTCACTGGAATTTCTCCAACTAATGAACTTTTAGATATATCTAGGTGCCTAAGTGAAGGTAGATTACTATTATTTGGTAAGAATCTAGAGAACTCGTTAGAGCGCAAGTCAAGAATATTTAAATTCTCTAATTGGAACAATTCTACTGGAAGAGAATGGCTTAAAAAGTTGGCAGAAAGATTGAGAGTTCTCAAATATTGTAAAGCAGCCAAAGCTTTGGAAAGCCTACTTTCCAATCTTTTACTTCCAAGCTTTATTCTCATTATCCTTGGCAATAGTGACGTGTTAGAATTTATGGCAACTGAGTCAAAAGAGTCACAAAGTACACATTCCCAATTGCAACAGCTAAAAGAATTGTTGCCCCAACCATCAATCTGGGATTCCAAATCGTCCAAGAAACCGGGCAATGCTCTCAAGTCATCAGAATTACAGGTTGGATTGAAAGAAGTTAAAATTTTTACAAGAAAGCATAAACACAAAAAACTGAACACCACCCATGAGTTTCTAGTGCCCATTTCAGGTTAGCTCCAAAAGGGAAGCCAATGATATGAGATCAAGGTTATTATGTCAATAAAATTTTGTTTTTAGAGTGCCCAGTACATTCACATTGTTGACAATGATGTGCAGAAACAAAGTCATGTGAATTGCCAATTTAGCATGACTTTTCTGTCATCAATTAATGAGCCCAATACTCTTACTTGGTTTGTCAAAACTTTTGACCATTGACATCTGAAAGTGCAAAAAATTATCCAACGAAAAGTCAAATAATTGATGCACAAAAAACACTCAAGAAAATAAATGCGAGAATAATAGACACACAAGATTTACATAATTTGACAAAATTTAGCCTACATCCTTGGATGAGAGGAGGCTTTCTCTTCTATTTCATGAGATATTACAAGGATTTCACTCATAATCTCACTGGCCTAGCCATGGTCGGATACAAGAATCAGTATTTTTTTCCCCTCTCCCCCCTAGATTGAGATTTTCTATACATATTTATACAAGGAGGGCTACCATTCTAGTGCTGATTTGGTGCCGATTATTCAGCGATTCACCCTTAATTTGAAGCTGATTTGTATCAATCCCTTCTCTCAGGGAAATAATCTAATATTTCTTAATTTGATCCTGATTTGATGGTATCTTTAGTTGACTATAGTTGCAACGTATAATGTTGATGTTGGCAAAATTATTTGCCATATGTCATTCTCAATAATGACCTGGATCACACCATGTGTACCATGTTGACTTTTCTTATGCTCAGGTGTCTTCTTCCTATTGGTGGGAATTTTTCTTTCCCCACACTTAGCCTCTAATTCCTTTTAGTTGGACATAACAGTTTCAATTGGAGGGAATTTATACAAATTCACACTTTTAATCATTAAAGAGGCAAGATGACATTTCGTAATGGAAAGTTAGTTTATGGAGAGTTGGTGCAGAAGTATAAGAGTACATGCTTTATGAGATAGGGTGTGCTGAAACATTCAAACAAAAGACAGGTTCTGACCAGTTTGACTTGTGCAATAAAATTCTAGACTTGGGTGAGTATAATGACAACAAGTTATCTGGAGCTGAAGGGCTCTTTCTCGAAGGAAGTTCCTGCATCATTGGTGCTGCTCCAGCTCAAGTGCTTCCCGACGTTCCTATTCAATTCAGTCTTCTTCTGCACTTACCTTATCTTAGGCTCATTAGCCTTAATTTGTTTTTGAACATGTAATGATGTGGTCATTTTTGGGCTTTTGGCTAACCATGTCTTAGCCATTTTTTGTTGCTCAAATTTTCAGACCACAAGCTTCATTAGGCATTTGGCTTGTAATGCTACTTGCCTCTTTATTTTTTTTAGTTCAACTTTGTTGGCCTTTTGTCACCCAAACATTTTATTGGCGATCAGTCCCCAATGCTATTAGCTATCAGCCCCATTTGGCTTGTTACTATTTTTTTATGGCGTTAGGCTACACATGCCTTTGCCATTTTATTCATATTTGGTGATCGGCTGGTCATGCCTTTTTATTGGTGGTCAACCTCCATTGCCATTTTATTAGAGATCAACTCCCTTTGGCTTGTTACCACTTTTTATTGGAGTTCAGCTGATCATGCCTTAGCCAATTTATCATTCAGCTTTTGGAGTCGTTGGCTCTTAAGGCCTTTGCTATTTTTGGCAATCGGTATCTTAGCCTATTTATTTGTTCGGCTCTTAGGGCTTTCTTTCTTTTTAGCACTAGGCTAGTCATGCTTGAGCTAATTTTTATACTTTTAGCATTTGGCTAGTCATAACTTAGCCAACTTCTTTTCACAAAATGGCGCTCGGCTAGTCATGCCTTATCCATTTTATCGTTAAGCACTTTAGGCCTTTTTTCTTTATGGCATTCGGCTGGTCATGCCTTTTCCAATTTTGTTCATACTTGGCATTCGACTAGCTATGCCTTAGCCATTTTCTTCAGTCGGTATTTAGTGCCTTTTTTTTTTTTTGGCATTAAGATGGTCATGCCTTAGCCAATTTCTTCAAATTTTGACATTAGTCTGGTCATGCCTTAGCCAACTTCTTCGTTCAGCACTTTAGGCCTTGGCGTTCGGCTGGTCATGCCTTAGCCAATTTATTCAAATTTTGACATTAGGCTGGTCATACCTTAGCCAACTTCTTTGTTTGGCACTTTAGGCCTTGGCGTTCGGCTAGTCATGCCTTTTTCTTTTAGGCGACGCGCTTATAATGCCAACTGCCTCTTCTTTTTCATTTAGGCAATCTATAATGCCAACTTGCTCTTCTTTTTCATTTAGACAATTGACTTATAATGTCAGATACCTCTTCTTTTTCATTTAGGCGATTGGCTTATAATGCCAACTACCTCTTATTTTTCTTTTTTCTTGCATTTAGGCTTGTTGGTTTTTCGTCACTCAAATTTCAAAGAAAAGATAACAGCATGATAGTAAAATTTTATTTACATGAAAGTAATTATAACATGAAGCATAAAATATTTGAAAAGACTGATGCTGACAATTGGCTTTAGGATTGGCTACCACTTTGCTTCGCTTATAGTGCCACCAAGTCAAGTCATGCTTATGTCATCTTTACACATATATATGTATATATATACACATGTAATCACATATCTAATTTTTCATAAAAAGTTCACAACTAACAAGTATATTCTCAGGTTAATTTTTCTTATTAATGAGATCTTCTAATTTCCCATCTCAGAGTGTTTGGTCAAATGTGGAGGCAAATTTCACTTTTGTGAATGAGACATTTAAATAAGCATTAAACATACTCACATATAAGAGTATTGTATCACAGTGGGATTGATGTCATTATCAGAGCTGCCATTTTAAATGGCTTCCTTGATTTCATGTTGCCTGAACCGTGTTCCGTACTATGGACAATATAAAATTTAAATGAGAAATTATAAAATATGGGACTCAAGCTATCACGAGGGTTGTATATTCAATGGCAAAAAATGATAGAAGTTGAGTTACGAACATACCGAACAACAAATTCATGTTTAGATCTGGTAAACCGTTATGGCTGGATCGTCAAGATTCCCATTGCCGATTGACCATAATCTTACTATCTATTTGTACCAATCTCAGCTATAATTGGTTTTGATTTATATATATATGTATGTATGTGCTCCATCTGTGATCAAGTCCGAAGCACACTCTAAAAACCTTTTCGAATGATTGGGCTAAGATAGAGAGTATCTTCTTTATTCTTTTCTCCGATGATGGAGACTTCAATTTTTTGGATTTAATAGCCAATGTGCATTTCTGGGTGGGTACACTTTTTCTTGACTTCAATTATACAATCCATTCCACATTCGAGCTTTGTGGCATTGTTTGATTGTTCCAGCATTAGAATAGACTGGTCTTCTGATCTCATGTTTCCCTTCATGTAAATGGGGCAGTAACATCCACATGATGAACCCAAAGATAGTACCTCTACTTTGACATAGGTCCTCGCCATTACCCTCGGGTGATGGGCACCGAAGAAATGACTTTCGAAAAATAGTTCCTAACCAATCAGCAATACCTGATCATGCCATGGGGTTCCATATGTAATTTGCCAAACCATAGATCAAGAAGGTCCGATCCAATAAAATTCAAATCTGATCAGATGCTAGTTCCGGCGATGTCGAAGACCACGCCTCTCAGTCTTGTCTTGTGACTGATGTTGGCGATGTTAATGGAGGTTTAATCTGTAATTTTTTGGCGAGTGTCACATTTCTGGAATGAGTTGCTAAGAACAAAGCAGTTATCTTCGAGCACATTTTTTCGATAGGAGTTGACTTCGACGAAGGGGCCGTCGGTGATGCATTCGATCGCCAAATTGAGGTCATTGGCATGTGAAATATCCACTTCATAATCGACAAGAATCACTTGCTTTTCGGTAAGGAATCTGGCAATTGAATTCCTATATATCGTTATTGTTCTATGAATTTTCTAGTGAGTTTGACCATTCAGTTGTTGATGTTCAGTTGATCAATAGTTGATGTTGTTCTGATTGATGATCTTTGGTGTGTAAGTTGCCTTTGATCTTCGTGGATCGGTGGTGTTACCCATTTGGCCATGGGATTTTTAGCAGATTTGAGAGTAGCTCTGTGCGCACTTGTGGCCTCCCTCATATTTGAGAGTAGCTCTGTGCACACTTGTGGCCTCCCTCTTTACTCGGGTTCATTTTGATCAACAACCAAATGTCCAAATTGAATGTTAAAACAACAACCGAATGGTTTTGTTCTTATTTGAGCTTCAATTGATTGTCTAAATCTTGGTTTATTCATGCTCGATTACTACAAAGACTGATCGCGATGCCTTCACTATCGATTATGGTCATTCTTACCACCCTACCGATCATTGATCGCATATTTGCTTCGGTACGCCGGTGAACTCCCACAACTTCTCATTAATTTCATTTGAGACTGGCGGATCATCAGTGTTCGTTGTTGGCAAAAGCTCACTACCAATTGTCATGCTTGCCAAACCCATGCCACCAATCTGTATTACCAGCTGCAAGCTATTACCGCTGATGGCTAAATTCACATACTCATTCATTATGCTCGACTGCCAGATTTTTATCTCCAGTAGGTTAGACTTCAAACCACCGATTGGTTCAGGGATAGCAGGGTAGATGATCTTTATAAAAGTAATGGATGATGAGGTCATTGGAGTTACATCCATCTGTCATGGTGATTTTGTGATGTTTGGTCAACTGTTGGTTAAGACTATCCCGATCGGTGGTGAAGATGAATAGAGCTCACTCATATGTTTAATTTTTGCAAACTGTTCGATGATGGAGATGAATAAACTTTTACTTGTTTGGTTGTTGATTTTTGCTTAACCAATCAATGGTCATGTTGAACGATCTTTCGTTTGTTCAGTTGTTGACATTTGCGGACCGAACGATGATAGTGAAGAGATGGATAGGAGGTCTCAACAATCGATGTTAACGATTTGATTTATTCATGCTATTCTGACCATATTCTTGATTGGTGTGATGAAATAACTGATCTATGTTATCCAAGATCAATGTTTAATTGTTTAGGCTAGTTCAACATTGATGGTTCAGAACGCAGATATAGCTATTGATCAGAGGTTAGGTGTCCAATCGGTGATGGTTCGGCTCCACTTTAGATTACAAATTGGAGGCATTTCTGACATTACTCCAGTTGTACGAATCAATTCTTTCATAAGAGAAATATTGAGGAGACATATTTAGAAATGGTTAAGATTCATGATAGCGAATTGATGGGCACGTTCAGCAATGAATTTATGTTTGGCGATAGGGACTCGGTAGGTGTTGAAGCCAGATTTTATGGTTGATATTACTCGATCAATGATTAATTCTTGATCGGTTGTGATGAGGATACCGATTGGAGGCATCCATGATAGGTGATAGAGACCCATTTCGGCAGTGCATTAGCTGGCCATGCAAGCATGGGAAAGGATGATTCACCACAGTGGTAGAGACATGGGGTTCTGGCCATGGAAACTTCAACTTGTGGAAGCCATGGGCAGTGCCTCCGACATTATGTTTGGACATGGCTGGATCTATACGGTGCTGCTGGGTTTGGAATGGTTAGGACACACCGGTGATGGTGTTTGGCTTTAACGAAGATGGTGTAGTCATAACCAGTGATGCAGGAGCATCCGAGTCAGATGATGCTGAGCTGTCAGATGACACGTTAATGGCACTGAAATATCTTGAGTTGGCAGATCAGCGTAAAGATGGCAGGAAACTGTGACCTTGTCACTAATTAGGGTATTTTTGGATGCGCTTCAATATTTTGGCCATAACTTTAGCTACAGGTGTCAGAATCGTCTTTATGACCACAATTCAGAAAGCTTGGTTCGGCGCGCACGTCGTGGGCACCAAACTAAAGTTGGGTGTGTCTTTTTTCAAGGCCAAAATCCATTATTTTCCCCTCCGAATCCCTAATTTTAGTTATTTCTTTCCTTTTTTTGGTAATATTTATTTTGTTGATTAGGAAGAGATTCTGGGCTTGATTTGGGCCAGAATTCTGGCAACTTTCTCCTTTTATTTCGTATTTTATTTTGGCAAGAATATTAGGTTTTTGCTATTTTTGGTAATGTTGATGAAGTTCAGCTATATAACCCGGCTTGTGGGTTGATTCGAAGGTACTTTTGATTTTGAATAATAATATTGAATACCAGAGACTTTTCTCTGAGTTTTTGGACAATTCTCGTGCTTTCTTTCTGTTTATTTTCTGTTGCCCTTAGCCTACAGAATAATCACTATTCTGTCCGGCGTCAACCAGTGAAGACAATGTTTTGGCAGGTGAATTGGGTCTTCGACAGACAGTGCATGGTTTGGTTTCAACGGAGCTCTGGTGGAGATGTTACTTGCAGGTGAAGCTTCTCTGTAGAGAAGAAGATGGCAATGACTTGGACCTTTGCACAGTGATGTTCTCGTAGGTCTGTTATTGTCACGCCCCCAAATTTAAATACTAGAAGCTCTAGTCCAATACTTGAATTTGGTATGCAACTTGAAAAAACAACATCCATCTTACCATACATTCATCTAATATTTACATACTACAATCAAAATATGATCATCTAGATCATCCATTACAAAAACTTTATATGGAGACATTGTTATACATCTTCAAAATCATCTATGTACAATAAAAAAATACTACATATATATATAACACATATGCATAACTACATTTCTAACCCTATAAAGTCTTAGAATTACCTTTAGGTCCTAAAGGAAAAAAAAAACAAAAGTCCTATTTAGTTTTAAGGGTATTACAATTATGGTGGTGGTGTGGTCATCTCTGGTGGACTCCTTCTAAGGAATTGACACTTCTCGTCATCAATCGTGTTTGATTGTAGGATTCACCATAGATCAATCTGTAATTATTTGAACCTCTAATCAACTACCGATCATACTTTGATTGCCGCCGGTTGGGCTATAGAACTAGTAAACCGTCACTGCTAATTAATATTGTTTTGTGTTGGAGATCGACATTATTTTCAGATTTGTGTCTTATCGCTTCATCAATGTCAATGGCGACTCTGCTCTACTATTTTCGACAGCTGCTGAAAACTTTCTCCAGCAACGCCATTATGTTCAATTCTAAAGCTTGTGGAGTCAGAGTTGCCAGAATTGTCGGTGTGACGATCAACTTGTTGATCTAGAAGCGATGAACCAAAGTCGTCCTTGCTACCTTTGAGGTTGATTTTCTAGTTGTGTTATGTTGAAGAGGCTGTAATCTCAATAGCTAGAGAGAATGTATGTTCTGTTACGTGATTTCAATCATGTTCGATCGAGTACAGTTTGTCGATGAAATTTGCTGATTGTGTTTAATTCAGTCGAGTTTGACTTTAACCGATTCTTACCCTTGTTGATCCATAAGTCATGTTTGATCTTATTTCGAATAGTTGGATCTATCGATGAGATCTCATCGTTGATCTAGCATGATGTACCACCGATTCTTAGATCTATGTTTGATTGTCATGCAAAATGCACCACCAATCGTGGCATTCATGTTTAATCTGTAAAGATTCCAACAGTTGCATTCCTTCATGGCATATCGGTGGTGATGTCAAAGAGACTAGATTTCCAGTGCCTCCTTTTATTGTTGCTTCACCAAAAAATTACTTCCGAGCATGGCTGTAAGTATATATGATTTTATATATATACAATGCAAATAGAGATACATATAACTTATACCTCAGTGTAATTGCATATATATACATATATATGTACTGTCACACACATAATTGCATATATACACATATATATGTACTGTCACACACAATAGTATACGTATATACACTCGAAACTTTACATATAAAAAGAGAATGACTTGGCTTTGAAAAGAAAGACTTATCTTTCGTATATAAATTCACTGATGAGAGATCTGACTGAACGGATTGAATTCCTCATCAATCAGTTATGAGAAGCGTTAGAAGCCTCATTCGGATCACGTAAGACTCTAAAAATGCTTCTGTTTATTCCCTACTGAAGTGGCATTGTTTCGACGACTAACTTTTGAATGTAAATTCAGAGAAATGACCTCGTCCTTCTTGATAGAGAAAACTCTGACATAAAAATTAAGAAAAGAGCAAGAGACTTGCGATGAGTCAAAAACGATTGAATTCATATTCGTTTCCCACAGACGGCGCCAAAGTGCAAGTGCAAAAAATTATCCAACGAAAAGTGAAACAATTGATGCACAAAGAACACTCAAGAAAATAAATGTGAGAATAATAAACACACAAGATTTACATGGTTTGACACAATTTGGCCTACATCCATGGATGAGAGGAGACTTTCTCATATATTTCATGAGATATTGCAAGGATTATGCTCATAATCTCATTGGCCTAGCCATGGCTGGATACAAGAATCAGTATTTCTTTCTCCCCTCTCTCCCCCTGGATTGGGATTTTTTATACATATTTATACGAGGAGGGCTACCATTTTAGTGCTGATTTCCTGCCAATTATTCAGTGATTCACCCTTGATTTGAGGCTGATTTGTATCAATCCATTCTCTCAAGGAAATAATCTAATATTTCCTAATTTGATCTTGATTTGATAATATCTCTAGTTGACTATAGTTGCCATGTATAATGTTGATGTTGGCGAAATTATTTGCCACATGTCAGTTACAATAATGACTTGGATCATGCCATGCGTACCATGTTGACTTTTCTTATGCTCAGGTGTCTTCTTCCTATTGGTGGAAATTTTTCTTCCCCCATAACATCAGAAAGAAATACTGATTCTTGTATTTACATGCTTTGTGTGATTGGATCAGTTTTAATTGGGCTGAAAATTAAAATAATATAGAAAATTGAGCAAAAGAGAAAGTAAACCTATTCACCCCCTCTACGTTTTAATCAAGCTTTCGTAGCCACTTGTGCACTGCACTACTCACATTTACAATACTAAATCTTGGAAGAAAGAGATGATTCATTAGCACTTTCGTCGGCAAGATTGGGGTAAAATTTTGCAAATTCCATTAAGTTTAACTGCTTATTGGGATCGACAAGTATGGGGCTTCTCCAAAAAAAGTGAGTTTTTAGTTAAGTTCTCTTATTATGTGGCCATTCAAAACCAAGCTTTTAGGCCTTCACTCACCCTTGCTTAAGAGAAATCCAGTTCAAGGCTCTCACTGCAACAATACTAGTACAGTTTATGGTTTTTGAAAATAAAGCTCAAAGTGAAACATTTTATTTGGTTTTTTTTCAGGATCAGATTCCATCCCAATTTGCGTTATAGAATAAAGGAGTGGTGGAGGAAGCTGTGTGCCAATTGTGTGGGTTGGATTTGGAAACTCTTCCCCATTTGTTGTATGGATGTTCGAAAGTAGCCTTATTTTGGAAATTGTGTCCTCTTGGGGTTGATTCTGTGGCATCCATTCGATTCGGCTGGGCTGATTAGTGGTTGAGTTTTGGTTGTGGAGGGATGTTGATTTGAGTCGGTAATGAAAAAGTTTTGTTGCCAATCTATGTTGGTTTGTGTGGAAAACTCAAAATGCCAAGCGTTTTCATGGGGAATTGTGGAATGATCAAGTAGCAAGTCATCTCAATGGCGATCTCCAAATTATTTGAATATTTTGATGTAATGGCCCCTTGTGGATTTGTGGAGAAAGTGGTTGATTGTGTTGGATGTGTTAAGACAACGTAAGTGTGGGATGTTGGGTTTGTGGCTCAAATTCAGTTAAGGCAGTTTCCTTTTCCGTTTTAGAAGCCTAAAGACTTGTGGAACAATGATGAAGACTTGGGGAGAAAGTTGTATACATCTATTTTAGAGTTGCAATTGAATTGGTAACTTCTTGTTAGACAAGGTATGAGAATACTTGTGCAAGAAGGAATTAGTTTTGGAGACTCTATAAATAGATATAAGGTTAAAGGAAAAGAGAGAGAGAGAGGAAAGATGTAAGGGGGGTTTTGTGAGTGTTGTGAGGAGATGATATGGTGTATGTATTTTCGGGGGGAAGATGCCAAGAGATAGTGAAAGAGTGTGTGTGATAGGCATGCTTTCCCCATGTTGTATATTATCTTCTCAATATAGTGAAATCTCTTTCTCTATAGATGTAACCCTTGAGTTAGGTGAACCATACAAAATATTGTCTTGTGTGTAGATGTGTTTGATTGTTATTTCCATATATGCTTGTGTGATTGTTGATGTGATGATATGCTTCCACTGTGCCGAATGAAAGGGAATTAAATTCCTAACAACTGGTATCAGAGCCAATGGTGGGTCAGAGCCTATGGTTGGTCATGAAGATCAGAGCTAAAGATTAGCGGTGTGTCAGAGTAGAAGGTTGATCGTGAAGAGTTATGGATATATAATCAGAGCTAATGAAGACACGAGAATGTCTTGGCACAAGCCAGAGGATACTCATTTTCAAGATGGGGCAAGATTATGGTATGAAGAATGGAGTTTTGCTATTTTCGGCCCAGAAAAGCAATGAGTGAGAAAAGAAAAGGGTGTGGGGGTAGAGATGATGATGATGAGAATGATGAGTGATGATGATGATTGATTGGTGGGTTGCCATGCGTGAGAAATTGAACACCAATTGGGATGATGTGATGGAGTTCGATTCGAGTTGGAGGAATTTTCAGTCGAGGTGGAGCTATGGAGGAACGCATTGATAGAATTTGAGCCAAGGTGGAGATTGTTGGGTTTGTGGCTCAAATTCAGTTGAGGTAGTTTCCTTTTCCGTTTTGGAAGCCTGAAGACTTGTGGAGCAAGGCTGAAGACTTGGAGAGAAAGTTGTATACATTTATTTTATAGTTGTGATTGAATTGGTAACTTCTTGTTAGATAAGGTATGAGAATCTTTGTTCAAGAAGGAATTGGTTTTGGAGAGTCTATAAATAGATGTAAGGTTAAAGAGAGAGAGAGAGAGAGAGGAAAGATGTAAGGGGTTCGGTGAGTGTTGTGAGGAGAGGAGAAGGTATATATAATTTCGGGGTGAAGATGCCAAGAGAGAGTGAAAGAGTGTGTGTGGTAAGCATGCTTTTCACGTATTATATGTTCTCTTCTCAATATAGTAAAATCTCTCTCTATGGACGTAGCTCTAGAGTTGGGTGAATCATGTAAAATATTGTCTTGTGCGTTGATGTATTTGATTATTATTTCCATATATGCTTGTGTGATTGTTGATGTGATAATATGGTTTTACTGTACCGAACGAAAAGGGATTAAATTCCCAACATGGGCTAGGCCTAATGTCGGATGGTTAAAGGTGAACACTAATGCTGTGGTTAATGGTGATGTGGTTGGGGCCATTGTTGTCCGTGACTTCCATGGAGAGGTTGTGGTGGCAGTTATATACGTTTATCAACTGGGCGGCTCACGACTGGGCTAGAAAGAACCTTGAAAATGGCATCAACAAACTGGCACTTTCAACAACCATTTATCATATTTGGCTTGAGAGAATACACGAGTCTGTAGAGATATATTTTGCTCCTAAAGCTCTGTCTTTGGAAGTTTAAGTCTGATATCAGAGCTTGCCTTCTTCCAATGGCCCAAAAAGATGGTTTGGCTACTCGACATGCTTGTAGTGTGTAGAACCTTCCATCGTCTTTTATCTATCACACAATGAGGCCTTGAGATAAGTAGTTACAACTCCTTCATTACAGGGGAGATGTTGCATATGAGACTCACTAGAATAGGAACTAGCCATTATTAGTACTAATGACTGTTTTGAATTGGTATCCTTTAGGATTCTGGGATTATTACCAAAGTCCTTCTATTAGACTTTTGGGGTTTGTTGGACCATTTGTTTGGAATGTTTGTGATTTTTTTTGTCATTTGGACTTCTGGTTTACTTGGCCCATTTGTACAAATTTACTTCATCAATACATTTCTTAACTTTTTGAAGGTGTTTGAGGCGGTGGTCCATGTAGGATCCTGTTATATCTAACTACTTACTGAAGGTGTTTGAGGCGGTGGTCCATGTAAGGTCCTGTTATATCTAACTTCTTACTGAAGGTGTTTGAGGCGGTGGTCCATGTAGGGTCCTGTTATATCTAACTTCTTAGAGTGGGGATTAGATGCTTTCTTATATTGGTAGAGAGGGAAACAAAGAGGCCCATGTCCTAGCTAGATATGCTTTGAAAGTTAAAGTTTGTATGGTGATCACTCATCGCTTTCCTGCTTTCTTTTTGGAAGAGGATTCAAATGATTGTACATTTGTTTCTTAGTTGAATGGAATTGGCTTTCTTGCTTTAAAAACAAAAGAAAGAAAGAAGAAACTCTAGTTTATTGTCTTTATATGATCAATGCATTGAGAGTATAATAATATTAGTACGTAAATAAATAAGATAGTATGTCGGCCACATTTGTTTGGACTATATCATGTAAAAATAGTTAAAAATTAGAAGGTCTTTTATTTAATTTATAATTTGTTATATTTGCACAATTTACATACTTAAAGCCTTTTGGATTATAAATTTATTGTAATATGGAATAAATTGTCCAAATAAAAGAAGCAGACCTATAATATGCTCACTTAAGTTTGTTCCACCTAATCTTTTATGATTTTCATATTAACATAGAATGGGATAATGTGGAAAGGATATAGGTGATTTATTTCAGTATTTATAGTCTTATTTGCTAATGTTGACTTTGATATAAGATTATAATGGAATTAATTGGGTTTATACGGATGTTTTGGGATGTAGTCCTTTTCATTAGTACAAAAGATTAATATAGCTTAACTATTGATTCCATAAATATCGGATATGCAAATTTATATCTTAATGTGAAGGCATAAATTACAATTATGTTTCAAATATAAGTTTGTCCAAATAAGATTATGTTTCGTCATCATTCTTGTCTTAATCTCATATGAATGGGCTCATTCATATAAATTCTCTTCATCCATTATTTTTTATTACATGTCATCTCACTTATTATATTTAACTCTTTAAAATAATTTCTAATAGCTTCATCCCATGATAATTTGGATCGTTTTCTCTATCTCTTCCCTTCTATGGTAACTAATCTTCCTCTTCATACTATAGTGCATTTATATGTCATCAATGCATGTGTCCATATCATTTAAGCCTATTATATCTTAATTTCTCACTATTGGGTGTAACTCATAATTTTTCTCTTATGCTTTCATTAGTGATTGATCGTGTTCATTTGTAATCAACTAAAATCCACACTTCGCAATAACACGGGTCACCGTCGTACAAGGGTTGCATGTATCCATATCATTTAAGTCTATTATATCTTAATTTCTCACTATTGGGTGTCACTCCTAATTTTCTCTCATGCTTTCATTAGTGATTAATCGTGTTCATTTGTAATCAACTAAAATCCGCACTTCGCAATAGCACGGGTCACCGTAGTACAAGACTATTGGGGCGAGTTATCATCCTCAAGGATTGGTAATTTGAACAATTCAAGTGCTATATGAAAACTGATTCGAAATTGATTCAAGTAAGCAAGTTTGTTTTTTGTAACTAAAAATTGAGCAAACTAATTAAATGTTAAACTAAAATAGAGATAAATGGATAGATGAAATTATCTAGGAAAATTACTTCACCACTAATTCTCACTTTTGGATAATTGTTTCAAAATTGGAGAAATGTACACATGTATACAAAAATAATGTGGCTACAAGCTCAAATTAAACCCCAATTGCATGATTTTCTGCCTTTGAACTACAATGACAATGAGAGAATTGAGATCAATCACAACATACATTTATCTAACAAAATTAATACACATTGCAATTGAATTTCATTGAAGTAATTCACAATTTATAGAACATCTACAAATTGGTGCCCTAATCATGCAAAAATTGTATACATATATCAATTTCCCCCGATTTCAATACAAATAATCCAAAAGATGAGAGAAAGAATTACATAATTCCCTAAATGAATGATTTTATCATTCCATGGCTAATGAGAGCTCTATCTTCAAGGCTCCTTCCATGGTGGATCTAGAGAGAGAAAGTGAGAGAATAAAGTGATTTCTTACCCAATATGTTCTTTTCTTTTTTCAAATGGCTCTACTTCAGCTATTTATACTCATCTTTTGGGTTCAAACCACGCACCCACTTTTTGTCTCGCATCACACTAAAAATCTGGTCTTTAAGCTCGCAACAGGCCCAACTCGATCGATTGGACCAAATGTTCAAGACTTGATCAATCAGACCTTTGCTAGATCGATCGAGCAAATCACTCATGCATTACTTTGTTTACTTTTCTGTTGCAAATGCCCTGGAATTTTCCTAAAGCACTCGAACCTCTCTAAGACACTGAATTACACCTTATTCACCTTAAGTACTGCAAATCAAGATAAAACCAAATTAGAACTAAAAACATATAAAATTGCATCACTAAAGTACTGTCACGCCCCGAAATCCGGACCGCTGGGACTCCCCCAGGCCGACCCGAATCCCGAGTCGCAAACCCGTTTACTCAATCTCACACTATAACCACCACCTGATCATACAATCTCAATTTCCTATTATTTTTACGAAAATTGGGCATGACCCATTCTAAATAATCAGATCCTGGCATGTTATACCTGCTTTCAATTCAAATGGACATTTCTGGGCACGTGTCCCCCCAGCATTTATATCTAACAATAAAAATGGATACTTCTGGGCTCGTGTCCCCCCAACATTTCTACAACATGCATAATAAAATCAAAAATACATGTCTCAGTCCTTGAATGTCCGTATTATATACATACATCACATAAATAAAATACAACTGAAGGAACTGAATCAACATAATCGCTCCATACATTTAATCCAAATGTAATGCGTCTATCTAAAATCCTAAACATAAGTTATATTCTAAAGAGACTAATCACTACCTCAGCAACTGGTGCTATCAATCCCCCAACTGACTCCAAAACTAGTAACACCTGTAAAACCTGGGAGGGGGTGAGCTCAAAGGCCCAACAAGGTATGTAGAACCATACTATCATCGCAGCAGTAGGTTGATCCTCACATATTCTCAAAAATATACATGCACTTCAATATATCACAATATTTAAAGTCATGCCCCTCCTAGCGTACATGAACCAACAATGCACATGGCTGTTCTAGCACTTATGAACGTTTAAATCTACTACACATAACTTATGAAAATCATTTACAACATGTTCAAAAGCAATACACATCCAACATCATTATGTAAAGAAAACATATATGAACAGAAGTATTTACATGAACAATGTAAATCAAATACCACATCACCTACTCAACCAAATCCATTGAGTCATGCATAAATGCACATTAAATTACTACATGTCTACATGACAAGTATACATGCTTTTTACCCATAAACAATCACGTTTTTCAAATCATGCGTAATGCTTTCCACCTCAATGCATATACATAGATATATATACATATCTATATAGAGATCAAATTGACAGTCACATTTCGTATATATAACTCATGCCACAATTTTCTGAAAATCATTTCAACTGAGGACTTCGCTTGTCACAATCCGTAGTAAGGGTCGCTTTGGGACCACATACTCTGCTCACGCTTTTCGGGCTACTAACCCGATGGAAGCGACACCAGCTTGGCCAAGTTTTGGGTCTTGCACCCTAGAGTTCAATACCCTTATTAATTCTCACACATGCCCTAAAAATCTAGCTTTTCACATAGTGCACATAATCACATCAATGCACTTATTCACACCATATAATGCATTTTATCAATTCAATGCATTTTCCTTCTCAACTCAAGATTGTCACAATGTCATTCACTCACTTCATGAAAATCATCATGCTTATGCATTTTCAGAAAAATCATATCTTTCATGCATAAATCTAAAAACACCACATTTTCACGTTTTTCACCAATGAACACACTTTTCACCGAAATCATTCATAATCACATTGGCACATACACAACATATATATATGTCACATCCTGCATATAATCACATATACATGTATATTAGCATAAATATAATCACGCTTTCACTCCAATCCTGTATTTACCACCAGCGACCAGCATGCACTCTTTCAACCATATACAATCACGTAATTACATATATATATATATATATCATGTCACCCATAAAGGTAGTAAAAACATACATAAAACTTCACATATTTCATGCTTTTCCAATGCCCTTCTATGCTATAATCAATTTAGCATTCAATTCTACTACTGCACCAAATATATAATCACATATATATATTTACATATACTCAACTTATGCATAAAAATCACATATGCAAGCAAGGCAACATCTAGCTAAATATACATATATAATTTAGCATACTTTACATGACTCAATCCATAAATATGCATATAACAATGCAAATCAGTATCTGAATTTAACAATGCTCTTACCCTCCAAGCCCACACATATATACATACCCACATATATATATATATCTTCACATCCCACGTATATATATATATATAATATCCACCTTTATATATATATGCACCTATATATATGCAAACACCACATATGATCAAATTAAGAACATATGTAAAATTAATCAACATAATTAAAATATACATAGGAGATAGAGGCAAGAATCAACTTGCCTTAGGTCCAGTTTTCGCTAAGTCCGCGCTTGCAAAGTGGTCCATGCCAAGCCCGGTCCAATCTCGTGTCCAAGTCACATGTGAACCCGATCTCTTTCCTTCTAATTTCCATGCTTAGCCCAATTCATGTTGTGGCCCAATCCTCATCATAACCCAATTTTAAGTTCAAGCCCAAACCCCTCAATCCATGACGTCTCAACCCACATCATCAACCAAATTTATTTCCACAATTTGCCACCAATTGAAGTGGCTCATACAAGGCTCCAAAGTCGAGCCACCACTCGAAACCCAAATCGTGAATAACCCAACCGAGTCCCCACAATTGGACGCTACCACCACCCGTCATGGCCATAGTAGTCGTGAGCCACCAGCCACCTCAACTCACCCAAACAAATCGGATGCAACACCTAAATGAGTCATCATCATTCGAACCAATGGAACCCACAAACCAGCCACATCAGACTCTACAAACCCAAGCTAAAACAACCCCAAGACAGCCATTAATCAGCTACATCGCCAACCACTAGGTTCCACCACCACTGGGGTTAACCACCCTCGGCACAAACCATCGGGACCAACTACAGAACCCATCTATTGAAGCAACACTAAAAGCCCCAAAATTGAACCCAATTGATTCACAATACCAGGCACCCAAAAGCCGAACCTCTAGCTGCCTTTACAACCAAACCCAGCAATCCAAACCACAATCAGTCCACCACCATGAAACCTCAGTCCACAAGCTGCGAGCTCCACAACCACTACACTGTCCATTCCAGCCGAGAAGACCCACGGCATCAACCACCACCATTATGCACCATCTCAAGACATGCAACCCACATGGCCATATACCACCACCTACAGTCGTGAACCAATAGCCCATGAGTTCACCACCTGTGACCACCACCAAACCCGTAAGCTACAGCCGAGACCACCAAGACCTAGCCAGCTCCATCAACCCGAGTTCCCTCAACCTCCATTGAAAACCATTCAAAAACCAAACCCAACCAACAAGCAATTGAACCCAACGAATCACCGTAACGGATCTACCAGCCGAAGCCCCCAATCGGACCGTCACAGCCGAGCCAAGCCGAAATCGCGCCGTGAAAACCCATCTCCCAAAGTTGAGTCTCCACCCACGCGCCACTGCCGGAGCACCGTTACAGGAGGCCGAAACCACCTGTGAACCGCCATACACAGCAGAGCCTCTACCGTCGCTCGTCGCACCAGCCGAGAGGCCGCCTTCAGCTGTGCTAACACGGCCCAGCCGTGTCTCCACCACCGTTGCTGCCGCAAGCCACTCGCAGCCACCTTACCTTCGTGAACCCGAAGGCCCACCGCCGGTGCTCCTCCTCTCTCACGACTCCATCTTCTCCTTCCCGATCCCTCTCGGTTCTCTCTCTCTCCCCGATTTCTCCTTCTCTCTCTTCTTTTCCTTTTCTTTCTTCTTTTTCCTCTTTTCTCTTTCATTTATTCTTTTTTCTTTTTCTTTTCTTTTCTTCTTTCTTTCTCAGCTGATTCATTCTCCTCCTTTCATTTCTTATCCTCTTTTTTTGTTTTCTTATACACCACATATACACATATACTTGTAATCATGCATGTGCACCCATATTTATTCATAATTGCATATAAGCCCACCATATATTTATAATTAGATATAAATATAGGCACCATGTATATATATATTTAGATATATATATACATATACATACACCTTCCACTTGTATAGAAATCTCTATATCCACACTTTTCTGAATTTTAATTAATCCGAAAAAATTTAATCCGGTCAAAATTCATCCGGAACCGGTCAAAATAATTCCGGTCCTTACAAGTACTATCATATGCATGTTAAAAGACCTAAATGCACAACATTTGGTACTTATCAGTGATCATATCTCTTCTAGTTACTCCGATCATCCACATTAACATTCTCATTTTCTCTATATGAATACATTGTTCTTGTTTCTTTTTAAGGCCCAACACTACCCCATATAGAATAGTTGGTCTAATAACGATTTTATAGAAAAAAATTAACTTCTTTGTTATTCATTTATGCATAAATGCCAATAGCCAGTCTCCATTTTGTCTATCTTG
This sequence comes from Cornus controversa, assembly GCA_026545225.1. Classification (NCBI taxonomy): domain Eukaryota; kingdom Viridiplantae; phylum Streptophyta; class Magnoliopsida; order Cornales; family Cornaceae; genus Cornus; species Cornus controversa. Next base: position 14,726,703 of record CM048848.1, read on the forward strand.
CTCTAATACGACTAGTTATATCATTATCTATTTCTCCATCCTCTTGTATTATTGACCCTAACTATCAAAAGTGGTTATTTTAAATAATCCTTTGGTTTTGAAGTGCGATTATTATATTACAAAAATTCAAAATTTTAATAAATTTATATTCCATATACTCTATTTTAGGTCTACTAATTTTTAATCCTTTCGACTCTAAGGCGCTTCTACATTTCTAGTTTTATTGCAATTTTTTTATGTGTCCAATAAGACTATATCATTGGTAAATAACATGCATCATGTGATATCTCTTTGTATGTATTTGATGATTTCATTTAAAATTATTACAAATAGATACGGGCTTAGCATGGAGCTTCGGTGCAAACCTATGTTTACAGTGAACTCACTTGCTTCACCACACGTGGACCGTACAATAGTTTAATTCGGTGTTCAATTACATATTTTGACAATCTTTAGGCCTTACTTCATGAAACCCCCTGAATTATCAATTTTTGTCATAACCCCCTAAACTATTAAATCATCAGGTAACCTGCCTGAACTATTTCAAAATAAATCAAATTACTCACATCTATTAGTTTACCATTTAAACTTAATGGACATGTGATCACTACGTGAGTAATTAAACATTTGATGCCGAGAATACTCTTTTCAGTGTCTAAAATACCCTTGCAACTCATTATATCTGAAATCACCCCTCCATTTTCACGATTCACTTTCTCTTCTTCACTTACTTTGGCACTTCTTGTAATGAGAAGTCCCTCACGAGTAGTTGTCGGAGAAACGACGAAAATGGCTGTTTTGCCCGGGAGAGAGGCCAGCTATCATGGTGCTGCTTGCAATATAATAATATCCTTCTTATCCTTGTAATTATAAGATACAAAACTCTTTCACTCCTTCCTCTATCTTTATGTTATTCCATTTACACTAGATTGTTCGGTTTAAATCAATAAAATATTTAGAAATCAAGAATACAACAATTAATTAAGAGAGATTTTAGAAATCATACCTGATTGACTATAAACGTTAGAGTACCTTTGGTTCTTGTAAGAGATCTTTAAAGAGTTCTTCCCCCTTCTAAGAGTGGTCCTCCGATAAAGCTGAATAAGGGTTTTGAAACCCTTATTTATTATTTATAACAACAACAGGGAGGGCGGCTTTTCTACAAATAAACATACCTAAATCTCCCTTCCTATCATGGACATTTTGATATTAATGGCTAGGATTAAATCCCACCAAATAAAGTTGAAAAATCACAATCTAGTAATAGGAGTACCATGCAGGTTTAAAGAAGTCAATTTTGGGCTTTGAACAAATGAAGCTAACATTACCAAAAGTGGGACATAATTCAAGTTCAACTTCCACCTCCCAACATTATTATAACTCTATCTGGTACTCAGCATAGAGATCTAAAGAGTTCCATTCTGAAATGGTTGAAATTTCATTTTCTCCTTTAACATGTCCAGTGACATATTATGCATCAACAATTGTGACTATCTTAATTAATTGTATAGGAGTTTGTTTTCTTATAAACCCACTAAACTTTTATGTAGCAAAAATGATTTGCTATCAAGAAAAGATTACCTTGCTAGAAGGCCAAAATCATGCCACTTCTTGGACAGTATGTAACATGCTTTCTGCAGGAACACAAGTGATAGTTACCTCCATTGCATAATAGTTCTTCTCCAATTTCTTGTCTGTGGTTTTGGAAGTAACCAACCAGACATAAAGCAGAAGGCGATGGTGATAACAAAGCCTGCAACAATTCCAAATCCAAATGGCAGTCCTATAATTTATAGACTTTTTCAGATTATCTAATTTTAATTCTAATTAAATCTAAGCAATTGATAGGCGTAGAATGTTATGCATTCTAGCCTCTTAATTTGCATATTTTATTATCTTAGTAATAGATTATTTGTGATTTTATTTTATTTTGGTGTTTTTCGTATTTTCAGGTCCTTAATAGTAATTTCACTCAAACCATGATTTTTGGGATCTCAAAGATGACATTCAAGAGGGTGAGATGAAGCCTACATTAATGGGACCAATTCAACTTCATATTTCAACTCAAAACAACCCAAGGAAGAGGCCCAAGAGAAGTGCAATTGCTTAAGGAGATTACGGGCTGAAATTCAATTCTTCTCAAAATACAATTTTAATCTCGTTTTGGTAATCTATTTGTAAAACTATCAAAATAGCCCAATTCCAATAATAAGTTAACCAAAATTTAATTCTAGATCTTTTTGTATTTCACGAAAATTTCATTAATCAGATTTCTGTGGCATCAAACGTTGGGCCGACATTTAGCAGGAAAATTCACTTGATTAGGGGCTGCGAAAAAATCTTAATTGACTCCTAATTAGGTGGGGACATGTAAGGACTGGGATTATTTTGACCGGTTCCGGGCGATTTTGGACCGGACCGGTTTTTTTTCGAATAAATTAAATTCGGAAAGACGTTATATATATACATATGGAATTATATATATATATAGAGAGATGGAGAAGATTTTGTACGTGGAATTATAGTAAGGCCTGAGGATGCGGGTATATATATATATATGAGTATATATATATATGTGGGATATATTTATATTAAATTATAAATATATCTATTAAGTACATGCATTATTATATATACACATAAAAGTGTGTATATGTGTGGGCATATATATGTATAAGTGTATGGGTTATATTTTATACAGTGTACTGTAGCGTATATATATATGTGTGTGTATATTTTATGCATTATACATATGTGGCTGTGAGTGGCTGAAGGGGACATGTGATACCAATTAAGTTGGATTCAAAAAAAAAATAAAGTGAAGGAAGAGACCAAGTGTGGTCTCGGCTGGGAAAGAAAAAGAGAAAAGAAAAGAAAAAGAAAAGGAGAGAAAGAGAAGAAAAAGAAAAAGAAAAGAAAAAGAAGAGAAGATAGAGAATCGGGAGAACCCGAGAGAGGCCAAAGGTGAGATCGGTTGGCGGCGCTCACGGCGAGCTTCGCCTAGGCGACGGCGAACTCCGGTAGCGGCTGAAGGCGGTGGTTGCAGGTGAGCACGGTGGGGGTTTCACCTGGGCGACGGCGGTCGCGACGGTTGGGCTGACGTGGGGGTTCGACTTGGCTGAGTTTGGGTTTCTTCTCGGCGGCCGTGGCTGGTAGCGCTGGTGGTTCTCGGTGGGTCTCCTTGGTGCTCCGACGACTGGGTTGCTCCCGATCTGTGGCTGGGTTGTGGCCTTCTTCTTGGTCCAGTTTTTGGGTTGTTCCAGGTGGGTTTCTCCTTGGTTGTTCCGGTGGGTTGTTGAGTTGCTGAGGGTGATTTGCCGAAGGAGGATAGAGAGATGGCAGTGGTAGTGGCTGTCATGGTTCGCGTGGCTGGTCACGGGTTGGCCGTGTGTGGGATGACTCAGGGTGACTGTTGGCTCGGCTACGAGAGGCTCGGTTGTGTGAGTCTGTGGCTACATGGAGGTAGCCATGGTAGTTGGTGTTCCATGAATTGGGCTGATTCTGATCCGGCCTTCTTGTAGTGGTGATACATAGGTACATATGTATATGGATGATGGGTTGTGTTTGGTGTGACTTGAGAATGGTTACTCCTGGTGGATTTGGGTTTCTTCTATGGTGCTTGGAGGTTCACGGTTGGTGGTGGTTTTCGGTGGTGGTCTTGGATTTGATTGAGGTGTTTGGTTTGTGGATTCCCTTTGATTCGGGTGCTAGTGGCTTCGGCTAAGTAGCGAATGGTGTGTGGGTTGCACATGGGGTTCGTTTGTGACTGATCAAGGGGGGTTCAGTTTGCGGTTGTTTGGGCCACGAATGGCGGCCTTGTGGTTTTGGGCCCTCATAGATGGCGGGCTTGTACATGGAAAAATAGGGTTGAGGTTTGGAGTTGGCCAAGTTAATTGGGTCAAACACGGAAATTAAAAGGGAACGAGGTGGTCCAGTGGATTTGCTCGTGTGGGCTTCGACACAGGACTGGATCGGGCTTGGAAACAGGCCAATTTGCAGGCACGGACCGGTGGAGAGCGGGACCTAAGGCAAGTTGATTCTTGCCTCTATCTCTTACGTACATTTTATTTACGTTGAGTAATTTACATATGTTATTAATTTGATCATATGTGGTATGTGTATATACATATATATATAGGCGCTTATATATATGTGGGTATAGGGAATGTGGTACATACATGGGATGTGAGAGGATATGTATATGCGTGTGTGTATATATATATGTATGTGCGGGTTTGGGAAGCGATAACATGTTAGATTTATCGCCTATTTGCATTGTGATATGCATGTATGTATAGATTAAAGTCTATGAAAAGTATGCTAAATAATACACATTTAGCTATGTGTTGTTTTGTATGCATATGTGGCTTTTTTGCATGATGTTCAGTATATATATATATATATATGTGTGATTATATATATGGGTGCAGTGGTAGGAATGCATGCTAAATATGAATTTAACTTTTGGCGAGCATTTGAAAAGCATGAAATGTGCTAAGTGTTTTATATGTTCTTGATACATATGTGGGTGATGTAATATATATGTGTATATATATTGTGATTGGAATGCATGTTAGCCACTTGTAATGAATACATGCATTGAATGAGAGCATGACTATATTTATGCTTGTGTAAGTGCATATGTGATTTATATGCATGATTTGACATGTACGTGTTTACATGTAGGGTTACGTGAATGGAATGCATGCTATCTGTTTATAGAAAATGTATGCATTGGTTATAGCATGATAAAAATATGCTAAGTTGGAACTGTTTGCATATGTGAGGTGTTATGCAAGTCTTTGAACATATATGTGCTATATGTGTTGGAATGTGATGAGAGGCATGCTAAATACTTCTTTTTAGTATTCATAAGCATGGGTTAACGCATGAAAGTATTATGCTGTGTATATATGCATCCATATTGCATGTATAGGAGGGAAATGACACATACGTGGTTATATGTGGGTTTATGTAGAGGGAAATGCATGCTACGTACTTATATACTAGCTGGTGCATTGGGATAGCATAAAATAGAATGCTTGGTTACGTATGCATCCATATTAAATATATGAGAGGTTGCGGGAAAATTAACTCAAAAAGAGGTGCACGGGACTTCAGAGTGGTCCAACCGTGTCACGAGAAGTGGTATAATTGTCCACTACGTATGGCCTTTGGAATGGACCCGCCATACGAAGGCTTTATGCTTAGAATCGGAGTGTGTCCAACATTAGTGAGTTTCGGAGTTGCCCCCTCACAATTTGGCAAACCAATATATTGCCATCGGAATATGTCCAACAAGTATGGCCCTCGGAGTGGACCCGCCATGCTCAGGCCTAATGCCTGGAATTCGGAGTATGTCCAATGAATGTGAGCCTCAGAGCTGCCCCCTCACATAATGGCAATCTTATACATTGCCAGGGTAGGATGACCTTTCGGAGTGGTCCAGGTCATAGGTTGGTTATCGGAGTTGTCCTAGGTCACATGATCCTCGGAGCGGGCCAATCATGTGGGGTATCGGATGAGGACCGAGAGTGAGAGTATGTGCAAGCTTAGATGCTTGTCTTATGTATCGGATTATGACCGTGGAAGGTGAAAAATACCTTTATGCTTATGTGTTTATCTGTTAAGCATGTTTTCCTGTTTAAATGCATCTCTATTGCATTTGTGATGTGCTACTTGACGAGTAGGAGATGTGGTAGTTGATTTACATCGTTTATGTAAATGTGTTGACATATATGTTCTATATACATATTGATGCTGAATGTTTACTGCTTTCAAGCATGTTGAAAATGATTTCTAAAATCATGTGTTCTGGATTTTGTATGTTCATATGTGCTAGAGTAGCCATATACATCGTTGGTTCATGCATGCTAGGTAGAGCATGGTCTTAAATATCGTGATATATTTAAGTGCATGTATATTTTTGAGAATATGTGAGGATCGACCTGCTGCAGCGGTGATAGTATGGTTCTACATACCTTGTTGGGCCTTTGAGCTCACCCCCTCCCAGGTTTTGCAGGTATAACCAATTTTGGAGTCAGTTGGGGAAACTGACAGCACCGGTTGCAGAGGTAGTAAGTAGATTCCTTAGAATCTAATGTATGTCCAGGATAGTGGATAGATAGATGCTTTACATTTGGATTAAATGTATAATGCGTTTTTGTAGATTCAGTTCCTTCAGTTGTATTTTATTCATGTGATGTATGTATTTAATACGGACATTCAAGGACTGAGGCATGTATAATTATGATTGTATTATGCATGTTGTAGAAATATTGGGGGGACACGGGCCCAGAAGTGTCCATTTTTATTGTTTAGATATAAATGCTGGGGGGACACGTGCCCAGAAGTGTCCATATAAATTGTGAAGCAGGTATATCATGCCAGGAGCTGATTATTTAGAACGGATCATGCCCGATTTTCGTAAAAATAATAGGAAATTGAGGTTGCATGATCGGGTGGTGGTTAGAGTGTGAGGGTGATCTCACGGGGTTCACACCTCGGTTTCTGGGCCTCGGGAATTGGGGCGTGACAGGACACTTCATATTCTCTTGGCAGTTAAAAGTGACGAATTAGGGCTGTTTTGGGGACCTTTTGCTAAAATTTTGAAGATCTTTTGGAGTGAAGAAATATTGGACAACATGGTCTTACACTAATTCCATGGACATGACGTCTTCTTCCTCAACCATTGAAATGTCTTCTTCTACTATGAGCGGCTAGTTCTTCCACTAGGGTTTTGATGTAGCCCTAACTAAGCATCAATGTTTTGATTATTCTAATTATTGGGAATTTTTATATTCATGCATAGATTATGTAATTTAGAGGATTCTATTATTTAGAATTGAGTAATAAAGTCTATATTCAGTTTCAACGATTTCTTATCTTGTCTTAGATACTTAGTTGTTGTGACTGAACTCAATCCCTCTTGTTTTCTGTGATTTTGATAGTGATTATTACATAATGGTATTAATTGAATATATGATTAAAGTTTTGATGGATTATGCCTAGAGAAGATGTACCATACTACACCCTAGTGTAGAGTATATAGGTAGATGGTGCATGTTAATCATAGATAATCCATGACTTAGCTTTAATTATATGTTATCTCCTTGACAGTTGAAAGTGAGCTTGTAGCCATTGAAACTACTTATGCATGATATCAATTAAAATATCACTTCCTAACACAATCTCTGTGGTTCGACACCATTTCAATAGCCATATCTAACACGGATTCGTACTATTGCGAAGTGATATTTTAATTGACACAGTTAGCCACAATCAACAATCATACAAAGCAAGTAAATAAATAAAGTACAGTAAAGTAAACGAATGTACTAGATATACATCGAAAATCCAGATCGGGAAAAAAATCACAGGTGAGGCTTTGTAGCCCCGTAGAAGTAAATCCACTATCGTCGAAACAAACCATAATAGATTCTGTCCCAGACTCACACCTGCTACACTCTGATAAGAACTTGATGTGGAACGCCTCAGGCTTACTTTTGCGACTCCTTTGTCTAATTGTTGTAGAATTTCAGCTAACGTCACAATCCTTGCCAAAGGGTAACTGGAAGAACGTGAACACTCAATAAGTATTATGTCCCATTCGTAGTCTGATCTTCTTTTCCTTTCTCGCCAACAAATAATTGTAGAAGAAACCAATCTAGTAGCTTGATCAATAAGAAATCTTTGAAGCAGTCTTCGAACGATCTTCGAACGATTGATCAAGCAGATAGGGAGATAACCAAAATCACTCATAGTGTATATATGTGTGTGATCTTTCAAAGAAATGTAAACAAAGAATTAAGGAAAACATCATTTGCTAGAAAAATATCTCAATACTTTCTCTCCCTAAAAATTCTCAGTTTGATGTGTATTGAAAGCTTTCTGAAAGCACACAAATAGAGAAATCATATGAGATTTTTATAGATGTTAAAAACCCTAATTTTTCTTGTAAAACAAGTTAAAAATCAATAGTAAACAACTCCAAAGTTTAAGAAAATTTCAAAGTCAAATTCGGGTCAAAATAGGACATTGTAGATCAAAAATCCCCCACCAGAGGCCTTGGACCGATCCAGCCTTCACTTGGACCGGTCCAGGGTCCTGCCCTATAGGTTTTGAAGTGCCAAGACTTCATGGACCAGTCCAGCTAAATCCTGGACCGGTCTAGCCGTGAATATTTCAAAAAATAGCTCAAAAACCTTAGTTTTCAAGGTCGGAACCTCCCGGTTTGAAATAAATGTGTTCTCACCATTTTACCTTCACTACGTGACTCTTATACTTGATCGACGATGTCCACATGCAATCGAAACCAAAGTCAGAGGGAGGTATCGGAGTCCAAGACTTTAATGCTCTAAATAGGGCATCTATTTATGAATTTCTCTAGCTCTTAACTGTTGATAATCCTCAAAGCCTATGTTGCAAATGGGTTCACACCTACCTAATAAAAAATAGAAGCTTCTTGTAGAGAACGGGTCCAATTTTGATCGATTTTCTTTTTATTCATCATTTTTGCCATAAATAAATTTTAAAAGATTTTTAGCATGTTTTAAATGTGGGAAACATGTTTGGGAACTTATTTAGAGGTTCTGGAAAGTTTTAGGAGTGTTTGAGAAATTTTGAAATTTTTTCATAAAATATTTATTTTTAGTTTTAAACAAAATTAAATGTTTAAAGAGTTAAGGAAGTGATTTCAGAACCGTAACCAGTTTTGAAATCAAAAACGGAGGTCGGAAGGATACGTTAAGTGGCCTGGGGGCATTTTGGTCATTTTGCGCCCCTAGATATTTTAAATATCTATATTCTAAAGATTCTCTCATTCTCTCTTGACCAAACACTTGCCATGCTCTCTCTCTCTCTTCTGTCCCGCTTCAGTTATCTTCCTTCTTTCTTCATTTCGAAGGTCGTAGGCTTGGATTCGAAAGTTGTGAGTGAAGAACAACTTGTAGTACGTGGGTAAGGGCTTCATTTTGAACTGAATAAACTTGAATTTTGGTAAAATAGAACTTGGAGAAATTCTAAGGAATTGCTAGAAAATCCTTCAAATTCGAGGTAGGGGTGTTTCTTCCTTTTTATTCATCGATTTTAGGATTTTGGTGAATTTGGGGATGTATTGGTTGAGTTAGCATGTATGAGAGAATTAGTGGGGCTGTGATATTATGTTTTCCCTTTTTCTTGTGATTTCTACATGCTAGTTAAGTTCATATTGTGATATATATGATGCATGAAATGTATACATGTAATGTGTATGAAATGAGAGCATTTCTAGCTATGTCATGAGTTTTATGCATATGTAAATTATCTACATAAGTGTGAGCATATATGTGTTTATATCTTGGTTATGGAAGTATATAAGGATGTAATACATGCTAGGAATAAATATAATAATATTGTACATTAGAAAAGCATGAAAAATATATGTATGTGATATATGTGCTTGATATGCACATATAAGTAATTATCCGAGGATTGTCCAAGTGAGTCGTGCATGGGGTTCGGAGTTATCCAACCATGTCACAGAAGTGGTGTAATTATCCAGTAAGGTATGACCATAGGAGTTGTCCCATCATTCCAAGGCTAATGCCTAGAATTCAGAGTTATCCAATTATCTTGTGACCATCGGAGTTGCCCACTCACAATGGCAGGACTAATGTATTATCGGGGTTGTATGATTCTTCGGAGTTTTCCAAATCATACAGGTGTCGTCAGAGTTGACCAACACCACATGATCGTTGGAGTTGACCAATCATGTCTATGCATCAGATTATGACCGAATAAGATGTAAATATCTTGATACTTTTGTGTTTTAACTGGTAAGCATGTTGTATGGATTAAATGCACACTTGTTGAATTGCATTTGCATTGGTTGACATGAGAACTTGATATATGACATTTAGTGTAGCAACATCATGGTTGCATATCATGTAGGTACGCTTAAGTGGGTTGGGACATTCCTACTGAACTCATTGATTTGCTCACCCTTTTCCCCCAAACCTTTTTACAGATAAACACTAATGGCAGATGGGAATTGAACATTCAAATGGAGTTTTTAGTGGCTTTTGGCTTTGTTTTTAGACACTGTATCTAATGTTATCCATATCGGCTTGTGGCATGTTAACATTTGATTTTGAAATCACAATTTAGATGTGTATATTTTGAGTTTTCTTATGTAACTCATATGGATGAATGTATGGATTTTGAGAAAATGTATGAATGAAGCTTATGTTTACGATTCAAGGATCAATTGTATGGGATTTATGATTTGTAGCATTTCAATTATGTTGTATAGATGTATCCAAGGATTAAAATGTGTTTTGATGGATGAGTAGGGTATGATTTTCTTTAAGTGTGAATTATTAGGATTTGAGTTGAAGTACTTTTTGATTGATCGAAGACCCCTCTTCAATTAATCAAACACCTTCGATTAATTGAACTTCAATTAAAATATTTCGATAGATAGGACATCAAATTCCAACGCGATTACAATAGTACTTCGATAGACCACCGATTGATCGAGACTTTCGATTAATTGAAAGTCCAAGGAGGATTAATCAAAATGCCCAGTTTGATCAATCGAAGGGTAGCTTTCGATCAATCGAACTTACAGTCCACAACTAGACTAAGGATATAAATGATGTTGGATGTGCACGTGTGACCACGTGTGGGGCCCTCTGGGATTAATTGATGTTGAATTATACATTCATATGTGCAAATATGTGATTAAGCTTCTCGGTAATCTAAAGGTTAAGATGGTTCATTAGGGTTAAATGGACGAGTTCACCCTCGGTCTCCGGATGTTAAAAATTGGGGCGTGACAATTTGCTATCCGAATGGGATATCATAGTGAGATTATTGGTATGAGGTGATGATGTGTGATTGAATCACCCTCGACTTCTAGGTGTCAAAAATTGGGGTGTGACAACTTGGTATCAGAGCAACTGGGTTTGAATACTTGAGGATGAAGGGTAATAATTTGATTATGTGTTTATTTGAAGATAAGAATTTAGACTGGAGGTTTATGAATTGCTTATGTTGAACATGATTAATTGCTTACATCCTTACAACATGCTAATTGTGGAATGAATTAGCATCGCGTTGTGTAAGCATAGTGAGAGTTGTATGAATATGTATACTTGGTGTTGAGTCTTCTTGTTATCTATATAACAAGATGCCATTACGAAGAGCTCACAAAAAAATAGCTCTAGCTCCAATTGATGGGGAGAAATTTATGCACGATATAGTTGCAACCATGTGGCACATTACTAGGGAAACGTAAAAGGAGACTTAGGCTCAACCTAGAGCAGCTCCTAGTAGAATGATGATGGCATTCAGACATGTCAAGAAACATAATCCTCCATCATATGCTGGAGGGTCTAACCCTATGGTGGTCGAGAATTGGTTGGAGGACATAGTCAAGCTCCTTACCGCGTTAGAGGTAAAGGAAGACTTAAGGGTGAAAGTAGTCGCCCATCATCTTATGGGTGAGGCTAACCGTTGGTGAAAATTTATTGGGAACTACTATGATATCAAGATGATGGATTGAGATATGTTCCAGGTACTATTCTTTGAGAAGTATTTTCTGGTAACGATGAAGATGGGTTGAGGCAAGAGTTTTATGATTTGTTTCAAGGCAATATGACAGTTATGGAGTAGAAGACCAAGTACACATCCTTGGCTCATTTTGCACAAGAGGTGATCCCCACCGAGGAACTTAAGGTGAATAAGTTCGTGGGAGGTCTCCAAACTTTCATAAGGGATAAGATGTTAGTTTTGGGTTTGACAAGCTATGCTACGGTAGTGGAAAAAACATTAATAGTTGAGGAGGTCAGTAATGATAATCAGAGGATGTGGGAGGCCAAGAATCAGGCTAAGAATGCCAGGATATCTTCTTGTAGCTAGGGGAGGAAGAGGCACATAGACAACGTGTCACTTTCTTAGGGGTAGTAGTAGGCTCGCCTGGTATTATCATCGTCTTTGTCTACCAGAACTCACGGTCTACGGTGGTGTGTTATCACTGCCAGCAGCCCGGTCATTACAGATCAAAATACCTTTAGAGACAAGTAGTGACATCTATGCTAGTGATATTAAGAGAGAAGCAGACATGCTACCATTATTATAAGCCAGAACATGTTAGAGCGAACTACCCTTAGAGGCAGGGTACACAGAATGGTTCTGGGTCTTAGTAGAGGATCGTACCATCTGCTACAGTTCAGTCTGGCCATAGGGCACTGCCACTGCCCTAGCCAACACAATCAATTCAGGGTTCTCGAGTAACGAGAGGGTCTACACCTACTTCTAGTCAGCAGTCAGGATTTCAAGGTACTGGCCAGTGAGGTCAGCAAACATAGGGCCATGTTTTCACGCTTGCTCATGCAGAGGATGTACCAAGACTATCAGTGGTCAGAGGTATTTTCCTAGTTTCTAGCTTATGGGCCAGGGTGTTTATAGATTCGGATACATCTTATTTATTCATTTCTATTGCATTTGCTTGGGCTTGGGCTTGGGGCTGGAGGTGTCATCACTAGAGTCACCATTGTTCATTGATACATCTGTTGGGATTACCATTGGTAAAGTGTGTCAGTCTTGCGAGATCGAGGTTGCTGGATGTCTGCTAATGTTTGACTTTGTGTTAGTAAACATGACCAGTTTTGATGTCATTCTAGGTATGGATTGGTTGTCTATGTTTAGAGTCACGATCAATTGTCTCTGTATGAGAGTGATAGTATGTACACCTAAGGGTGACTGCTTCTATTTCATGAGAGGGCGTGATGATTTCTACACACCATCACTACTTGGTTCCAGTGTTTAGAACGGGATTAGATGTTTCTTAGCTAGCTTATTAGCCAAGGAGGATGAGGTTATGACTCGTGGAGGGTTCTCACTGATGGTATGTGATTTCTTAGATGTGTTTTCGGGGGACTTGAGAAAGTTACCTTTGATGCGGGATTGGGTATTTGACATTGATCTTACTCCCGGTACTGCACCCATCTCTATGGCACCGTATCAAATGGCACTAGTAGAATTAAAGGAGTTGAATGATCAATTGTAAGAATTGTTGGACAAGGGATTTGTACAACCTAGTATATCACCTTTGGGATCTCCAGTCCTATTCGCTAAGAAGAAGGACGGATCCTTGCGGTTGTATATAGACTACTAGAAGTTGAACCAAACATCGATCAAGAACAAGTATTCTTTGCCAAGGATAGATGACTTGCTTGATCAACTCAAGGGTTCGACTTGTTTTTCGAAGATCGACTTGAGGTCGAGGTATTACTAGTTGAGAGTAAGGGATAAGGACATTCTGAAGATAACTTTTTTAACTAGATATGGACACTATGAGTTTCTAGTGATGCCATTTGGTTTGATGAATGCATCAGTGACGTTCTTAGACTTAATGAACCAAGTGTTCATTGTGTACTTGGACAGATTTGTGGTGGTATTTGTGGATGACATTCTCGTGTACTCTTCTTCTATGGAAGAACATGAGATCTATTTGAGGATCGTGTTACAAATTTTAAGGGAGCACTGTTTGTACGCTAAATATGAAAATTATGAATTTTGGCTAATGGAGGTGAAGTTCCTTCGATACGTGGTGTTGGAAGGAGGAGTTTCTATGGATCCTTCTATGATTGAGGCGGTAATGAATTAAGAAAGACCAAAGAATGTATTTGAATTACATAGCTTCTTGGGGATAATGGGTTATTACCGGCGCTTTGTAATAAAGGAATTTTCAAAGTTAGCGACGCCGATGACAAAGCTTACTCGTAAAGGAGTTAAGTTTGTATGGAATGATGCTTGCGAGCATTCATTTATGGTGTTGAAGAGTAGACTTACTAATGTTCCTATATTGATTATTCTCGAATGTGGTTTGGGTTGTGTGATCTACTGTGACACTTCATGAGATGGATTGGGATGTGTATTGATGCAAATCAAGAGGGTTATTGCATATGATTCCCGACAGTTGAAGATCCATAAGCAGAATTACCCGACTCATGACTTGGAGTTAGCGGTGGTAATCTTTACTTTGAAAATGTGGAGACATTATTTATACGGGGAATTTTTTGAAGTTTTCTCTGATCATAAGAGCTTGAAGTTCCTTTTCACACAAAATAACTTAAATATGAGGCAAATGAGGTGGGTGGAGTACATGGAAGACTATAATTTTGATCTTTAGTATCACCTGAGTAAAACTAATGTGGTTGCTGATGCTTTGGGCAGAAAATCATATGGTACTTTGGCAAGCATTGCCATCCGAGAGTGGAAAATGATAGAAGACATCTCAAAAATGGGATTCTATTTTAGTGAAGGTGGAGAACTAGCAACCTTGTTCACACTCATTGCACAACCTACTCTTGTGAGTAGGGTGGTTGAGGAGCAAAGACATGATAGTGAGATGGAGAGCATTCACACTTGGATTTCGGGTGACGAAATAATGAAAAATTGGATTGTTCATTTCGATGTAGGCACGAGGTTCAAAAGGAAAATGGTTGTACCAATGGCTTGTAGGGATGAGATTTTTAAAGAGTTCCATAACTCTAGACTTGCCGTACATCCCGGTGGTACTAAAATGTATCACAACTTGCGTAAACAATATTGGTGGATGGGTATGAAAAAACATATCACACAGTTTGTGGCAAGGTACCTCTCTTGTCAACAAGTGAATGCCAAAGATCAGAGATCGGTGAGTTTTTTGCAACCATTACCGATGGCTATGTGAAAGTGGGAGCACGTCACTATGAACTTTGTGACTGGATTACCAAGGTCGAGGAAGAGTTATGATGTAGTTTGGGTCATTGTGGATAGGTTGACCAAGGTCACTCATTTTCTTCCTATTCAAGTGACTGTTGACGTGGTTACTCTTAGTCGGTTGTATATTGATCAGATTCTGAGACTGTACAGAGTGCCAGTTTCTATTGTATCTGATAGAGATCTGCTGTTTACATCTTGATTTTGGAAAATTTTTTAGGCGGCACTTGATATAGACCTTCATTTTTGTATGGATTTCTATCCCCATACAAATGGTCGGTTATCACTTTGTAAGAAGGAATTCATACCCCTACCTCAATTCTAAGCTCTAGACCTCAAACCTTAGAATCATCAATATTCAAACTTCACCAAACTTGACTTTGAACTGATCAAATTGAAGAGGAAGGAGAGTAAAATAGCTTTTTATCTTGGAGAAAGATTTAAATCCTACTCTAAACCTTCTAAAATGAAGAGAGAAAATGAAGATAAGAAAATGAAGGGAGAAAGTGGGGGAGAGAGGCAGCCAAGAGTGAGAGAGAGAAGAGTGAAATCAGCATTTAAGTCTTCTCCTCACCTATACAAGTATATGTATCTACATATGCAAGACTTGCAACTAAATCCCTCTAGTTCCCTTCATCTACTCATTGTCCCTAGCAACTCTCTAGTAATTACCAACTAGCACTCCCTCATTTCCCATAACTTCACTTATGTTCCTCAAAATTCACTTATACCCTTACATTACTCATAAAAGTTCGTAGTTACATTTCGGGTCACTCGGACCCATCTTAGTCCCACACCCATAACCGAAAACACCAACGAACCATTTTAAATCACTAAGCATACAATTAAACAATTAATCATGCTTAAACTTAATTAACACGTAATGAAGATAAAAGAAAATTTTGAGGCTTCATGTCACGCCCCAGAATCCGAACCACTGGGACTCCCCCGGACCGGCCCCAAATTTCGAGTGTGAACTCGTTCACTTAACCCCGTGAACGAACTATACCACACCCATGTAATCCCAACGAGCCCTGCATCAAATCATATTATCTTATTGGGGATTTATTTACTCACACTTTCAGGAATCACTCACTTTCAAGCTTTAACACTTACTGTGTTTAGAACATGAAATTGAGACCTACACCATTGGATAGAGAATCCAAAAATACTCGATTTAAAAAAAAATCACAGTCAATTCTGATCTAGAACGAAGAAATTACGTTGAATCGAAGTTTAAAAAGATGTTGTGAATAGTAACTTAGATTGTGCGAAAATGGGATTTCGATTGTGCAAAACTGGGGTTTTGAATGTGTGAAAAAAGGTTTAATTGTGCAAAAATTTCACCCTCTCGGGACCCTGGACCTGCATTATTTCGCACAATCAAAATGGGGGTTTCGATTGTGTGGAATTGCCCCTGTCTGGACCCTAAAAATCACCATAATTCACCACCACTTCGCATGATCGAAATGGGGGCTTTGATTGTGCGAAATGGGGGTTTTGATTGTGCGAAATGGACATTTTGCACGATTGAAATACCCTCCACAGGACCTCCAATAACCCTATACATGATCTATTTGGAGCCCAATCCACATTCTATCATCCTAGAACTTCTTATGCATGATCCATAATATAAATAAAAGATACCAACATTAATTACATACTCAAAATAATATTCATGATTGAATCATACATCAAAATGAGTCATTCTCTTTCACAACCACGATCCATTCATAATGAAAACATCATAATATGAACTAAATGCTACCACGAGCATTACATAAACTAATCTGTTGTCTTTCTATACCCAACAAGCTTAAAATCCAATATATACATCAAAGTTACATTTGTCCAAAATATAACCACAACTCAAAAAGGATTCACATGCCACAAGCCAGCATGGATAGCCACAAAATGCACAACATCCAAAAGATAGCAAGATGCTACTAGAATTCCACTTGGACATTCATGTCCCATCTGTTATCGGCGCTTTATCTGTAAAAGAGTTTAGAATAAATGGGTGAGCACCACTGCGGCTCAGTAGAGATACCCTAACCCACCTAAAGGCCGATTCGACACGACCTACATGGATGCATGTCACTACATTACATGTATCAGTCAACATACATCATGTTCATTCACAACACCACATATATATAAATAGGGATGTATTAAACACATATCATGCCTTATAATTCAAAATAAAAGTAATAATCATACGCTTGTCTCTCTGTCGGACTCAACCCGATACCCTAACATAATTCTTGACCAAATCATGTAACCGAGACACTTTCCACACCATTCTAACTCCGCCATTGAGTATTTACCTACTCCAAGGTGGGTAGACCACCGTCACTGAGTGTTTACCTACTCCAAAGTAGTTAGATCCTGATCACCGAGAATTTACTTCCTCCAAGGTGACTTAACCACTCCAACACCCTCACCGAGTATTGACCTACTCTAGGCAATTCGACCACTTTTCTCTATTTCCTTACAACGGTCCCATATATGTATCTTGGATATATGACAATCTAGCATTAAAGATTCATGTTTCATAATTCATAAGCTAGTTATATAGGAACATAGCATGCATTTTATCTCCATGAAGCTACACATATATTTACCTATATATGTGAAACCTAGCATATCATACACATATGCACATAAATCGCACTTAAACACATTTTAATCATGTTTCACTAATGCACACATTTTTTATAAAAAGATAGCATGCATTTAACTCATATGACAACACATAACACATATATCTAACACATTTGCACATAATTACACATGTACACCACATTAAGCACATAAGCATATATGCTCTCATTCTCCCACATTTCCATGCATTTGTCCCTCACATCATGCACACTAGGATATACACATCTATTGCATACAAGAGACTTAAGAGAAGAAGAAAAATACCTTATCCCACCCCTCTTACATTTCTAAAATATGCAATACACACCCTTAGCTCTCACCACTTCACTCAAAACCCTAGAATCGACAATGAAGGCGTTCTAATCACTTCACCAAAATCCCAGCGATGTCTACCTTGTTGAAACTCACATTTGTTCGGTTCAAATTGAAGCTCTTGTTGTCCCCTACGTATCTCCCTCCTTCGGCAAGTCTTGAATTCAAGCCGAACGGATCCGAAATGTAGAGAGAAGGTAGAGAGAAGAAGAGGAAAATGTTAGAGAGAGAATGAACCATGTGAAATGGCTGGGATCACTCTCAGCCATGTATTTAAAAGTGCTTTAGAGCACGAAATGACTATTTCGCCCCCGAGCCATTTAACGTACCTTCCCGGGCTCTGTTTTCGATTTAAAAAACTCCTACGGCCTCAAAATCACTTCCTCTACACTCTAAAAATTTCATCCAAGTCATTCCCAAAAATAATTATTTCTGAAAATTTTCTGGATTCCTGGGCTTACTTAATAGCATTCCGGGCCCCAGTTTGACCAAAAAGTCAAACTTCTCCAAATCTCCCAAAAAATTTTTAAAACCTTTAAAACACTTTCCAAACATGTTTCCCACATTCAAAACATGTTAAACACCACTCAAAATGCATTTGTGACAATTATGATCCAAAAAATACAAAACCGGCCAAAATTGGTTACGGTCTCTACACTTCACACCTTATATCCCTAAGCATACTTTTATCTTCTAGCTTGCAGTGCAATCTAGGCTAAAAAACCTTGATAGATCAAGTATGATTTACCTCCATATTCCAAACATAGGCCTTTTCTATAAGACATATAATGATAGCCATTCTCATTTATTCTTCCAGTGCCAGTTCTTACAGCCTATTTGGTCATTCATCCAATCAAAATGTGGCTTATATTCATTCCCAATGAATTGGCCCTCTTTCGTTGCTTAGACTTCCCATCACTGGAAATCGAAATAAATTTCATCTTTTGTATAGAAGATTAGGGTAGAATAAAATTTGAGATTTTTTAATATAGTGGTTTCCATATAATTCACATGTCTTGGATCGTATTATGGAATCTGTTCGAGGGAAGCTTATGTCAACAGAGTTTAAAGTCTCTGCTTGTTTATCTAGGCTTACCTTTGAATGGGATATGCCTACTTCTTGCCTCCACCCCCCACCTAGGCCACCGCATAATGAAAATTGACGCCTTCCATGTGAGGCAACTACAATTCAATTGGAATTGCCCTGAAGATCGTTTGAATCTTATTTGGGGATGGATCTAATCTTGGGTTTGGGCCTTAGGCCTTATAATTATTTTATAAACTTAGACTAGTCTTGTTGGATTTGTTTTTTTGTTGCCCCTAATGGGATCTTTAAAACCTTTTGTCTTTTTGGCCTATCAATTAATGTACATAATTTATCTATATATACTAATTGCTTGACTTTTCAAAAAAAAAAAAGTCTTTGAATCCTAGGAGGATCATGCTGCCCTAGAGAAGGACTGTGAGGAGGTTGGTGCTGAGTTAGCTATGGGAGAAGATGGTGACAAAAGGAATGAGGACTGAGGTGTTTACTTGGCAGAAAGGTCTTGTAATGGTTTTAATACTGACATACTGTGATACTAGGTTTTAGTTTGCTCTGTGTGCCTTATAGTATCTTTCTTTTACTTCATTTGGTATCCTCTTTTGTGCTTGAATTAAAATGTTAAGAACTGATATGTCCATTATTTTTTTGTCAATATTAATGCTACTATGGGATGAATTGTCTTTTTTTCTTTTCGTTTTGGAAAATATAGCAGATGAAATGTCTTATTAAAGAGAAAAGAAAGTAAAAGCAATTTCTTGTGCATGGAAATATTTAAGTTTGGGAATGATTGATAGTTGAAACAAGATTATGAAGTGAGAATATGTCAATCTCTCTTTTTGGCTCTCTTATTGGAGAGGAAACAAGTATATTTCTAAATAAATGAAAGAATATAGCTTCATACTTAAATGAAATGAATAAGTGAACTCAATGTTGAACTAGAAATTTGAATAATCTAACCAAACAATCAATTTTTAAAAGTACCATTATCCTAAATCCTAATCTACTATTAATTTTGGTCTACTTCAATGAAAATTTTATTACTTAGCTATGGAAGAGAAGAATGGAAAGGGATAAGTTATTAGAAATTGTTAGGTTGGCTCAAATTCCTTTTGTGATTATGTTTCCATTATAGAGTTGTATCTTATTAGGTAATTTCTTAGTAGGCAAGTCTTGGTCTCAAGGAATGAAAGTACTTGTTAGGCAAGTCTTAGGCTCTAAGGAATTGCAATCCTTGTCCACCATAGAATTGAGTTTTGGGCTCTTTAAATAGTTACCTACGTTATAGGTTGAGATAAATGATAAGAAAAAAACCAATACTCTCATTGTATTGAGAGCACAACTCTTGCGTAGAGGTAATACTCTCATTGTTATTGAGAGGACACTTAGAGAGAGAATTCCTGTTTAGAATTTGTGATTTTCTTTTGAGTGAGATTGGATGTATAAGGGTTAAGGGTTGAGAGTTGAGTGTACTCTTGATACAATTCTCAACTTGTACTGTTACAATCTAAATAGTGAAATCGGGTTCTCCGTAGACGTAGGCTTGTTTAGTCGAACCACGTATAATTCTTGTTGTGTTCTTGCAAATTTCTTTATACTTGTTTACTTATTATCACATCGTAATATTTGGTGGTTCGTGATTGAAAGCTTGTCTCTCAACAGAAACTAATGGAACGAGTATAATTGAAAAAAAAATTCAAATGGAACTATTTTTCCACCTCAACTCATTCCAATAACTTCTAAAAACTCTCAACTCCCTTTTCCATTTCCTCTTATTAGTGTTACACCGAGCAACACGTGAGAAGCCAAAAAAGATATGCTAAAGTCATTAGTCAAACACTCTCATTATAATCAATTTTCTTTTCCTCTTTTCTCTTGTACTTGATGTGGAACTTAGCTAAACAAAGAACTAACCTTCCATACAGATTTGTCTAAGCTGAAGAGGATTGGGAAAGTGTAGGCTTCTCTTTACTGTTGAATGAACGCTTGGAAGATAAATTAGTAAAAGAATGCTTCACAGAAATAGAATCAATAGAGAAACGAGAGGTCATGTGGAAGAGAAGTAGTGAAAAATTGAATCACAAAAATGGAATCAATAAAGAAACGAGAGGTTTAGGAAGTGCTCTGCGTACATTTGTGAAGAGAGGTGTCTATAGTAGATTCTTCTTCCACATTTTTGATTCAAGAAAAATCAAATATATAAATATACATGGAGAGAGATAGATCATGACTCTCTCTCTCTATACAGCAAAACTCGATTCTCTCTCCTCTTACATTGTTGAGAGCCAATCAAATTCTACATTTATATATCTGTATATAATATATATACTTTCTTGCAATTAGTTCTAAGGTTCGTTGCAAGACCCAATTTTTTATCTATATATAATCTTTATTTGTGGTAATTCTTAGATTTTTCCACCCACCATTATCACTTTCATCCCATAACTGAATATTATGTCTCCCTCCTCTCCCTCATCAGATGATTCAGTGGTGTAACTCCTATTCCCTTCATGTTACTTATCACTTAAACATACCTCTCAGCTATTTTTGACTCCTTCCCTTACTGTAGAATGACATCATCTAGTTTGGAGCTCCCATTCTATGCCTAAGCTTACTTTTATCTTCTGGCTTGCAGTGCAATCTAGGCTACAAACCCTCAATAGATCAAGTATGGTTTACCTCTGTATTCTCAACATTTGCCTTCTCTATAAGACATTTAATGAGAGTCATTCTCATTTATTCTTCTAGTGCTAGTTCTCATAACTTATTTGGTCATTCATCCAATCGAAATGTGGCTCATATTCATCCCCAATGAATTGGCCTTCTTTCGTTGCTTAGACCTCCCACCACTAGAAATTAAAATCAATTCTATCTTTTGTATAGAAGATTAGGGCAGAATAATTTTGAGATTATTCAATGGAATGGTTTCCACACAATTACATGTCTTGGATCGTATTATGGAATCTGTTCGAGGGAAGCTTATGCCAACAGAGTTTAAAGCCTCTACTTCTTCGTCTAGGCTTGCCCTTGAATGGGATATGCCTACTTCTTGCCTCTGTCCCCCACCTAGGCCACCACATTGATGCCTTCGATGATAGTGATGATGAGGAGTAGACATAGGCTGTAGGCCTTGTTTCAGACTAGATATGTTTTGCCAGCTATGGATGTTCAATTTATTTTTCTATGGTTATGTTTTGTTTATTTCATTAACTAATGTTTTGATTATATTATTGAATATTTATTTAATGAGTAATTATATTTTTGCTCTAATATTGTCTTATTCTCTGTGTAATTCATCGCTAATCTTATTTATATTACTCTCCTTGGTCTTCATTTGTCAATTTGTTACAAAAAGAGGGAGATTTATTTATAAGATATTTCTGTTTAAGGGGAAGCATTAATATTCTGATTATATTTCTGTATTAAGCTTTTTACAGGTTGTGTTGTTTAAGTAGTGTGTAGATACAAGTTTACTCCTAATAGTCTTGAACACACATGTGAAGCTTCATTGGATTAACTCTTTATTTCTATATTTTTTTGGCAACTTGTAATCTAATTTTTCTAATGGGTTAGGTTATAATTGTCTAGATGGTTTTGTCATGAAATTGCTAAAGGGGGAAATTGTGAGATATAAATTTGTAATTGGCAAATTTTGGTGTTCAAAACTGGATTGATCAAGTTGTAAATTTTCCTTTAAATTTCTGTAATCGATCATCAACATTTTTGAGCTGATACTCAAGTTCATGGAAGCAGTTAAATCAGTGAGAACATCATATAGTATAGGTAAGTATGGGGAGGACACATTGCACTTTATATTTTCGAGCCTATTTTGAAAAACTAGGGTTTCTGGAAAAATTTAAGGTGTTTCAAAATAGGACTGGTCCCCATTTTTCAAGACTGGTCCAACTTTGTTCTATACTTTTAGTTTCTGCAAATTTTTACGAAGTCCCACTGGTCCTAGTATTTGGGCACTGATCCTACTTAGCCTGTTCCAAATAGAAAATTTATTTTGATGAAAATTTTGATTCCTATTGGGTTTGAAACTTCTAGGAGAGTTCTATATTGATTTTTAACTTTTTTTTCAAGTAGGATTAAGACTCCCTTACCTATATATACGATCTTTGTTTTCTTTACAAAGAATGCATTGAGAACTAATTTTAAAGAGAGAAAGCTTATACAGTATAATTAGGGCAAAGTATTTTTTTATATTTTGAGAGCACATATCTACAATTCAGGAGTGATATTTAGGATGACGTTCTACTACTGATTGGTTGTTTAGAAACTGCATCAAATTATCTACTGATTAGAGCATTGGATTTGTGGTTCTTTTATTACTTGCTGAAGAAAAAAGGTGAACCATATTGCACTACAAAGAGAACAAGATATTTGCTGAGTATTTTTGTTCTTCCAGCAATCTTTCTGTGAGGATCGTGATGTTAGCCAGAAGTCTATAGCAGTTGAACCTGAAGTCACCACAATTATAAGCCTGAGGTGTTCCACATCAGATTTTTGATAGAGTAAAGAGGGGTATGGAGACAGAGTCTGTTATACTTTGCTTCATTATAGTGGATTGGTTTCTTGAGATATTTTCCTCCCCTGTAATTTTTTTTCAATCTGAATTTTTCACGTATATCCGGTGCATTCTTTACTTTACTTGCACTTTAATTTATTTACTTGCTTTAGTTGTTTGATTAGTTATTAATTGAACCTAAAATCGAATTAATTTAGAAAATTAAGCAAATGAGCAAGTGAACCTATCACCCCCTCTAGGTTTTAAATTACTTTCGCAACCACTTCCGTACCGCGCAACTCACAAAGGCCACCGCATTGATGTCTTCGATGTGAGACAACTACAGTTCAATTAGAATTTCCATGAAGATCATTTGAATCTTATTTAGGGATGGATCTAATCTTGGGTTTGGACCTTAGGCCTTGTAACTATTTTATGAACTTGGCCTAGTCTTTTTGGCTTTGTTCTTTTGTTGCCCCTAGTGGGATCTTTAAAACCTTTTGTCTTTTTGGCCTATCAATTACTATACATAATTTATCTATATATACAAATTGTTGACTTTTTGAAAAAAAAAAATCTCTGAATTCTAGAAAGATCATGATGCCTTGGAGGACTATGAGGAGGTTGGTGCTGACTTAGTTGAGGGAGAAGATGGTGACAAAGGGAATGAGACTGAGGTGTTTATCTAGCAGAAATGTCTTTCAATGATTTTAGTACGGACATACTATGATACTAGGTTTTAGTTTGTTGTGTGCCTTATGGTATCTTTCTTTTAGTTCACTTAGTATCTTCTTTTGTGCTTGAACTAAAATGTTGAGAACTAGTATGTCCATTATTATTATTATTATTATTATTATTATTCTTGTTAGTATTAATGTTACTGTGGGATGAATTATCTTTTTTCTTTTCATTTTGAAAAATATAAGTGATGAAATGTCTGATTAAAGAGAAAATAATGCTCTATACTAAGGAAGTATTTAAGTTTGAGAATGATTGATAGTTGAAACAAGATTATGAAGTGAGAATATGTCAATCTCTCTTTTGGCACGTCCATTGGGGAGGAAATAAGAATATTTCTAAATAAATAAAAAAATATATCTTCATATTTAAATATAATAATTGAGAGAACTCGACAAAGCCTAAATTTGAGTAATCTAACCTAACAATCAATTTTTTCAAACCTAGAACTTTAGTGTGAAGCACTTTATTAACTTAATAATAAAGACCATTACTTATATCCTAATATACAATTAATTTAGTATATACCTTAAATAAAAATTTTAAAACTTAATCTTGAAGAAGAAAGGAAAGGGAGGAGTAATTAGAAACTAATGGAACGAGTAGAATCGGAAAAAAATTATTTCAAATGAAACTATTTTTCCACCTCTACTCATTCCAATAATTTCTAAAAACTCTCAAACTCCCTTTTCCATTTCCTCTTGTTGGTGTTACACCAGTCAACACGTGAGAGGCCGAAAAAGATACGCTGAAGTCATCAGTCAGACACTCGTTTTTATAGCCAACTTTTCTTCTCCTTTTTAACTCGTTTTCGGTGTGGGACTTAGCTTAACAAATATTTGTCTAAGCTGAAGAGTATTGGAAAATTGTAGGCTTCTCTTCACTGTTGAATGAACGCTTGAAAGATAAATTAGTAAAAAAATGCTTCACAAAAATAGAATTAATACAGAAATGAGAGGTCGCGTGGAAGAGAAGTAGTGAAAAATTGTATCACAGAAATGGAATCAATAAAGAAACGAGAGGTTAAGGAAGTCCATAATAATAGATTCTTTCTTTCACATTTTCCATTCAAGAAAAATCAGATATATAAATATACATAGAGAGAGATAGATCGTGACTCTCTCTCTCTCTCTCTGTACTGCAAAACTCGATTCCTCTCCTCTTACATCGTTGAGAGCCATCAAATTCTACATTTATATATCTGTATATAATATATGTCCTTTCTTGCAATTAGTTCTAAGGTTCGTTGCAAGACTCAAATTTTTTTTAACTGTATATAATCTTTATATATATCCTTTCTTGCAATTAGTTCTAGGATTGCAATACCCAATTTTCGGAACCAGTTCTTGATCAATCAAATTTGATTTTATTCACGATTAGGGTTAGGGTTATACAGTTCAATCCCATGCTCTGACACCATGAAGGTTCATCCAGCTCCAATGAACTCGCTTGCCAGTAAAATAAGCCACGACCCAGAGTCCTCGAGCTTCCCTTCCACTCAGACGCCAACGTTTTGGAGGAGGAAACTTTCGACTGCTTGCAATTCGTCGTGACCAGCGATGACATCGTCAACGACATCCTCGCCGTCTCGAACTGTTGAACACGGAAAATTTTGCCAGAGGCTGGGCAGCAGGAATGGAGTTTTGTGGTGGAGAGAGACCCAAGTATTCTCCATAATTTTATATACACATACCTATATACGTATCTGTCTGCATTATTTAATTATTATTTCCTCTTATGTCCTTCCTATGTTCATTGTGCAACGATGATTTTGTATAAAAGCAACGATGAGTAGCACCAGCTGTGCAATTTGCAGTGTCTTGTTTTGGAAGAGCATTTAACATCATCTTCATGAATTTAAAATAAGATACAGAAGCTAATTTGTAATTGGTGCCTGAGAATAGTAGTAGTAACTAACTAGTAGCTTGTCCTTATGATATTGTCTCTGCCTCTTCTAATGGGAATAGGCACACTGATTAATTAAGCCAACATATATTATCCATGACAACATCTTGTGTCTGTCTCCTTAGTTGCAGCATTTGTCTGGTCTAACATTCATTCTCTGAGATTAAGCAGAAATTATTTTTAGGAATATGCATCGTATAGTACACAGAAAGAGGGAAAAAAGAAAGAACATGTTTCCTACAAATATTTAAAAGTACATTGTTACATGTGTGAAATTAGGCTTGGATGCTAATGTGCTTTCTCATCATGTTCAAGAAGAACACAAGTGCTGGTGACCTCCATTGCATAATAGTTCTTCTGCCATTTCTTGTCTTTGGCTTGAGAAGTAACCAACCAGACATAAAGCAGATGGCGACGGTGATGACAAAGCCTGCAAAAATTCCAAATCCAAACGGCTGTCCTATAATAGGCTCTTGCTTCTTCTGCTAATTCAAATGCAGTTTTTCAGGACCTTTTGGGCTCTCGGTGGAACAAGAAGAAGAGAATGATCTACAATAGACGGTTATTCCCCTCAAAGCTTGAATCCGGAAATGTATTAAATTGACCTCCTGAATGGACTATTCCAGTAGAGTTCATTGTAAGCAATGCTGAATTTTGAAAGAAATCTGAGATTCACCAGTGAAGATGGTATGGTTCCAGAGAGATTGCTATAGGACATATCTAAATCCTCCAAGTTTGTCATTGTGGATAAATTACTGGGAATATGTCCTGATATGTCTTTGTACTTCAGATCCAACACATGAAGTATTTTCAGATTCCTACACTCTGGTCAGATTGGTCCAGTAAGCATATTGTAGCTGAGGTCCAAAGATGGTGGGAAGCTCCAAATCTGGTTGTACTGCAACCTACGTTGACTTGAAAATTTTGAGTCCTTGTGAAGGATCTTCTAATGAGAAATTCCTGAAGATGAGGCTTTTTAGCTTAGTCAAGCTTCTTGGGATGTCTCCAGAAAGTGCGTTGTTACACAAACCCAAGTAAAAAAGAAATTTCAACTGACGGAACCAAGGTGGAATTCTCCCACTCAAACGGTTCCATGACAGATCCAAGAGTTGCAGCTTGGTGCAGCCAGTCAACCAGGTTGGAACCAAGCCAGTGAGCTGACAATTTGCAATTACAAGAGTCTTCAGGTTGTTGAATAGTAGATGAGAATCAGCAGGCATTACTTCTTCGTGGAAGTTGAAGGTAAGAACTAAAGTAGTCAAATTCCTGCAATGTTGTAGAATAGCTAGAGCTTCAGATAAATTGTAGAGGCTGGTATTTGAGAGTGCTAGGTGAGAGAGGGTCTTGAACTTCTTGAAGCTGCTAGGTAATTGGCTTCTAAGATTATTTCAGGCAAGATTCAAGCTTACTCAGTTGTGGACATGAATAGAGATTATCAGGAAAAGGTCCATCAAATTGATTAGAGCTAATATCAAGGAATGTCAAACAAACCATAGCAGAGCAGTTGAGAACAAATGGTCCAGTGAGAGAATTATTGTTAAGGTTAAGTGATGAAATGCTCGGCGAAAGGGTTAATGAGGGTGGCAAATGACTGATAAATTTATTTGACATGGCCCTAAATTGTTTAAGCTTTCCAAGGTTCTTAAAAGCATCTGGGAGAATTCCTGAAAACCCATTGAAAGATATATCCAATCTGACAAGATTTGAGAGGTTTCCGAAACCAGAACTCAAAGGTCCAGAAAGCTTGTTATCCTGAAGATCCAGTTGGCTCAACTTTGGTAGACGCATGAGATATTATGGCAAACTTCCTACAAGGAAGTTTGAACTGAGAGACAAATGCTCTAAGTGACTACAATTCGCCAAACTCACTGGAATTTCTCTATAGCAATAGTTCAAGGAGAGATCAAGAACTTGCAGTCCTTTTGCTGTTTCACAGATACCCAATTGATTGTACCAACTAATGAGTTTTTAGATATATCTAGGAACTGAAGTGTAGGTATATTAATATTCTTTGGTAAGATTCCAGAGAACCCGTTAAAGCTTAAGTCAAGAATCATTAAACTCTCTAGTTGGAAGAGAATAGCTAAAAAAGTTATGAGAAAGATTGAGTTCTCAAATGTATTAAACCAGCCAAGGCTTTGGAAACCCTACCTTTCAATCTTTTACTTCCAAGCTCTATACTCACTATCCTCAGCGACGCGTTACAATCCTTCAAAGGCAAGTCAAATGACTCACAAGTGACACCTTCCCAATTGCAACAGTCCGAAGAGTTGCTGGCGCCCCAACCATCAACCTGTGATTCCAAGCCGTCCAAGAAACCGTGCAATGCTCTCAAGTCATCAGAATTGCAGGTTAGATTTATAGAACTTATAAATTGTGCAAGAAAGCACAAACACAGAAAACTGAAAACAACCCAGTCTAGTGTTCGTTTCAGGTTAACTCAAAGAGGAACCTAATGCATGAGATCAGGGTTATGAGAATAAATTATTGACTGTAAATTTCTTTCTATTCATTGTCATGTGGATTGCCAATTTGCCACTAGTGAGTTCATACATACCATTATTAGAAGCCCATTTAGCATGACTTTTCTGTAGGTATATTTCTGTTTATGGTTAATTATACGTGCATGACAATTGTAAGAATAATTGAGTTGAGAAAGCGTGAAATGGAGCAAGTGTTGAGTGTAGAGAAGCAGTTGGCCGCATGGTTACGATGGATCATAACATGTATTACGATGCATCGTAATGTATCGTAATATTACGATGGATCGTAGGGTAAGTTGCGATATATTGTAGAAATGAAGGAAAATTTGTTGTCAAATCCAGTGCATTACGTAACATGTTACGATACATGTGCGATGCATCATAAGATTATGATAGATTGTAATATGGATTACGATGCATCGTAATTCCCAGCTGCTGAGTGAGCTGATATGGGTGAACAGACTAGCTTGCATGGTAAATATTGTGGGGCCCTGTAGCGAGAGTGGCTTTTGTATACGATGAAATTGACATATAAGACAATGCTTCTGCTAGATTGTGAGAATATAACTTAGATTGATGAATCTTGTGTGATTTTCCAGTTTGAAAATTAATTGAATAAGAGGAATAAGGCTTCCGTGATGAGTAATGATCTCAGTGGTCCGGATCGGAACCAAGGATGAGAAATGGTATTTGCCATGGTTGTTCGGGTCGTGGAATAATGATCAGACAATCATGACACCTCACAACTCGAAGTTCGGATTGGAGGAGTTTCGGCGGTTTGAATTTTGGAATCTGACAGAATGGTTTATGTAGAGAGATGTAGAGATAGAGTTTCTGTATATGTATGGGAACTCGGTGAGAACAGAACATGCATTATAACCAACATAGAATATTATATAATATTATTTTAGGTGTGTGTATATATATATATATATATATATATTTAGGAATGAGGGTAGGTGAATGTATATGTGAATCTAAGTGTGAATATAGTGGGTGAATCGTGACTGTTAGATCGTAGATATAGAAAATTATTTTAGACCGTAAATAAGCATGGATATTTTGAACCGTAAGATTGATTTTTTTAAGTATTTTTTATCGTTAGATGGTAATTTGTTTTTTCGAAAAAGATTCAAACACAATGCTTAAATGTAATATATATATATATATATATATATAAATGAAATCTTTTACAACAAAATATTTTGGTAATCATAATTTTATTGGCAATTTGTATAGATGGATGGAGTAAACTGTACAATATTTGGGCCTTAGCCCACAAAAGAAAGAGAAAAAGGAGGCCCAAATATCTTTCCCTAATTAACAAGGAGCTTGGATAGGTGGAGGCCCAAGACCGTTTATCCAAAAAAATTAGAACACTCCCATTTTTGATAAACCATATCAGGCCGATAGATGATCCAAAGTCTCATTTGAAATTTGACTGTCAGCCACGACTAACTCCCTCTTTTGCGATGATTCTGCTATTGCTCTCCTATTGAATCTGAAGGGACGAATCGAGTCACTAGGGAGCTCCCATTCCATGACAATTCTTCTAGCATTTGAAATTTGCTGTTGCTAATCTACTCGACGGTAAAGAGGATGAGATTCAGAACTCAATTTGCAGAGCTTTTGTTACTAAAGATTCCAGCGTTCCTTTCTCACCCGATTAAGTATACGGGATTTTTCTACTAATCTCAAGAGTTTTCTAATGTGTTAGTAGGGGTGCACACGGTCTTAACAATTCTGACTACCTATCATTTTTTATAGTCAATATAAAGTAACGGACACTCTTTCTTCATTTTCTACCGCACCAAATTCATGGCAATCGACGCTCTGTCATTTTTCAAGTTAATTTTTTTATAATACCACACTATGTATTCATGTCCCTATTGATATTTTTAGGTCTAAAAAAAAGTAAAGTAATTAGCTCTTTCTCATTTTTCACTTTCTACTGTCCCACATTCATGATAATATAAAAGTATAGACACAATTCGTACCGGATGCTAACACACGTTAGACACACCACATGATATGTCTAATTATTTTATTTTTTAAAAAAAAATTTGAGCATGCCACGGAGATGGCATAAACATGTGTCCAACACGTTAGAGAATTTAAAAAAAAAAAATTTCAATTTTTTTTTAATGTTCCAAAAATTACATTTAAGCATCACTGAAAATCAGATCTTAATCTGGAACCACAGTATTGAGTAAAACTTGTCTAATCATTGTAAGAGGATTTTATTAAATTAAGACTTGCTTCTCTGTATAAAAAATCACATTATTTTTTGGGACAAGTAATAGCATTACTCAAAATATTGCACACTGTACAGAGGTCACACATTAAAATCAATAACATCAACCCAGAAATTCTTATCAATTGAAAATCATTACAAAAAAAAACAAAATTAGTAAACCCTAGAACATAGATTGATAAGGGTCCACCAGAATTAATAAATTAACAATCAAATCTACATTATTCAGACAGTAATTTTTTGAATTTTCAATCAAAACAAGGTAAAGACTAAAGAGTATGATTTGACCAACCGGTTCGCAACGAATTCCTACTGAAATGAACCGGCCAGTTTGCTTCTGAACTGGCCAATTTTCAACAGAAACAACCTGACTTGGGCTGTTTCCGTCTGAAACGGTCAGGTTCGGTTAGAGCCGAACCAGCCAGCTTTGCAACCTTTAGACTCAAACCTCTTTTAGTTATAAGACTATAGTAAGTATATTTATTCTATCTTTAAGAAGGTGTGAATACTACATTATATATTTAACTCTCCATCAGCTAGACTACACTGCATCACTTTTAATTATGCGCTCTAATAAATATACTATTTATTATAACTTTAAAAATCATATTTGAAAAAACCATAAATCGTTCTCGAAAAAATCATCTATTTTTATTTATTATACTCTAACATATTTATTTATCCTTTCTTTAAGAATGATAATTTTGAATTGGATTATATATATTTTTTTATTTATGGTATGCATCTTAATTTATTTGATGCTCAAATATATCATTATTCATTAATTTTTTTTAAAATATTATTATCATGTCTTTTTAATTAGAACAACTTAAAATTTATAAAAAAAAGACACTACTTGTGTTAAATGGTTTTAAAAAAATTCAATAAAATTACTAAAATTTACTATATTTTTTTTTTGTATTGAATTGTGTTGTAAGAAGTAATGTATCGGTAATTTTTTTTTTTGACTTATGTGCAAGGTCAAAAAAAAAATCAGACCGTGATAATCAGTTTAGTTATGTTACGCCGATACGGATCCGAATCCGTAACATTGTGTGTAGAAAAGAAACCTTAGAAGAAGGGTGAGTTAAAACTTTGACAAGGTAGCCCACTTGATGGTATTATGTTAGAGAGTCTTGTCTCACATCGGATGCAGATGGGAAAGTGATTGGGTATAAATGGACGAGTAAGCAACACTACTCAATAACTTAGACTTTTGGGTCATTGATAAGCGTCTGACCTGTTACAGTTGGTATCAGAGCCAAATTTAGTTCTTGATCTGGTGCCACACTTAACGCCCATCCGAGTGGAGTTTGGTTTCGAGTTATTACTGGGTCCTCTCGTAGTTAGGAAAGATGGGTAAACAGGGTGGTCCGATTGCAACGAGGGTGCTACGAGTTCGAGTGGGAAGAATGTTGGAGAGTCTTGTCTCATATCGAATCTGAATGGGAAAGTTATTGGATATAAATGGGTGGGTAAGCAACACTACCCAATAACTTAAACTTTTGGCGAGTTCGGGTGGGGAGAATGTTAGAAGGTCTTGTCTCACATCGAATCTGAATGAAAAAGTCATTAGGTTTAAATGGACACGTAAATAACACTATCCAATATTTTAGACTTTTGAATCATTGGTAAACACTTGATCTGTTACATACTGAAAACTACAAAGTAGTGACAATGTAGTATCTGTTAAAAAAAAAATTTTGGTTCTAGCAAGAATAACTCCTACAATATACTTGAGAAGACTTGAACCGTCTATATTTCACTTTGAAATGAGAGAAAATACCATTGGAGAGGACTACATTGTTGGCACTCCCAAGATATTCAATAATTTCTCTAAATGTAATTTTTCTTTCTTTCATTTTTATTTTCACGTCATGTATCATGTGCAGACTACTAGGGGTAGGGCTTCGTTGGGCTAACCAGAACAATTCGAGTCTAAAATTCTACAAGCATGGACAAAATATTTGAGATCATGAGATTAGGATTCGAGTTTGACTTTTAGAGCCCGAATTTTATTATGGGTCGAATTTGGACAAATATTTTACTAATTTAAAATACAATAGAAGTTTATAAATTTTATATTTTTATGACTACATATTATTCATATAAAATAAGGTTAAGGTTAAAATTGGATGATTTATTTTTTGGTGGCATAATGTAATTGGTAATTGCTTATCAAACTTGTGGCGTAGTTATACCAAATGATATAAAGTTAAATTTATAAAGAAAATAACAAAGAGTATAAATATTTAAGTCATTTTCAATTATGATACGAAGGAATTACATTATTGAACCACACACATTTGAGTAGTTTTGTTTCAAGTTAATTTGTGTGTAGTTTCAATATGTAATGCATATATTTTAATATTTTTTATTGATTTTTTTTTTTTGAACTTTTTATTTATTAGTAGGTTATTGAAATATTGAATAGTTGTAGCAATCTGAAAAACTCATGAAACTCATAAAATATGGTAACTCCTCGATTTGTCCAATAGCGAAAACCTGACAATTAACATAACATATTGAAAAAGAAAAAACCGACTTTAGGATTTTCTTAGACTGTTTCCATAATTATTTTCTTTTCTTAATTAATGTTTGACATCTTCTTGAAATAGTGTAATTGAAAAAAACAGACAACCTATTCCAAGAACTATAGGGTCCATTGGTACGACTCATCACATGCATGGTCCATTATCATATGGTCACCTTTGCCAGCTGTGAAAGTATAATAAATGAAATTAATTGGTCGTATGATTGAAAACTAATTATTAAATTCTTAATTACATATGCATCGCAAATTAAATTATTGACTGATTGTAGGAATATTTTATTAAATTTTACCTAACCAGAATGTCATTAGAGTTCAAGAATAATGTCATGGAGATGCAACTTCTGAACAGGGAAACCAATGACTTGAGAAAGAATAATGATATATAACACCAACCAAGGAAGCATAGATACGCCATTTGTATAACCGTGGCCGTATCGGACACGTATTCGATACGGATATGGTCCGGATACGTGTTCGATACGGCTAAGAAGTATCCAATTTTTTAAAATTATTTTTTGAATATCGGATACGGTTGAGATACGGGAGGGACACGACTAGGATACGCGGGATATGTTAGGATACGGGAAGGACACGGCTAGGATACGCGGGATATGTTAGGATATAGGTTAGAAAATAAGAATTATTTTATAATAAATCAAAAATAGTTTTAAATACATTTATTTTATGGTTGAAGAATAACACTTAATATTTTATGTATAATATTATATTTTTATTTAGTTATTTATTTATTTGACGTATCCTTGCCGTATCCGTATCGCCGTATCCGTATTGTGTTGTACCCGTATCCCGTGTCCGTGTCCGTGTCCGTGCTTCTTAGACACCAACCAATATGTGCACTCTCTTGACTTGATGATATAGATTAATTAATTCTCTGTTTTGACTAATTATAAAACAAATTACATAGAGCTTTAATTTACATATATGTAGAATATGGGATTCAAGATCCCATGACTAGCAGCATTCCTAGTAAGAATTCAAAGGAGCTGCTAATTAAGAGGAAATGAAAAAATATGAAAATCTTGGTAAAGACTACTAAAGCGACATGGGGTATGGGTTCACAAGTAGGTGAATGCTACATGTGTTTTTCTATTGAAGATACATGACAAAATTTCTAAAAAAAGATTTGCAAACTTATATTCTGGATCAAATAATTTGGTCTATCAAGCCATCATCATCCATCATCTCTGGTTTCTGTTACTTCTTGTCCTTAATTTCCCTTGTAGGATCAGTTGAATTGTTTTCTGATTTCTGGTTTCTTTGCTTATAGGTTCGAAACGAATTTTTTCTACTGTTGTCATGAAAACTAAATTTCATTTGAATTTGTGTCCTTCCTATGTTCATTGTGCAACAATGAGATTGACGTTGAGTAGCGTTGGCTTTGCAATTTGCAGTATCTTAATTGTTTTGGAAGAGGTTCTAACACCATCTTCATGAATTTCATCCAAGATACAGAAGCTAATTTGTCATTGGTGCGTGAGAGTAGTAGTAGTAGTAGTAGTAACTAGCCAGTAGCTTGTCCTTATGATATTGTCTCTGCCTCATCTTACATGCACACTGACTAATGAATGACAACATCTTGTGTGTGTCGTAAGTTGCAGCATTCTTCTTGTCTAACATTCATTCTCTGACTATCATCCTAACCAAATTATATACAAAAAGAGGAAAACAAGAAATTATTTTTAAATGACAATCCCATAATAGACTCTTCTTCTTCTGGTGATTCAGATTCAGGTCTTTCAGGACCTTCGGGGTAATCAGCTGAACAAGAAGATGAAAGTGTTCTACATAGCCCCTTATTCCCCTCAAAGCTTGAATCTGGAAATGAATCAAATTGACCTCCAGAAGGGACTATTCCAGTGAGTTGATTGTAAGCGACCCTAAATTCTGAAAGAAAGTTGAGATTCAGCAGTGAAGATGGTATGCTTCCCGAGAGATTGTTATAGGACAAATCCAAATTCTCCAAGTTTGTCATGTTGGATAAAGAACTGGGAATGTGTCCTGATAGATTGTTGTCACTCAGAACCAACACATGGAAGTACTTTCAGATTCCCAAACTCTGGCCATATTGGTCCGGTAAGCATGTTGTTGCACAGGTTCAAAGTTGGTGGCAACCTCCAGATCTGGTTGTACTGCCTCCCTAGTTTGCTGCAAGCCGTATGGAGGAAAAATTTGAATCCTTGTGAAGGATCTTCTAGTGATAAATTTCTGTAGATGAGGCTTTGTAGTTTAGTCAAGCTTCTTGGGATGTCTCCAGAAAGTGTGTTTTGGTTGAGACCCAAGTAAAAAAGAAATTTCAACTGTCCAAACCAAGGTGGAATTCTCCCAATCAAACGGTTCAATGCTAGATCCAAGAGCTGCAGGTTGGTGCAGCCACTCAACCAGGTTGGAATCAAGCCAGTGAGCTGACAATTTGCAATTACAAGAACCTTGAGGTTGTTGAATTGTAGATGAGAATTGAAATACCCCCCATAAAATTTCGCGCATGAGGTGGCCAGTCTCATACACAAAACCTGAGGAATATTAACCACTGATAGCAACAAGCATAGATGCAAAAGAAAGAAATAGAATAATTGCTAAAAGCTGAATAGAAATCCCATTGAACTGAAGTAATTGATAAATAAATACATATATTCTGGTAATACAATTTGGAAGTCCCGTAACCCAAGGACCCCTTAACCAGAAAGAACAAAAGTTTTTAAATCCTAAAATTAATACCAACAATCAAAGTCTCAAAAGGTCATAGTATGACTCTTGAATAAGACAAGTTCCTACCCTGTGATGAGACGTCTGCTACAACCAAACCCTAAAACTCTATCCTCGCGGTGGAACCTGTCTGAAACCTGAAATATCAACAAAGTGGGTTAAACCCACGAGCAAGTTCTATCTACTACATCCCAATCAGAGAACCAATATACATACCCTCAGTATAAGGGACATAAAATAAGTCTATATATTTAACCTACAAGTTATTCTTTTACCCAGTTTCGTGTTTCCAAAACAATAGTCAATATTTATAATATTCCACCCAAACCCTTATTATGCAAACGTGAACACGTTCCTTACGTTCAGCAGAAATAAACATAATATAAAATAATATCAAGTTTAAGCAATCCTAACATGCCATCATTAAATCTTTTGATACCTTAATAGGTATAGATATATACATACTAGTCATTTCCTATTTAGATCATGTTTTCAGAAGTAAAATCATCTTATACATTGTTCCAACACACCCTTATCATCCAACAATGAACACATTCTTTAAGTTCAAAATAAAGAAAACATGTGCATACACATATAGATACCTTATTAGATATGGGCGATCCTAACACGCCAAATAAAATGTATAGATACCTTATTAGGTATGGGCGATCCTAACACGCCAAATAAAATGTATAGATACCTTATTAGGTATGGGCGATCCTGACACGCCGGGCAATCCTGACATGCCAAATAAAATGCATAGATACCTTATTAGGTATGGGCGATCCTGACACGCCGGGCAATCCTTACATGCCAAATAAAATACATAGATACCTTATTAGGTATAGGCGATCCTGACACGCCGGGCAATCCTTACATGCCAAAATAAAATACATAGATACATTCCAATATGCAATATAAAATAACAAGGTGCATTATGATTTAAATTTGCACAAACGTTATTTCAAATCATCCAACATGAAATTATCATCATAAGACAAATCGTTCACAAGTAGACTATAATCAAGTATCACATGTGCATTTATATATATATAATAAACACAATCGATTAAATCAAAATAATTTAACATCCATTAGAGGAAACAATTCCCCAAACCAACCTCCAATGCACTCAAATCTCCGAGGGGATCTAAACTTACTCTTATCTAGGTTTCTGGGCCTATTTCACTTCTAAGAACACTAAGAAAATATTCTAAAATTTTCTGTAATTTAAAAACATTTTTAATAAACCAAAGAAGGTGAAAATCCAACTTTTAGGCACTTTAAAAATTAATTTAACACCAAGGGAAGCTCAATTCGAGGTGAAAATTTAAACCCAAGGTCATTTAATCTCTAAACAGTTACAGAAAAATTTTGGGAATTTTTGGAATTTCAGAAGTATTTTCTAAAATTACAGAAAGTGAAAAATCCAACTTTTAGACACTTTAAAAATCAATTGAGCAGCAAGGAAAGATTATTTTGAGTTGAAAATTTAAACCCAAGTGTATTTAGCCTCTATAGAGCTACAGTAAAAATTTTGGAAATTTTGGAAATTTCTAACTATTTTCTAAAATTAAAGAGGCTAAAAAATCCAGTTTTTAGACACTTTAAAAATTAATTTAAAGACAATGGTAAAACATTTTGCTATGAAATTTAAACTCCAAGCCCCTTAAGCTCCCAGGAAGTTGACATAAAATTTTTGGAATTTTTAGAATTATAAAAGTATTTTTAAAAAATGATTTTTCCAGATTTTCAAGTTTTCCCAAAAGTTTCAAAAATACAAAATAAATATCAAAACAGTTCGGAATGGGCCCATATTGGACCCAGAGGTGGGCCCCCGAGAGTCGGCCCCAAAAATAATTTTCCGGCCACCGGCGCCGGCGGCACGCGCCCCCACGCGCCGGCGAACGCGTGGCCCCTTTTCCTTTTTTTTTTTTCTTTTTTTTTCTTTTCTTTCTTCTTCCTTCTTCCTCGGCTGAAGCTCCAGCGGCCAACAATGGAGGCCGAGCTTCCCGATCACTTTCCGATCACTTCCGAGCACCGAATCACGCATATGAATATACCATTGAACTCGTATCGATCTAAGCTACGTATTGGTACCAAAATTATCCCCTCTCGCGGACTAAATCAAAAACGCCCAATTTCAAGTTTCGAAAATCTAAAATTTTAAACTCAATTTCCCGTCAATCTACCCAACGGTTCATAACAAAACTTTCAAGGATTGTTCTAGGAAGTAAGATCTACCTTTTAATCGGAACAAAATCCCTCAAAAATGATAAACACAGTAGACCCAATTTTCATGTTCGTATATATATACACCCGCCTATACAATCATATATACATGTATATACATATGCAAAAATACTCTAAAACAGTACCAAAACTCCAAAATGCTAATGTTTAATTCACAGAATTATTCTTAGCATGCAAAATCATTTAATTTCATAAATAAATGCATACAAATTTCTAGCAATATGTTTATACAATTAGCATAATTAATTCTCACAAAATTTATCAACAGAGAAAACAACATACAATTATATACAAATTTCCAAAATAAACACAAATCCTCAAACCTAGACTATGCATACGGATTCAAAGGGGAAGAGAAGAATCAAACTTGCCTTTTTCCTGACGAATCAACTTGTTCACCCGATCGTCACTCCCTTCTCTCTTTCGTTTACTCTCTCTTAGCTCTGTGCGTAAAACAACGACAAACCCTAATTTCTTCTTCTTTCCTTTTCCTTTTTGTCTTAATTATTCTTTTATTTATTTTCCTCCAACTAATTAAAAATCAAATAAATAATACTAACAATAGCAATAATAATATTATTACAACCCTAGGCCCATCATTTTAAACATAACCTTAGCCCACTCAGCCTAGCCCAAATTCCTCCCTAGCCCAACCCAAAACATTTAAATAAAATAACACACAATTGATACCAATTCACATAAAATGACAATATGCATGTATAAAAGACAAGCAACTCACCTACAATGATAATTTATATAAAAAAAAACATTTAACATGAATTAATAAAATAAAGTAATAATGTAAAGAGATTAAATTGACACCTAAATTTTTCGGGGTATTACATTCTTCCCCCCTAACAGAGGAATTCCGTCCTCGGAATTCAGCTCATACCTGAAAGAAAAAGCTCTGGATATTTTGCTATTATCTCATCCTCCTTTTCCCAAGTGGACTCCACCTAATTGTGGTGACTCCACTGAACCCGAACTAAAGGAATAGTCTTAAGATGAGGGAATTGATTACTATGGTCATGAGTACAGTACAGTTACTCTACATTTGTTGGAT
Source organism: Cornus controversa (assembly GCA_026545225.1). Lineage (NCBI taxonomy): Eukaryota > Viridiplantae > Streptophyta > Magnoliopsida > Cornales > Cornaceae > Cornus > Cornus controversa. The sequence goes on from CM048848.1 coordinate 14,765,953, forward strand.
CTAGCTGCAACTCAATCTCCCCAACCTCAATGTGCTGATCAATAACATCCTCCTTACGGAATTTCCATAACAAAGACACATAAAAGATATGATACACCCTGTGCATTGTGTTTAGTAACATCACTATACGTTACTGTCCCGATCCTATCAGTAATCATGAAAGGAGCCAAAAAAACGAGGTGACAACCTCCCCTTTTTTTTTTTTTTTTTTCCAAACCACATTACTCCCTTCATGGGAGAAACCTAGAATAGAACCTGATCCCCCACCTTGAACTCTAGTGTACGAGTTCTTTGGTCAGCATAACTTTTCTATCTGCTTTGTGCAGTCCGCATATGGTCTATAATAAGGACAACTATTTCTGACGTGTCCTTGATGAATTCAGGACCCAAAAACCTATTCTCTCTAACTTCCAACCAGTAACCCAACGATCTACAGGTCGTCCGTACAGAGCCTTAAATGGTGCCCTACCAATAGTCTTTTGATAACTATTGTTATAGACAAACTCAACTAGCAGCAAGAAATTCTCTCAATTACCCTTGAAGTTAAGTACACATGCTCACAAAATACCCTCCATAATCTGATTAACCCTCTCAGTCTGACCATCGGTCTGAGGGTAATTAGTTGTACTGAGGTGCAGAGCTGTACACATTGTCTGCTGAAAACCCTCCTAAATCCCTGAAATAAAATTCAAATCTCTATTTGACAGAATGAACAAAGGCACACCATGAAGCTTCATTATCTCTGCAATGTAAAGCTTCGCATACTACTCTAAGGTGTAACTCAAGCGTACGACAAGAAATGTGATAATTTCGTCAGTCTATCCACTATCACCCAAATAACATCATGGTTTCGTTGTGAGGTGAGAAGTCCCACATTGAAATTCATAAAGAGGCTTTCCCACTTCCACTCCGGTATAGGCAGTGGTTGCAAAGACTCCGGCAGTCGCTGGTGATCAATCTTGATCATCTGACCACTGCTGCACTTAGAGACAAATATAGTTATGTCCCTCTTCATGCCTGCCCACCAAAACTGTCATTTCATGTCTTGGTACATCTTATCCCCTCTCAAGCGTACCAAAAACTGAGAACTGTAAGCCTCACTCATCATGCCCGCCTCCATTTGTACCCACTGTATAAAATGGTACCTATCCAGATTTCAACTCAACCACATTCTTTACACACTACGGGTCAGTAAGCTGATCTGAAATTACCCTCCAAATGATAGTAGGTGTGACCACTACACATGCTACAAAAATATCAGCTATATCATCAACATTTTTCCTGTGAAAACATATACTACAACCTCTTATGGTCGTTGAACAAAAGTCTTTCCCAAGAGATAATGTCACCAGGTCCTCATGGCAGAGTCCACACACACCCCAGACCTTACAATGATGCATCGGTACATACCAAGTACTCAATGCCACACTAAAGGGTAACTAGAACAGGTGCAGTTGTTAACCTGTTCTTTAACTCATCAAATGTCGTCTAACAAGAATCATTGGAAACGAAAGGCACACCCTTTTTTTTTGTACATGGGTGAGATGGCTAACAATCTTTGAAAAGCCCTGACTGAACCTACAACAATAACCAACTACCCCAGAAAACTACAAATCACCATGGGTGAGGTAGGTTGCCCCCACTCCATATCGCGGACACCTTGCTTTGATCTACCGCTATCCTTTCTCAAATACTATATGACCCAAGAACTTCACCTCCCTCTACCAGAAATCATACTTCTCAAACTTTGCCTACAACTGGTGATCTCTCAGTGTCTACTAAATGATACAAAGATGTCTGGCATGATCCTCCTCTGATCTAGAAGTAGGCCTGGTGCCTGAAGCTAGGTAAATTATAAAGTCTATCCCACGACTCGGTAGTAGTCTTGAAATTTCCTAAAACACATCTTAAAAGTCTCGTACCACTGGAATGGGATCCGTAAAAATCGTATTTCCCTCCGGAGACTTCTCACTATTAAAGAATGGGCAAGTTCTAGACCCTTCATTTGATTACGGTATAGCAACCAAATACACCTCCTGACTCGGTATAACAAAAAGAATTGCCTAATCATGGCAATTGACATGGGCATGATAATGCGATAACAAATCCATCCTGAGTTTGACATCATATGAATTCATGTCTAGGACCAAAAGGTCTGCCAAGAACCTGAGATTGCCAACGCCTATAGTGACTTGACTACAGCGTTCTCGTAATATTGTACTAACTCCCAATGGTGTAGTCACAGTAAGTGGAGAACTACATGACTGAGTAAGTATACCCGATATCCTAACAAACGACTGAGATACAAAAGAGTGAGACGCCTCAGTCTCAAATAAGAACACGATCAAAGTTAACCTTTATCGGAACCCTACCCTCAATCGCCTAAGGAGTCTGCTCATCATATGGCATGACGTTGTAGACCCTTCCATAGTTCATCTATTGAATAGATTGCCCTGCTATTTCCATTTTTCTTTTCCACTATCTGGCTAGCGGAGTATCTATCATTTCTTTTCTCCCCTATCATTTCCTATAATCCCACCTTATTTGATAGTGCTGCAACGCAGCATTAACCACCTGAGTGTAAGTGGAATAAGCTAGATTACCCACAATGACCTGTCGAGTAGTCTAAATCAATCTCTTCACAAAATAGCTCACCTTCTTCCCTTCAGTGTTCACCTCATCAGGTGCAACAAAGATAAATTGGTGAACTCCTATTCCGACCCTGCGATTGTCCTGTCCTTCTTCTGTAAGTCCAGGAATTCCCTTATGTGAAAGAGTTTTGCATCCTTCCCAACTGTTATACTGTTCCACTGGTAATGGAACATGCGCCATTTGTAGTGGTTGCTGTGGTGGCTGCAGATTCTAAAGAGCAGTCGCCACTCCTGTAGCTATAACCTAAACTACCATGACTGCCAAATCGAGAGAAAGTTCAACCTTTCCATCCTGATCACTATCCTGACCTTAGTTGTGGTTCGCCTTCCTCCCCCTACGGGGTGACATCTACATAAGACCCCAATAGTAGACTAAGATGTATAGAGTACAATGAATCCTATACCTAGATTCTATTTATCAGAATACGCAACGCGGAAGATACCCTACGACGGACCCTACAGACCCGAGAATACTTGAACCTGGAATGCTCTGATACCAAATGAAATACCCCCCATAAAATTTCGCGCATGAGGTGGCCAGTCTCATACACAAAACCTGAGGAATATTAACCACTGATAGCAACAAGCATAGATGCAAAAGAAAGAAATAGAATAATTGCTAAAAGCTGAATAGAAATCCCATTGAACTGAAGTAATTGATAAATAAATACATATATTCTGGTAATACAATTTGGAAGTCCCGTAACCCAAGGACCCCTTAACCAGAAAGAACAAAAGTTTTTAAATCCTAAAATTAATACCAACAATCAAAGTCTCAAAAGGTCATAGTATGACTCTTGAATAAGACAAGTTCCTACCCTGTGATGAGACGTCTGCTACAACCAAACCCTAAAACTCTATCCTCGCGGTGGAACCTGTCTGAAACCTGAAATATCAACAAAGTGGGTTAAACCCACGAGCAAGTTCTATCTACTACATCCCAATCAGAGAACCAATATACATACCCTCAGTATAAGGGACATAAAATAAGTCTATATATTTAACCTACAAGTTATTCTTTTACCCAGTTTCGTGTTTCCAAAACAATAGTCAATATTTATAATATTCCACCCAAACCCTTATTATGCAAACGTGAACACGTTCCTTACGTTCAGCAGAAATAAACATAATATAAAATAATATCAAGTTTAAGCAATCCTAACATGCCATCATTAAATCTTTTGATACCTTAATAGGTATAGATATATACATACTAGTCATTTCCTATTTAGATCATGTTTTCAGAAGTAAAATCATCTTATACATTGTTCCAACACACCCTTATCATCCAACAATGAACACATTCTTTAAGTTCAAAATAAAGAAAACATGTGCATACACATATAGATACCTTATTAGATATGGGCGATCCTAACACGCCAAATAAAATGTATAGATACCTTATTAGGTATGGGCGATCCTAACACGCCAAATAAAATGTATAGATACCTTATTAGGTATGGGCGATCCTGACACGCCGGGCAATCCTGACATGCCAAATAAAATGCATAGATACCTTATTAGGTATGGGCGATCCTGACACGCCGGGCAATCCTTACATGCCAAATAAAATACATAGATACCTTATTAGGTATAGGCGATCCTGACACGCCGGGCAATCCTTACATGCCAAAATAAAATACATAGATACATTCCAATATGCAATATAAAATAACAAGGTGCATTATGATTTAAATTTGCACAAACGTTATTTCAAATCATCCAACATGAAATTATCATCATAAGACAAATCGTTCACAAGTAGACTATAATCAAGTATCACATGTGCATTTATATATATATAATAAACACAATCGATTAAATCAAAATAATTTAACATCCATTAGAGGAAACAATTCCCCAAACCAACCTCCAATGCACTCAAATCTCCGAGGGGATCTAAACTTACTCTTATCTAGGTTTCTGGGCCTATTTCACTTCTAAGAACACTAAGAAAATATTCTAAAATTTTCTGTAATTTAAAAACATTTTTAATAAACCAAAGAAGGTGAAAATCCAACTTTTAGGCACTTTAAAAATTAATTTAACACCAAGGGAAGCTCAATTCGAGGTGAAAATTTAAACCCAAGGTCATTTAATCTCTAAACAGTTACAGAAAAATTTTGGGAATTTTTGGAATTTCAGAAGTATTTTCTAAAATTACAGAAAGTGAAAAATCCAACTTTTAGACACTTTAAAAATCAATTGAGCAGCAAGGAAAGATTATTTTGAGTTGAAAATTTAAACCCAAGTGTATTTAGCCTCTATAGAGCTACAGTAAAAATTTTGGAAATTTTGGAAATTTCTAACTATTTTCTAAAATTAAAGAGGCTAAAAAATCCAGTTTTTAGACACTTTAAAAATTAATTTAAAGACAATGGTAAAACATTTTGCTATGAAATTTAAACTCCAAGCCCCTTAAGCTCCCAGGAAGTTGACATAAAATTTTTGGAATTTTTAGAATTATAAAAGTATTTTTAAAAAATGATTTTTCCAGATTTTCAAGTTTTCCCAAAAGTTTCAAAAATACAAAATAAATATCAAAACAGTTCGGAATGGGCCCATATTGGACCCAGAGGTGGGCCCCCGAGAGTCGGCCCCAAAAATAATTTTCCGGCCACCGGCGCCGGCGGCACGCGCCCCCACGCGCCGGCGAACGCGTGGCCCCTTTTCCTTTTTTTTTTTTTCTTTTTTTTTCTTTTCTTTCTTCTTCCTTCTTCCTCGGCTGAAGCTCCAGCGGCCAACAATGGAGGCCGAGCTTCCCGATCACTTTCCGATCACTTCCGAGCACCGAATCACGCATATGAATATACCATTGAACTCGTATCGATCTAAGCTACGTATTGGTACCAAAATTATCCCCTCTCGCGGACTAAATCAAAAACGCCCAATTTCAAGTTTCGAAAATCTAAAATTTTAAACTCAATTTCCCGTCAATCTACCCAACGGTTCATAACAAAACTTTCAAGGATTGTTCTAGGAAGTAAGATCTACCTTTTAATCGGAACAAAATCCCTCAAAAATGATAAACACAGTAGACCCAATTTTCATGTTCGTATATATATACACCCGCCTATACAATCATATATACATGTATATACATATGCAAAAATACTCTAAAACAGTACCAAAACTCCAAAATGCTAATGTTTAATTCACAGAATTATTCTTAGCATGCAAAATCATTTAATTTCATAAATAAATGCATACAAATTTCTAGCAATATGTTTATACAATTAGCATAATTAATTCTCACAAAATTTATCAACAGAGAAAACAACATACAATTATATACAAATTTCCAAAATAAACACAAATCCTCAAACCTAGACTATGCATACGGATTCAAAGGGGAAGAGAAGAATCAAACTTGCCTTTTTCCTGACGAATCAACTTGTTCACCCGATCGTCACTCCCTTCTCTCTTTCGTTTACTCTCTCTTAGCTCTGTGCGTAAAACAACGACAAACCCTAATTTCTTCTTCTTTCCTTTTCCTTTTTGTCTTAATTATTCTTTTATTTATTTTCCTCCAACTAATTAAAAATCAAATAAATAATACTAACAATAGCAATAATAATATTATTACAACCCTAGGCCCATCATTTTAAACATAACCTTAGCCCACTCAGCCTAGCCCAAATTCCTCCCTAGCCCAACCCAAAACATTTAAATAAAATAACACACAATTGATACCAATTCACATAAAATGACAATATGCATGTATAAAAGACAAGCAACTCACCTACAATGATAATTTATATAAAAAAAAACATTTAACATGAATTAATAAAATAAAGTAATAATGTAAAGAGATTAAATTGACACCTAAATTTTTCGGGGTATTACAAGAATCAGCAGGCATTACTTCATTTTTGAAGTTAGAGGTAAGAACTAAAGTGGTCAAGTTCCTGCAGTGTTGCAGAATCGCTAGAGCTGCTGATAAATTGTGAAGGCCAGTTTTAGAAAGTGATAGGTGAGAGAGGGTCTTGAACTTCTTGAAGCTGCTAGGTAATTGGCTACTAAGATTATTTCGGGCAAGATTCAAAGTACTAAGCTGTTGACAAGAATAAAGATTATCAGGAATAGGTCCATCGAATTGATTAGAACCAAAATCAAGCAAGGTCAAACAAACCATAGCAGAGCAGTTGAGAACAATTGGTCCAGTGAGAGAATTATTGTTAAGATTAAGTGATGAAATGCTGGGCGAATTAGTTAACGAGGGTGGTAACTGACCGATAAATCCATTGGACATGGCAGAAAATTGTTTCAGATTTTCAAGGTTCTGGAAAGCATTTGGGATAGTTCCTGAAAACCCATTGTAAGAGATGTCGAATTTGACAAGATTTGATAGGTTTCCAAAACCAGGACTCAAAGGACCAGAAAATTTGTTATCCTGAAGATCAAGTTGGCTCAACTTTGGTAGACGCATGAGATCTTCCGGCAAGCTTCCTACAAGAAGGTTTGAACTGAGAGACAGATGCTCTAAGAGACTACAATTGCCCAAACTCTCTGGAATTTCTCCATGGTAGTAGTTCAAGGAGAGATCAAGAACTTGCAGTCCTTTAGCTGTTTTACAGATATCCCCATTGATTGTACCAGCTAATGAGTTTTTAGATATATCTAGCAAGCTAAGTGAAGGTAGATTAATATTGTTTGGTAAGAATCCAAAGAACGCATTAGAGCTCAAGTCGAGAATCTCTAAATTCTCTAATTGGAACAATTGTACTGGAAGAGAATAGCTTAAAAAGTTATGAGAAAGATTGAGAGTTGTCAAATGTATTAAACCAGCCAAAGCTTTGGAAAGCCTACCTTCCAATCTTTGACTTCCAAGCTCTATACTCACTATCCTCAGCGACGTGTTAGAATCATTGGCAACCGAGTCAAAAGACTCACAAACAACACCTTCCCAAGTGCAACAGTTGGAAGAGTTTCTGCCCCAACCATCAATCTCTGATTCCAAGCCATCCAAGAAACCGTGCAACGCTCTTAAGTCATCAGAATTGCAGGTTGGATTGAAAGAAGTTGTATATTGTACGAGAAAACATAAACCCAGAAAACTGAACACAAAACATGAATCTCTAGTGCCCATTTCAGGTTAGCAAAAGCTTTAAATCCTACTCTAAACCTTCTAAAATGAAGAGAGGAGATGAAAAGAAGAAAATAGAGGGAGAAAGGGGTAGAGAGAGGGGCCAAGAGGGAGAGAGAGAAGTGAGAAATCAGCCTTTGAGTCTTCTCCTCACCTATACATGTATATGTATCTGTATATGCAAGACTTGCAACTAAATCCCTCTAGTTCCCTCCTCAGCAACTCTCTAGTAATTACCAATTAACACTTCCTCATTTTTCATAACTTCACTTATGTCCCTCAAAATTCACTTATATAATTACGCTACTCATAAAAGTCCGTAGTCACATTCCGAGTTACCCGGACTCTTCCTGATCCCACAACCATAATCGAAAACACCAATGAACCATTATAAATCACTAAGTTAAACAATTAATCATCCTTGAACTTAATTAGCATGTAATTAAGATAAAAGAAAATTTTGAGGCTTCACACCTTCTATCCCTAAGCATTCTTTTTTCTTCTGGCTTGCAGTGCAATCTAGGCTACAAACCCTTGATAGATCAAGTACGGTTTACCTCCATATTCCCAACAAATGCCTTCTTTATAAGACATTTAATGAGAGTCATTCTCATTTATTCTTCCAGTGCCAATTCTCACAGCCTATTTGGTCATTCATTCAATCAAAATGTGGCTTATATTTATCCCTAATGAATTGGCCCTCTTTTGTTGCTTAGACCTCCCATCACTAGAAATTGAAATCAATTCCATCTTTTGTATAGAAGATTAGGGCAGAATAAAATTTGAGATTATTCAATGTAGTGGTTTTCACACAATCACATGTCTTGGATCGTATTATGGAATCTGTTCGAGGAAGCTTATGTCAACAGAGTTTAAAGCCTCTGCTTCTTCGTCTACGCTTACCTTTGAATGGGATATGCGTGCTTCTTGCCTCCGTCCCCCACATAGGCCACCGCATAATGAAAATTGACGCCTTCCATGTGAGACGACTACAGTTCAATTGGAATTGTCCTGAAGATTGTTTGAATCTTATTTGGGGATGGATCTAATCTTGGGTTTGGGCCTTAGGCCTTATAATTATTTTATGAACTTGGACTAGTCTCGTTGGCTTTGTTTTTTTTTGTTGCCCCTAGTGGGATCTTTAAAACCTTCTGTCTTTTTGGCCTATCAATTACTGTACACTTCTCTTCACTGTTGAATGAACGCTTGGAAGATAAATTAGTAAAAGAATGCTTCACATAAATAGAATCAATACAGAACGAGAGGTCGCGTGGAAGAGTAGTGAAAAATTACGTCACAAAAATGGAATCAATAAAGAAACGAGAGGTTAAGGAAGTGCTCTGCGTACATCTGTGAAGAGAGTTGTCCATAATAGATTCTTCTTCCACGTTTTCAATTCAAGAAAAATAAGATATATAAATATACATAGAGAGAGATAGATCGTGACTCTACTCTCTCTCTCTCTCTCTCTCTGTACAGCAAAACTCGATTCCCTCTCCTCTTACATTGTTGAGAGCCAATCAAATTCTACATTTATATATATGTATATAATATATATCCTTTCTTGCAATTAGTTCTAAGGTTCGTTGCAGGACCCAATTTTCTTATCTATAAATAATCTTTATATGTATCTTTTCTTGCAATTAGTTCTAGGATTGAATACCCAATTTTCAGAACTAGTTCTTGATCAATCAAATTTGATTTTATTCACGATTAGGGTTAGGGTTATTCAGTTCAATCCCGTGCTCTGACACCATGAAGGTTCATCCAGCTCCAATGAACTCGTTTGCCAGTAAAATAAGCCACGACCCAGAGTCCTCGAGCTTCCCTTCCACTCAGACACCAACGTTTTGGAGGACGAAACCTTCAACTGCTTGCAATTCATCGTGACCAACCATGACATCGACAACAACGTCCTCTACATCTCGAGCTGTTGAACACGAAAAAATTTCCCAGAGGTTGGGCAGCAAGTATCGGCAACTCCCATGCCTAGCAGTAGGGGTGTTCACTGTCCGATTCGATTTTGGTGTATTTTAGAGTCAAACTGAACCGAATTGTAAAGAACCGATTGGATTTCGCGATTCACTTTTAAATCTATTATTTTGTGCCAACTTGTTTCAAGCTTAAGCTTTAAATCTTTTAAAAGTTACCGCTAAAAACACAACACATACAAAATCTGATTGAGAACTCTCCAAAATGGACTTTTTTTCACTTGAAAACTGTTTGATATATTCAAGGGAACAATGCACACAAAATCATTAGACCAAGAACTTTCAGGGAGGAATCATAAATTATTTAAATGCATTCACAGAGGGGAATGGGAAAAAAAGAAAGAATTGCTCAGATTAAAAATGTTATTTATTTATATTATGTTTATATGTTATTATAAAATTGTAATATTATAAATTATATAATATATTATATATGTGTAATCGGTCCGGTTCCGACCGGTTCTGAGGAAGAAGAAATCAAAATCCAACCCTTTCACTATTTCAAATTTTTGGAATTGAGACTAAATCGAATCGTAAAAAAATCAGACCGAGGTGTCTGATTCAATTTGATTTAATTTTCCAATTTGCACAGATTGTTTAACAGGCCCATACACCCCAGCAATTATATAGATATACCAGTAAAGCATGCAAAAAGTTATAAAAAAATGGAAAAAAAGAAAAAGAAAAAAGGAATAACAGGAGGAAAAAAAAAACTCAACTTGAAACACACTGCACAACACACACGTTGGCCTTCCACCTTGTGTAGGTAACTAGAGTTGGATAATGTGGTAACCTATGGCCGTCTGGACTTGGATTTATCAAAAAATTTAAATCCGGCCCGATGACCAATCCGAGCCCGATGGGCTAGAGTTTGGGCAGGCCTGGACTCGCAATTGGAGAGTCGGGCTTTGTACATAGTCAAGTGAAATGAAGCTCAGGATGACAATTTGTCCCTCACATGCCTGTTTGTATTTTATATTTATCGCATTACCTTTATATATATCATGCACATACAAAATTAGCCTTATATAATTATATATATGGTAGTGATCTCTTGTGCACCGGTGAACAAGAAATTTTATTTACACATTTTATTGTGATTGTTGGATTTAATATAACGGTCACATTCTAAACTCACTCATCTCCTTTTCAAAAACCACAAAACCACCACCTCCTTATTTTATATTTTCTAAATTAATGTTACCAAATTCTTAGCCATTGTCAAATAAGGTAATTATCAAAAAAATATTGTCTTTGTAAATTGCCAAAATCTTGTATTTATTCCTTTCAAAAAATATCTAGTAGTTGGAATATAATGTTAGCAAATGAAAGTAAAGTATTCTGAATTAGTTTTTTTTATGTACACATTTGATTACGATTAAATATTTATAAAAAGAACAAAAATTGAATTGTCTATTCGCCACCAAAATAGCCACTTGAAATCGGAATTCACATATTCCATTACGAATCGGCAAATTCACTATTCATCTGTCAAATGGTATTTGGAGAGTTCCTAATTGCTGGTCTAAATTATTGATTATCTTCAAATTAAAACAAAGACTATCTGAGAAAAATAATATTTTGTGAAAGGTTGAAAATTTTAATTTTAAATCAATTTGGCAAAGATGCAGAATTAGTGATTTAACACACGAGGTTTGAAAATATCCAGTTATTATTTTATTTTATTTAATAACTACCTTATTTTACAATGGTCAAGGATTTGGTAATATTAATTTAGGAAATATAAAATAGGAAGGATTTGGTTTTGTCATTTTTGGAAAGAAGATGAGCCAGGAATTTGGGTTTCTATAAAATGTGTAGATACTGGTTATATATATATATATATATATATATATATATATATAACACCTTTTTTTGTTCGAATCTTATTGATAGTGCACGTATAAATTACTAAAAACGAGAGTGTAAATACTAAAAAAAGAGTACAATTGTAAAAGTACTCTCCTTAAAGAAAACAAAAAAAATTGTCCCCGTTATAAAAGAAACCTTTAAAAACACAAGGATAATGATTTTCAACCCCACTGTTTATGAAGCTTCCTATAGAATCATTGAATGCACTGTGCATAGCATGTTGGTGACCCAACACACTGTACATGTAATAATGTGTGTTTATGTGTGTGAAATTTGAACATGTTAAGCCAAAAGGACACTACTCTATATATTACATGATATTTTATTTTTATTTTTTATATTACATGAGGTTAAAACACGTGGGATTGCTTGCATAGCGCGTGAATCAGACTCTCTAAACAAACGCGTAGGATTGAATTTATAAAATCAAGCCGCTAATTGCCGGTTCCTTCCAGAGGCGCCCATAAGCACAGAAAGAAAGCTATCCATCCTCCCACCGTATTTTTCTATTCTATCAATCTCTTCTTGTTGCCGGCCGTTTTGGGTTTCCAATTTTGGAAAACAAAAAAACAAAATCTCTTTTCTCAGCGATTTTCACGAGAAAATTTGCAGCCGCCGCGAATTCCGATCTCCGGCGATGGTGCGGACCGTGGTAGCGCCGTCGGCGGTTGTAGCGTACGGGCTCAGGGACTCCTCCAATTGGTGGCATCAAATTAATGATTCACCTGTTTGGCAGGATCGGATATTTCACGTCCTCGCTGGGCTCTATGGCATCGTCGCCATCATTGCTCTGGTAATTCAGTTTTCCTTAGAATATTCGAATTTCTCTAGAAATCTATTGGTTGCATAAACTGAATTTTTTAAATTTAAATATATTACTTGATTTGGTGTGAATTTTGGGTTCATATCGGTTAGGGTTTTCTAGGTTTTGAATTGAATGATTGGGATTTGCTTGTTTGCCTTATGTATCGAATCAAATTCTTTTTGAAATTGGGACTTTTTTTTTTCCCCTCAAAAGAAAAGCAAAAGGAAGAGAATGATATAAAACAAAATCTTGTTTTCCGCTTGGAACAAAACTCGAATTTAGAGAAATGGAAGTCCTATCCTGTGTTTGGATGTAAATAGGAGTTGGAAAGAAAATAACCTTATTTAATTATAACCCTATTGCAATAAGTTAAAAAATATATAATAATAATGCAGAGGAAGTTCTATCCACTTCGTTGGGGGAGGGTTATTACCCTTTTAGGTGGGAAGTTAGTTAGGGCTTGACACCTAAAGTATGCTAAATATACTTTTTAATGTTTAAGGGATCATGAAAATTAATTCATAACAGCAGTTATATTGACCTTATTCACTTTAAGATCAAATTGAGAGACACCTTAAGCAGTATCAGACCATTATGCTTTCTTCACCAAAATTGAAACCCAGATTCCCTTTTTATCCTTGGAACACTCATAAAGTATAAGAAGCTAGCTTATTTTTTTCACTTGAACAATTTTGCCTATGGGCTTCTTCCTTTGTTGTGCATTTGACATGTGACAAGCCACCGCCAACAATGAGAAGAGAGGAGAGAAGAGTGATTTCGAGGTTGAGGATAGACGTGAACAAGGACAGAGATGTTAGGATTGAGGAGACTAGGAGAAGGGTGGAGTTGGTCAAACTCTAAGGGCTAGTTTGGTACGCAGGAATGAAATGAAATGGGAATGGAATGAAGTTGTGAATGGAATGAGAATGAGAATAGAATGGAATGACCATTCTCATTCCAATGTTTTGCTACGAATAGAGAATGATGTAGGAATAAAATGATAATACCTTCCAACATGTTATACTTTTCCATAAAACATAATCAATTTTAAAAATGGGACATTTGGCCAACTTTAATTTAATTATCATGTAAAAAAATAATTTAATTACTCATTCAATTAAAACTTTCTAAATCAAGATATAATCCGTCTTTTTATTCTAGTCAAGAAATTAATATAATCTTTTATATAGAGGCGTGTGACAAGTATATAACATACATATCATATATATATATATAGAGAGAGAGAGAGAGAGAGAAATTAACGCTAATTACCTATTTTATATATATATATATACACACACACATACATATATATACACATACGAGAGAGAGAAATGAATTTAATATACCTATTAAATATATATATATTATATATTCTGGAGTGAGTTGTAAAAGAGGGAGATAAATTAATGAAGAGAGAGATGATGATTTTAATAAGAAGTGGGAATGGAATAGTCATTCCATAGCTCAAGAAGAGGAATGGTTTTGTTAGAATGAACATTCCAAGGGAATGACTAGGAATGGTCATTCCATTTCTAATGTAGCACAGCAAACAAGAAAAAGGGAATCAAAGGTGGAATGACCATTCCATTCCACCTCCATTCCTGCGTACCAAACTAGCCCTAAGATCAGTTGAGTAATTTCAGAATCCAGTAAATCCAACAATCTTTCATTGAATTTAAAAACTATATATTTTTTCCTTGAATTCTGTCAACTCTAAACAAGAGAAATCCCATTTAAAAATCTAAATTCCATAAAGTTCTGTTATTCCAAGCACAATGTTTTGATTTGTTCATGAGGAACTGAAGGAAGAAAAGCCGAACAACCAACCAAACACACGTGCAGATATATATGCATATGTCTATTTATTTGAGTATCTTGCCTTTCTTTTAGTTTTGTTTCCAAAAATATACTCCAGCATGACTAATAAACCAGATAATTTAGTTGTGATTTGTTCAAGTATTCTGCATTTTTTGGGTAATGAAATAGAGGGTTTAGCAACAAAACTTGAAGAATCTCATTGATTTTGATTTTGAGTTTAGGGAAGATGATAGTAGAATCTGTTTGGGGGCTGAGACAATGAAGAATACATAATTTTGACTCTTATCTTTGATGTTATTTTTGTTTCTCAAGAATGAAAGCCTCAAACTTAGTGAAGCAAATCATGTATTATGCTCATTCAAATAATCTGGGATATCGAGAAATTGAAATCTCAAATTTCCTACACTCACTTGGCAACCAAGCAGAGGCTAGAAAATATCCATGAATCTTCTGGCATCATAAATAGCTTTTAATCTGGAATTTGATTATTTTAGGTACAATTGGTTCGAATACAATTGAGAGTGCCTGAATATGGTTGGACCACTCAGAAGGTCTTCCATTTTCTAAATTTCTTGGTGAATGGAGGTTTGTGTCTTCTTAATCCTTCTTCAGTTTTTGTCACATCATCACTATGATTTTCTTTAGTTTCTACTTTTGTGCTGAGTATTGAGTTGGTTGCTATTGGCAGTTCGAGCTTTTGTTTTCGTATTCCGTCGAGATGTTCAGAAATTGCAACCAGAGGTTAGGAATAACCGTTGATTCATATTTTTTGTCTATCTGCTTATACCTTTACATGCTATATTTTGTTGTAACTGGTAGCTTTACATGGTATATTTGTCAGATTCTCCAACATGTATTGCTCGATGTGCCTAGTCTTGCATTCTTCACAACTTATGCCCTCTTGGTTCTGTTCTGGGCAGAGATATATTATCAGGTCGGATTTGGTTGTGCCTTTACTTTCTATTTTTATTAGTTTATGATCATTTATCTGATTTTGTTTTTGAAATGAATATTTGGCAGGCACGTGCTATATCTACTGATGGGCTCAGGCCGAGTTTCTTCACAATTAATGCTGTGGTGTATGTCATTCAGGTGAAAATTCCTGCCCATATTTCTACTTTGTGTACCTAAAGGAGAGGTTTCAAATTGGATTTCTATTAGGTGAATAGCATAGCCATGTTTTTGGAATGTAGGATCACCTCTCTTAGTTTTATCTTCTTTTTTCTTTTTATTTTCTTTTGTAATTATTTTTCTTTTTCTTTCTTTCTGTGATGATTTTTTATTTTTATTTGTAAATTTAAGTTAAATATGTTTGGTTAGAAATGTTGAGATGACGGAGCGAAAGGAAGACAATTGTTTTACATTGTAAATAGTGCAACTGAGATGGCTCAAATGGACATATTATACATGTCTTTTTATTGATTTATCTTCCTTTTTATCAAGAGTTGGGTTTACGTTACTATCTTATAAGTAAATGTGTTCTTTTTTTTTGTACTTCCAGTTCTAGTTTGTTCTCTCTCTCTCTCTCTCTCTCAATAAGGCCGTTTTTATTATGATATTGGAAGTAATGATATGTTGCACCATTAGTTAAGAAAGAATACACGGCATCACTGATACAGATCGAGGTTTGATGTGACCAATTATAAGCATAAAGATTGAGGAGTATAGTTATCGCAACAAACTAAGATGAGCAGAGCAAAAGTTATTCAATATGAAACATAAGGTATGGTCGATTGATTTGAATAATCCAGCGATTTGAGATTGGGTAGTTCATTGGATAGGTTGATTATTAGAGACAACTTTCGAGTGAGTGAGAATGTGAAGGAATTTTTATTTTTGTTGGGATGAATGTTAAAGTTTGCAAGGGCTGCAAAATCTAAGAAGCACGGATACGGATACGGGACACGGATACGACACGACACGGACTCAGCGACACGGCAGATCCCAAAAAACTAGGATACGGACACGGCGGGGACACGCAACTAATAAATATATCCTTTTATATATATGAGATCAACCTAACAATGAAAATTTCACAAATCATAATAATGAATGAGCTATAAAAACAATTAGGTTTTCATTTAAAGAACTACACAATTGAATCTACTCCACAATAATGATAAAAGTTGTTTTCTAAAAAAAATATTGAAATATTATATGTTATGACTGCCATATTTTATTAAAAAACTTCAAAGAAGTCATCACATTTACATTTTAAACTATCTTTCTTTTTAAAACTTTCTAAAAACTCCCTAATGATATGACACGCGTGTCGGACACGTGTCCATGGCGTGTCTATGCCGTGTCCGTGGTGTGTCCAAAAATAAAAAAATTAGGACACGTATTTTGGCGTGTCCGACACGTGTCGGGGCGTGTCCGACGCGTGTCGGTGTTTGATACGTGTCCGACACGGATTCTTCGACCTTTTAGGTGTGTCCGTGCTTCCTAGTGCAAAATTTTGAAGTGGAATGGTATTAGAACTAAAAGGTGAACATGGAGTCGATTTTAAGATTTTTGTATTATCAAAAGTATTAAAAAAGACTTTTGACATGGTTGTTGTCCATTTTGGCAATGTTAATGCAAAATGAACTGTAACACTTGTTGGTGTCTGCAAGACAGTGAGAATGCTAAAATATGTGTAGTTGTTACATTTTCAATAAAAATATAATATCACCTGTACATATTTAAACCTATATAAGAAATGGTTAAGAAGCCATGTTGGCTAACAAGATTGTCTATAATCCAATATTTGATGGGTTGCTTCCAATCGACTGAATTGAGTGGTACTTACATGACAAAAGAAAAAGAAAGAAAAAAGGAATTATGTGGTACCTCAATGTTTGGAAATTGCGATGTTTTCTTCCCATGTCACCAACCTGCCCATGGGAAGCAAATTGTATTCCTTTTGTTCCACATTCTTTTGCATGGTCTTCAACATGTTAAATGACCATGAAATGAAAGCAACATGAATAATTCTCTGTTCAATGAAATTCTTAGAGGATGTCGAGACCCAAAAGAATGTAATAACCACTTTTTATGAGAGATTAAAATCTGAACTAGGTGAGATAGTGTCAACATTACATCTGCTATCTTTATTCTTAACACAGAGTCTTAGTCTCAAGCAAGGTCTCAGCAGGTACCAAGATGAATATATTGGTATCTTGTCTTGGTTTTGGTTGCAACACAAAGATAGCTACAAACAGGGCTTAAAAGGTTAAACAATCATTTTAACATCACAAAAGAATAAAAACCACTCATTGTGGATAAGGGAAATTTGTTAGTGCAATGGTAAATGTTCTGATTGACAAGTGTGAAGACATGAGTTTGAGTCTCAAGTAGTTTGTGTCAAATTATGTCAAATGTTAGGTGTGCCTCCCATCTTCCCCTCAACACCCCTTGTAGGTTGGATATACACTAGTTGAGTCTCAAGAGTAGTTTGTGTCAAATTATGTCAAATGTCAGGTGTGCCTCCCATCTTCCCCTCAACACCCCTTGTAGGTTGGATATACACTAGTAATGCACTTTTGACCACATGGTAGATAAGTGGATTATAAACACTTGAATGATAGCACATGGTTTCAATGGTCAACGTTAGGTTTTATCATGGTATTATGCTACAATATTAGATACCATTCATAGAAAATATCCAATGCAATCTACTTCCACATGTGTGTATTCTCAATTAAGCAAAATATAGACAAACTATATCATAATATTTTTTCCATCTTTTTTGGCACTTGCTTTTTGAGAACCTTTGAACAATTGCTTCTCTATGAAGTATGGGTGAATCTATGAGGGAATTGTATATGTATTGTACTAGTACTTTCTTGGTGCTCGAGGATACATGTTCAATACTTTCTAAATGTATTTGTAACTTAAAAATAATTTTTTTAATTTTAAACATATACCGATTTAGGTATTCCAGACACATGTTTGGCACATTTTGAGCACTAAAAAAACACATTTCTAGTGTAATATCATCATATAATTGTTACAAAAATCGTAAACAACAATTTTAAATATTTGCACTTTCTTAGAAAAGAAGAATGGAGATACAATGAGAAGTGCGGGATTGATTGCTAGCGAATTCTTATTCGAGATCATTTCGGATTGTAGTAGAAGGCAGGTCTCAGTCCCTGACTGTTATCGGCTTGAAAGCATGAAGGCTGCGTTGGGATGTGCGTTTTGCTAGTATTTTTCAGGATTGGGTGTTGGAGGATTTCTCAATCTGACACTACTGTACGGATAGAAGGTGGATGGAGTGGGAGGTGGTGAGTGGGTTTGGGTGGCTTCCTCTCAGGGGAGGTTCAAGGTGCACTATTTTGATAGGAGGCTGTTGAGGGATGGGGGGATTTCCTTTTAGTGGCATGTAATGTGGCACACTAAAGCTCCTCTGAAGGTCGCTTTCCTTGGTTAGATGACAACTCTAGCGCGTATTATGACGATTGACAACTTGTAGAGGAGGAGGTTATTGCGAACTGGTGTTGCATGTGCAAAAAGGATAAGGAGTATGTGATTC
This sequence comes from Cornus controversa, assembly GCA_026545225.1. Classification (NCBI taxonomy): domain Eukaryota; kingdom Viridiplantae; phylum Streptophyta; class Magnoliopsida; order Cornales; family Cornaceae; genus Cornus; species Cornus controversa. The sequence continues at coordinate 14,784,698 of CM048848.1, forward strand.
ATCTCCTTTTGCACTGTTCAGTGGCTCGGGATTGTTGGGCTATGCTTTTGGTTTGTTTGGTGTTCAGTGGGTCATGCTTTTTCCACAATGTCCATGCTCGAGGTTTGGTGAGGACGTATAGTGGGGTTCAAGCTTGAGATGCTTGGAGGGTGGCGCCCCTGTGCCTGTGGTGGGGCTTGTGGAGGGAGAGAAATAGGAGGTCCTTTGTTGGTGAGGAGACTCCTGATGCGGTGCTTAAGTTCTCTATTATTAGCTCTCTATCTTTTTGGGGTTTTGGGGAGGAGTTGTAAATCTCTAGGGGAGTTTGTGGATATGCTGAGAGATTAGGGGCCCCATTTGGCCCTTGTGTAGTTGTTTTTTTTGGGTTGCGCTCCCCAGTTGAGTGTGCTTCTACAATACTTTACTTACAAGAATCTATCAAATCTTTTGCATTTCTAGCTTATAAAATTATATATAACATAAAAAAACTTAGAAATATATATAATATGACAAACAATTATTATTCCAAATTTAGATGTAGATACATATAATTTTTGTACATATATACATACAAACAAGATACACATGTCGTATCAGCCTGTTTCTATTGCATCTTATCTATATCCATGATCCATGAATTCTTCTATGTACTTGAAATTGAAAATTGATTTTGTTAATTATAATGGAGAATGCTATGAAGCTCTTATAGAGTGTTTGTGGTGCAATATATGTCAAAATGAGCTTAACTTCACTGTTGAAGGGGCTTAGTGGCATTTGCCAATCTCGCGGTTATATCACATTCCAGTGAGATAGCAATCTCAAATGACTCATTGAAGTTTTTCTATATTCTTGTATAGTATCAAAGTATCTTCTTTGCACCACTGTGACAAATGGAGTGGGCGACTAATCTCATTCTTGACCAATATTCTAAACTATGATCTTCGTAGTTAACTGTGTTCAAGCAATCACTTGGAGGTTAAAAATTGTTGATAGATCACGAGGTTGTAAATGGGATGAATGTATCATTCCTTGAGAGTTTGTCACGAAATATCTTTTTAGTTCTCTTTTCTAAGGAGGTGAGGTTTTTTCAGCAAGGGTTGGAGTTTGGAAATTCATTGGGAAAGGTTGGAATGGATTTTCAAAGAATATTTGGTTCAAAATAAGGAGCGGGAGGCATATTTGTTTTTGGGAGGACCCTTGGTGTGGGGATAAACCATTGTATGCACCTTTCCAAGGCTATTTAGGATTGCAACGAACGAGCAAATTTTGGTCATTGACTATTATCTTCTTGAGGTGAAATGTGGAAGGGGAGGGGCATGATGAGTGGCATTGGGTGGATTTCAATCATGGGGTTTTTGAGGTGAGATCTTTTTATCAAAGGTTTTTGGAGACTCAAAGCCCTTCTTTGCCTTGGAAGGCAATTTGACACACAGAAGGTTCTTTTAAGGTGGTCGTTTTTGAGTGGATTTAAGTCTTGGGAAGGATTTTGACGATTGACAACCTGAGGAAGAGGCATCAGGTAGTTGTGAACTGGTGTTGTATGAACAAGAGGGATGAGGAGTCGGTGAACCATCTCTTTTGCATTGCCTTGTGGCTAGAGATGTATGGACCATGATTTTTTACTATTTTTGGTGTTTAGTGGGTTACTCCGGATACCACGAGGAGCATGCTTGAGGCTTGGAGATAGGGATGGCAATTTGCCTTGCCCTGTTGAGTACCCGCCCCATTTAAAACCCGTTTACGGAGCTATTTAAGGAAACTGGGCTGGGATGGGGTTTAGGGGAAATAACCCGCGCGGGTTCTGGGCGTGGGCGGGGGCGGGGCCGGGTAAGGCCCTACCCTGATAGGTACCCGCCCCGCCCCGCCCCCGTTTGGGTATATATATATACACTCACTTATATATTATATATGAAGGAAACCTATATATATTTCCTTCTTTGTGTGTGTGTTTTTTTTTTATTTATTTATTCGTGGATGGAAAAATAAGGACCGGGTTAAATTTTTGCCTATATATTAAATTTTTGTCTCTATAAATTTTTGCCTTAAAAAAAAACTAAATGATAGCATAAACGGGGCTGGGAAAGTTAAAATGGTTTTGGGGATGATTTTGTAAATGGTTGTGGGGCGGGGTGGGAAAAGTTAAATGGTTGCGGGGACGGGGAAGGCAAAACCTGTCCCACCCTGTTGCCATCCCTACTTGAGAGGTTGTATTGCAGGAAGTCAAGTACGATACGACATACCTAGAAGTTGACCCCCTTGTGGTGTGGTTTGTGGCAGGAGAGAGATAGGAAATCATTTGATGGGGAGGAAGTTCATATTTGGGTGTTAAAACTCTTCATCTTGAGTTATCTATTTTTTTGGGTCAAAGGGTGGCATTGTAAATATATGGAGGACTTTGTAGATTTTGTGGATGGCTAGAAAGTTTAATGTTTTTTTTAAAATTCTTTTTTGGCCTTTTGTGCAGTTGTTTTTGGGCACGTTTCCCTTTTGAGCGCTCTTTTATGAAATTTTACTTATTAAAGAAAATGTTTATAATATATGATCATATTAATTATTTATATGCCAATTATTTATCAAAAAAAAAAAAATTATTTATATGTCAATTGGCTAAGATGCACCCTTCAACAAAAACTCTTCTCTAGTATCATTAGAACTTGGTGAATGGAACTACAAATAAAAAATATGATGGCTTAGAAGAGGAGGGAGATAATGTGACAATGGTCACTTAAAAAGAGAAGTGGACAATGTGATGGTTGAACATTGTCTCTTATGGATATTACTCTTGAGGGGAGAGAGAGAGAGAGAGATGGGTCATTTAGTTGGTGACCTTGTTTATTATCATTGTTACTAGATGCATAGTAAGTTGAAAAAGTATTTTGGTTGATATAAATACTTAAAATATTGTAGACTATTTTTCTGATGTTCCCCTTCAAGTTGTTGTTGGAGTATCACAAATTCACAGTATGCTCAATACTATAGAAGTTCGTGGTTGCGCCTCTTTTAGTGATGTTAGAGAATGCAAATAATTAATTTACACCCTCTTTAACATATTAAGCTTTTAGAATATAGGTGGTGACTAAAATAGGTTTGAGTTCAAATCTCACCATCAGATTGTCATTGATACATGTGTTGGACTGAATTTTGATCACATGTCAAGGGGTGTTCAAGTTACATCCTTTCTAATAGTCTAAACTTGTAAAGTAGATGGTGATTAACAGTTGAATACGTTTTAAAGGCATGTTATTTTTTTATTTTTCACAAGAGTTTACGAATCAATCCATTGCTTTTTTTTTTTTTTGTGTGTGATAAAAGTGCTCAACGGGGAGCACACCCAAGAAACAAAGCATACAAAAAAGAATAGCTATACTTTCAAGCTATCTTCAAACTCCAAAAGACCCCCCACAGAATTACAATTTTGCCCATTAACCCAAAAGAATAAAGAACTCATAATAGTATATTTAAGAGACCAAATAGGAGTTTCCTCCCCATCAAAAGACTCCACTACCCCCACCATAAACAAAAGGGAGCGGCTCTCCAAGCATCACACGGGCTTGGCTACCCAACACCCTCTCCAACTTATTTTCTCCTTCATCAAGTCCTAATAACTTTAATATGCTCGCTAATTTTGTTCTATTAAAATTTAGGCAATATTAGCATCCGTGTTGTTGTCATGGGTCAATTAACTAGGTTGACACAACACCAAGCTCTTTAATGTTGTTTTCAAATAATGTAGTGCATATACTCCATGTGCCACAATTTGAATATAGCTTCTCCCTTGAAACTGGCAACCTTAATTTGCTTATTGTGGGTCATGTTACTAGGTTCACTCCTAAAGCCTAGGTGTGATTGATGAGGTTTCTATGCCATTTGTTTTTGCAATAAATAAGGATGCTACTGTGGTTTGTGTAGGTGGGACCAGCGCTGGATGATTGTCTTTCTTTTTGAGGATGCTACGATGGCTGAGTAATGCGGTGATACTGAAAATGTGGTGGTTTTAGGTGTCAGATTTTGGCGGTTGCTTAATGATTTGAGATTGGTACAATGACAACATTTTTATGTTTTGTATAAAGTGCTCAGATTGAGGGGAGGAGAGGATGAAATGAGATGGGGAGGTTTAAAGTTGAGTCTAATTATCTTGTATTTTGGCAATTTAAGCTCTCTATCCTTGGAAAGGTATTTGGAGTGCTAAGTTGCGGTTCTTTCTGTGGACAATGACACATAGGATCATCTTTTTGATTGATAATCCTATGAAGAGGAGGAAAACTCTCCCTAATTGGTGTTGCATTTTGAAGTAGTTGATCATCTTTTAGTTCATTGTCTATGGCTTGATAAGTTTTTTAATTGTCAAAAAAAAAAAATTTGTCTATGACTTGAGAAGTTTGATCCTTTAGTTGGTCTTCTTTACGATGTCAAGGCTTTTCTTAGATCAATGGTGGATTTATTACATAGCCAAAGTGGTGAGGTAGGAAGAAGGGAAGGAGGGTAGGGATGTTCCTCCTCTCTGGTTAGTGTGTTGCACATGGGGGAGAGGAGTCTCTGATTTTTTGAAGGGGTTGAGCCATTGAGGTAAAGATCCTAAAGTGAAGAGTGACTTTTTAGGTGTCCTTCACATTTGGATGAAAGGGAGCTTTAATCCTTCCCTTGACACTTTCATATATTCTTTTCAGAACTCTTTCTCTCGCGTCTTGGTAGGAGCACATAGGTTTTTGAATATGCCACTTGCACATTGTTGTGTCCCTTCCGATACTTTTATTTCTTTTTACTTTATACTTATTAATATAATGATTTTACTTTATGATGAAGGCAAAGCTCCTGAATAAAATTTACTTCAGCGAGATTCTTCTCCTACCTTTTTCCTTTTTTAAACTCTTATATAGGCGCTTCTTTCTATTCGTAGACCCATGTCAACAACGTTAAACAGCTAACTTGATGGCGGTACATGGTAGCATCCAAACACATTCGTAAATTAACTTTTAAAGTCATATTTTAGCTCCCTTGGAATCATACAATTCTTGTTACAACATTTTCAAAATATTAATATCAAAATAAAATATACTTCTAAAAATAAATGTACAGTTGTACAAAAGAATCGTATATACAACTGAACTCATTAAAGCCTTTTTCCATCTAATTGGAGTTAGCTACATGAATCCTATTTTTACATTTCGCTCTATTTGAGGCCATAGCCCGAGTCAAATCACATGTTAACATATTCTTCTTTACAAACTATATTCATGTCAACTTTGGTCTTCCCCTTCTCTTAGCATTACCCTGTGTTACTCTTCCTAACTAGCGCACATAGTGGTCTTCTTGTACATGTCCAAATCATCTTAATTGATTTTTCTTAATTTATCTCCAATAGGTGCTACTTCAAACCATCATACAAATGTGCTCTTTTTTAATCCTATCCTTTCTTATCTTGCCACACTTACGTTGCAACATTAGCATTTCTGCCACATTCACTTTGTGCGCATATGTTGTTTCATAACTGCCTAACATTTTGTTCCATAAATCACAACTGATGTAATAACTGTTTTATAGAACTAGCCTTTCAATCTTACCGTGGTACCATCAATCACGCAATATACTGGATGCATGTCATTTAGCCCATCTTACATTAATTCTATGATTAACATCATCTCAATTTTTTGCTTCATTATTAATAATTGAGCCTAAATAACGGAAATGTTTACTTTTTTGTACCTCTTGATTTTTAATCTTTACTACCTCCCTCTTGTATTTCTAGATTTAATACAATTGCACTCCATATATTTAGTTTTATTCCTACTTATTTTGTACCCTTTTAATTTTAGGGTGTCACTCCAGACCTCTATGTGGAACTTACTGCCTCTCTAATTTCATCAATTAAAACAATATTATTAGGAAATAACATATACCATGAAATCTCATCGTGGATGTGTCTTGTTAGTTCATCCATAACTAAGTCAAAAAGATACGGGCTTAATGCTGATCGTTGATGTAAATCTACATTAAATGAAAATTCACTTGTTTCCCTTATAGTCGTTCTAATTATAGTCATACATTCCCTTTATTGTGTCAATTTATCATTTTGTGACTCTTTTCTTTTTCTAAAACCCTTTATATTGGATTTCTAGGTACTCTCTCATAGGCTTTCTTTAAATCAATAAAAGTAATATGAATATCTTTCTTTTCTCTACAACTGTTATGTTGTGGCCTGAATTTTGTCTCGGCCCGACCCGATTTTGAACCAAAAAATGGGCTTTGCCTTTGGGGAAAAAATTATGACCCACTTTTTGCCTGCGGGTCTTGGAGTGGGATTAAGAGAAAACACTGAAAATCACAGAAAGAGTGTGAGAGTGAGAGCTAGGGTTTGGGGGGCTAAAACTTGTAATCTCTCAATTTTCACATAGTGAAAACTTTTGCCAGATCTTCGCCGTAGACGTAGGCACAACAAACCACGTAAATATTTGTGTTCTGTGTGGTGATTGTTTTGTTTTGGGTAAACTTTATTGACACCCCTGAGGTTTGAGGTATTGTCGCGCGGCTACAACTTTGTGCAATTTTGTCATCAACACTCCTTGTAGTTTGTGCCGTATATCACACCCCCCTCTTGCCAAAAGTACGCCGTGTCAGACACTTTTTGATGGTGAAAAGACCATGCTACCCTTTGATTTCTGACATAATCCTTTTGAATACTAAATTTACCCATTTACCCTATGTAATGGACCGTAATACCCCTTTACTTAAACAACCCTATATATATATACTATAATATATATACCATAAAGCCCACAATTTTTGGACAAAAAAGCCAACAATAAGAGTTGCCACATCATTAAAAGTTGGATATATGTGTAATTTCAACATCCTACCCTCTCCATCTTCTCTCTCTCTCTCAACAAAATTACAGATGTTTGCCGTCGACAGAAACCAACGGCGCCACCACTACCCCAACCATCCCAACCCCACACCTGGAGGTGCCACCACAACCACAGTCACCACCACCACAATCCCAATCACAGTCACCAAATCCCATCTTTTACTCCTCACAATCTAACCCATCAATTTCTCTGTATACATTCACAAACGTATATATATATATATATATACATAGACAAACACACACACATATATATGTGTATCAGATTTGGGTTCTACCACCTAAACCAGCAGTGCCACCACCACCCCAACCATCCTAACCTCACACCTGGCGGCACCACCACAACCACAGTCACCATCACCACAATCCTAATCACAGTCACCAAATCCCATCTTTTACTCCTCACAATCTAACCCATTAATTTTTCTGTATACACACACAAATGTATATATGTATACAGACACACATGTGTGTATCAGATTTGGGTTCCACCACCCCAACCATCCCAACCCCACACCTGGTGGCGCCACAGTCACCACCACCACAATCCCAACCCACACCGACAACGTAAAACCCACCACCCAAACTAGCAGCACCACCACCACCCCAACCAGTGTCTCATCAGCGGGATTGAAGCTGATCGGAGCCAATTACAGATTGTCCGACGAGTTTAGCAATCAATTTTAATGATTGATTTGAATGAATCAAAGCTTTGATCAGATTATGGTGGTTGACGATTGAGGTTGTGAAGATCTATGGGAGACCATCAATGTGCAGAAACGAAGATTAGAAGCTTCCCTCTGTCTCTGCAATTTTGGGATCTCTGTGTCCGTGAGGTTACTGCTGTCCTAGTGGTGCCACCACAACCATAGTCACCACCACCACAATCCCAACCCACATCGGTAACGTAAAACCCACCACCCAAACCCATTACAAGAACCCGAAACCCTAATTTTTTTGTGATTAGGGATGGTGGTTGTCGTTGGTGGCAGTGGTTGGAGGAGGAGATGGTGGTTGTCGTTGGTGGCAATGGTTGGAGGAAGAGATGAGAGAAAGAACAGTATATGACAGTCATGAGGGTAGTTTTGTCATTTATCGATTTTGATATTTTTGTATTAAAATCCATTTAAATAATTAGGGGCAGTCATGACATTTCACTTGTTAAAAATTAGAAATTCTAACAGGGGGTGTTGGTGACAAAATTGCACATAGTTGTAGCCGCGTGATAATACCTCAAACCGCAGGGGGTGTCAATGATATTTACCCTTTTGTTTTCTTTCGTGTTTCGTGATTATGCTTGGTTCGTGGCTATTTGTCATAACAATATCTTTCCATTAGTCTCCTCAATAAGTAAACGACCTCCATCGTTGCCCTTTCAGCATGGATACAAATTAATTTTCCGACATTTCAGTCTCTCATCTCAGTTGTTGTTGAATCACTCTCTCATATGACACATTAATCTAATATCATGATACAACTTTGTATGTCTCCTTTATTTTTGGTATTAAAATATTGTTGTGCCATTTGTCAAACGTTCTCTTAGTTGCTATTATCATACTAGGCAATTTTGTTAGCTATGCTATCATCCTCTAAACACTTCCAAACCACACTAGGAATGCCATCTAGCCCTAAACCCTTTCCTGATTTCATTTTCCTTAATACATTTTTAACCTTGCACTCCTTGATCCTACGGAAAAATATATCGTTCCTAAGGTTATTATATTCTTCCAAGGCTTAACTTTCCAGATGATTTTCATTTAAAAACTTCTCAAAGTAATTTCTTCATCTTTCTTTAATTTCGTTATCTTTTACTAAAATCCTTAAGTCTTCACTACTCTTGCATGTAAAATGGCTAAAATCTGTAGTTTTCATCTCCCTTAGTTTAGCCAGTTTATATATATATTCTTCTTCCCATCTTTTGTGCCTAATTTATAATGGAGATCATCATATGCACTATATTATGCCCCTCTAAATACTTTTTTAACTTCCTTATTGACATTTTTGTATTTTTCAAAGGTTTCTTTGTTTCTAGTTTTTTGCCAATATATCATTCTCGTTTTGTTTTTACAATGTTTTGGACTTGCTCATTCTGGTCCCATTCTTTTTGTTCTCCAAGGACATTCTTTGATACTCTTTTAATACATTTAGTCATCCTATTCCACATTTGTATTCTGTGTTACTTCTTTTAGTATTCTATTCTTAAATCCCATCTTTTTTATTCTCGGGAAGGACATTCTTTGATACTCTTTTAATACATTTAGTATAGGAAGCACGGATACTCCAAAAAATCTCCCGTCGCCGTATCGGACACGTATCCGATACAGATTTGGCCAGGATATGGCCTGATACGTGTCTGATACTCCGGAAAAGTATCCCATTTTTTAAAATTATTTTTTGAATGTCGGATGCGTCTAGGATACGTTTTAAGATACGTTTGGGATTCACCGGGATACGTTTTGGATACGTCTAGGATATGTTTAGGATACTTTTTGGGGCAAATTTGTAATTTTTTGTTCTATAAAGTGTGGTTGAGATTGTAATATTAAAAACTTTATAGGTTAGAAAATAAGGAATTTCTAGATTTTAACTTCTTATATTTTGTATAATTGCTTTAAGTATATTTATTGTATGGTTGAAGAATAAAACTTAATATTTTATGTATAATATTATATTTTTATTTATTTATTTGATGTATCCTTGCCGTGTCCGTATCCAATTTTTAAGAAATTTCTTGTATCACCGTATCCGTATCGTGTCGTAGCCGTATCCCATGTCCGTGTCCGTTCTTCCTTGCATTTAGTCATCCTATTCCACACTAAGTTTGTTTCAGCTTTTGTATTCTATGTTACTACTTTTAGCATTCTATTCTTAAATAATTGTAATATCTCCTCTCATAGATTGTACCACCTAGTTCTTGGGTTTATAATTCTATTTCTCCTTCTACATACATACATCTAAAACTTGTAGCATGTGTTGTTATACTCTCTCCTATGATAATTTCACAATCTTTGCTTGTTAATTGATCTACCTTTTGGCTCATATTTCATCCACTTTAAAGGTTATTTAATGTTCATCTATCCTTTGAAAATAGGTATTCCCAATTACTTATAAAAAAAAAATATATAGGTATTCCCAATTATAGGATTATATGCCACTGCAAAGTCTAAGATAGTCTCCCCGACATCTTTTCTATCTCCAAATCCGTGTCCACTATGTACGTACCCTCCGAAATCTTTTACACCATGACCATTAAAGTTTCCTCGTATATATATTTTTTCTCCTTTGGGTATCCGTTGAATTAATTCATCCATATGCTCCCAAAATTGTGCTTTAATGTGTTCGTCTAGTCCTACTTGGAATGCATAGGCGCAAACTATATTAACTATATTATTTCTTCATGATTCAAGTTTTATTAATATTCTTCTATCCTCTTTTCTAATAACAGTTACAACATCGTCTTTTAAATTCTTATTGATGATTATCGCTACTCCATTGTCGTGTTCTCAATTTCTCTAGCTTTTCCTCCTACCTGTTTAGTTTCCGACATGCTATATTAACCATCCTTCTAATCATCGTGTCTACCAAATCTATTCCCTTACCTGTCAGTGTTCTTATATTTCAAGTCCCCATCCTAAGCCTACAATCATGAGTTAACTTTTTTACTCATGCTCGTATGAAAAAACACTGGAACCTTGCCTACTTTTTATCTCATCCGTCACCGATACGCCCCCTTGCCCATTTTTCGAAACATCTAGAGCTGGTGCTATGCGTCGCTGAAGGGGAATGCCCTAGCATTTACTTGTATATTTTTAGAATTCATGTTCGTATTGATATGGTCCTGACTAAAGTTTAACGCTAGCTGTCAGGCTACCTAATGCAACCCTCCTTTTCTTGGGCTTAGGATTGGCTGTGTAAAGATAAGGCCCTGAACATGACACAGATGGAGTTTTACATAAGAATCATGTATCTAATCCTTTAAGATTGTTCTGTTAATTTAGCTTGATCATACATACTGTTTGTATCTAGAATTTAAAATGTCTACCATAGATGTGTGCCTCTGAAGTTGGTAGCATTTTATCTCATGTGCCTAGCATGGTTAGAAGTCAGCTAATACGAATATTGAAGGTTGTTACATGCCAGTACCAGTGAGCTCTGTTGTTTATTTCAGGCCAATGTAATGGTGTGAGAATAAACCATAGGGGTGTTGACCATTTCGGGTGCTACAGTACCATAGTGGCTGTTACGGTTTGTTATGGTATTGTAACATTCTAGGCCATTATTGCTCGTGAATCTAGCAGATCACACAAATATTTATATAGCTCCTTTTTTCCCCTTTAAGACATCCTCTCATTCTAAAGCTAAGAAACTATACTCCCCATTCAAGTAACTTTGAAAATTTGATCCAACAGTAGCATATTTTGCCAGATTTTGGGTAATTGCCCTACTCTTTTCATATTTATTGGAGAGTAGCAAAATATGATGCCAGAGATGAATCTGTTCCTTCATTTTCATGATTCTGCCTCTTCTAGTTGTAAATTTCTGCCACATTCACTTTTTTTTAAGTTTGAGCCACATCATCCTAATTTTTGCTGTTATTTGGAATGGATGACTACTGTTAATATCCGGTTGTATTGGTATGCCATGAAATAATTACATAATTCTCTGCTTTTCAACTCTCAAGGAAAGTGCTTCTGTGTTCACCATTAAAATAACCCACTCCCTTTAGGGTATAACATTTGCAAATGAGATTAAGCAAAACAAATTCACCCATCCAACACTACTGTTGCGACTAAACAGTGAGATTTCTGTCAGGGATAATATCTTATCTCCTGACTTGTATAGTCTTTAGTGGTCCGAGTTACTTCTTACATGTATCGTGAACACTATTCAGAAGCTCAATATAGATTTTAGACTAAGGGCCTAAAAATGAAATAATAGTAATGATATGAAGGAAAAGTATGTCAACATAGTACTGGAATGTAAAACACAGCATTAGGAGGGCACACAAACCAGTTTGCCATAAGTAGTATATGGTTCATTGATGAACACTTGAACAGTACTGACAATGGTAGATGAACTATGAGCAAGGAATCAATGATATTTCTTCCAATTGAACTTCATATCCTAGAAAAATTTAGAACCCACCTTCTAGTGTGGTTATCGATATGGATAGAAAGCAATCTCTGAAGTGCTGATGATCTATGGCATACTGATATATCGTAACTTGAATACATATAATAAATGTTGGCTTAAAAGGAGAGAGAACAGAAAAACAAAACAGTGTTCAAATAGCTGTGCACTTGTGGGTTGTGACAAAAGATCAATTAATAACATTAAAATCCCTCAACTTGCTCCCATTGAGATGCCCAGTGAGGAAGGCAACAAAATCATACGAGCCAGGAAGGCATACCATGAAAAGACCTTCTATGAGGTTAGGATTGAGACTACGATCTCCAGTTTAGTAGTATTTGTTGGCAGAAATTTTCCTCCCAGCTTGACATACCAGACATTTAGAGATCTCAAATAATTTTATTTGTAAACTCAGGCAACTTGCTAAAACATGTGAGAGACCATGTTTGTGCTTTTAATTTCAATCTGAACTCCTCCCTTCTAGTTAGCGGCTTTTGATGCATTTTGTGCATTCTCTTATAGATATATCTTGGAATTCTCCTCTGGAATGTGTTTTACGTATTTTTTTAATAAACCCATTATGTATGTAATCTCTACTATTCTGTGGAAGGAAATCTCTCTCTCTCTCTCTCTCTCTCTCTTCTGATGTGTTTTATTAACTTCTATTTATAGAGCTGGCTTTGAACACTATGCCACCATAAGTACTTTGGATCCTCTAGGCTCAAAAATTTATACTTCATTTATTTAGGAGAAAGTGGACTTGAAAAAAAAACAGTTGATCATGATTTAGCCAGGTAATGCTATAGGCTCAAGGGTCTTTTGGGGATTTTGCACATTCTGATAGTTAGGTCGTAGACTCATTCCCGGTGGAAGAGCTGTTTAAAATCATTGTTGAGTTCTCCTTTCGTACTCCAGCATGAAAGATGGCCGGTGTTCAATTCCCCTATTCAAGGGAGTGAAATGGCTCTTTGGTGTTACAATAGAAGTTCTCTGCAAACAAAGACAGGGAATAAGTTGAAGTTGAGGAACTCTAGCATTTCGGCTGGATCTCTCTTTGTTTTGAGTTGAAATTGTCTGAGTATAATTATTGTTCCTTATATTTGTCTGTTTTTCTAGTCCTAACTAAGCAAGCGGGTTTCCCCCATCCTCTTATTACCGGTGTTTGTTTTGAGGAGAAATTGTTCAATAAATGATTATTTTCCTTATCTTTCTCTCCTTTCTTTCTAGTCCTAACTAATCAAGCGGGTATATTCCACCCTCTTATTGCTGGTGCCTTAAAAGAAAATATATATGTTAATTATAGGACTTCTGACTTAACATGAATATTATTATAAGTTAGCTAGTAAGAGGATTATTAATAGGCTAGCGATATAGATTTCTAAAGAGGTATAGGTTTAGTTTGAGGACATTAGTGTGTATGGTAGTTTCTTGGATAGAATGATTTCTGTTGTGAGGATTTAGACACACTGAATGACGATACTAGTTAGAAGTAATTAGGATGGATAATGAGAAACTAATAATTGAGATAAAATACTGAATGATCGTAGCAGGTTGAACATTCTATTGAGGATCTTGGGGAAGAGAAGAGTTTCAATGTAAAACTTGAGAAGTTCAATGATTCGATCATTTTTGCAGAACAGTCTCATACACCAGTAGCTTAAGAAAATTTATACCCTTAGTATTTCCAATTATAGATCATATTCATTTTTCCTTGTACAATAAAAAAATTTATACTATGTCAAAGGCGTAGGTGAACCTAAGAAAATTGAGCCTTCAGCTTAGTGCTGCTTTCTAGGCTAACCACGTGGCATTGGGTGCGTGTCTTGATGGGATTTTTTTCCTGTTTCATGGTGTCCTGGCATTATGTCTACTAATTCTTTTTCTTTAATACAAATTCTGTGCTCCTTGTCACCCACAAATTATGCATTTTTGATATACTATGCAGTTTAATTTCATGATTCTACTTTCATGCTAAGTTCAGATCATAAAAAATAGTAGCATACTACATATCGGAGACATATATGTCTTTCTTTATCTTCAGAGATATTCTTTTCTTACAAGGATTGACATAAATTGCTTAACTCTCTGCTTCAAATTGCTCCCAGATTGCTATGTGGTTGATTTTATGGTGGAAGCCTATCCCAATTTTGACCATCCTGTCCAAGATGTTCTTTGCAGGTTTTTCTTTTTTTTAGTAGTAGTTAAATTTTACTGTTTGCTTGCAGTATAATTTAGTGATAAACTTGTACAAATGTTCTTCTAACATGGTAACACATATACATCGGCAGGTGTATCTTTGTTTGCAGCCCTGGGTTTTCTTGTCTATGGAGGAAGGTAAATTTCCAATTTTGGTTATCCACCAAAGGATTTCTAGTTGCCACTTTGAACAACATTGTGCTCTCATGGATGCATCGTTCAATTTTATGGGGTTGGCACTTGGCACCCATGAGAGACTGTATTTGTGAAAAGACATGGGAGAAGCTACTTACCCTAATCCAAAGTTTCTGAATGGTTCACTGAATGTCTTCAACACCAAGTAGCAACTGCTCTCTCTCTGTTTATTAGACATGCACACACAGACACTGGTCAGAAGCATATAGATTTATGATATAAATGCGTCTTTACTACACATATAAGGTCCATCGAGTCAGTAGGTGAGAAGCTTACCTGTGTACTGTAACCCCTGGAGTGATTGACTCTGGATGAATACTCTATTACCACTTAGCTTGTACTGTGGTACCTTTATTAGACCACAGTGTCCGACCCAATTTGTGACTAGTCACATTTTTCTCATGATTCCTGTGCATTACTTTGTAAGTGGACTTTCAAAAGATTAGTATATAGCTGCCCAAGGGGGGGTATAGCTGCAAATATTCTCTATTTTTTTACCAGGAAGATTGAATATTTTCCCCCAAAAAAAAATTAAAAATTAAAAATAAATAAATAAAAGGAAGATTGAAGACTTGAAAGTTTAACCTTTTAACAAGGCCTACTTTTGGGCCATTTTTTTGGGAGTACCCTAAAAAAAGGAACCTTTTCTCTCCCCAGCCATTTCAGATTAAGAAGATGTGAAGGCACTTTTCTTTTTATAAGAGCGGTACGTCCTGAGGTGTGAAGTGAGGGAGAAAGGATGTCATAATTGGGGTTTTGAATAAGACAACCTTTTTCATTTTGAATTTTTTTCTTTTTAATATTGACAAAGTAATAAGTATTAGAGGGGAAATGCCGACTTCTGGTGCAGTTCTCTGGCCAGATTGGGCTTTGCCTTCTTGAATGGTTGGTGGAGTTGTGACATCTTCCCAGACTTTCATAGAAGAACTCTTCATATTTTGTTAAAGCTACTAGGCCAGTCTTTTATTGCTGCTTGTTGTTTCTGTCATTCTACAGGCTGGCTGTAAGTCTTCAAAACAGTGTCACTTGGCCAAAGATCCACAACCACCTCTCAACTACTTGCTTCTCCTTATCTAATTCAAGCTTTCTTATTTTGTAAATGATTGGGAAGTATTGGAGTCTCTCTCCCCCTTTCACCTGTGAAGTGCAGTTTCCTGTAACCTGTTGTTTAGCCGAACCCCTTTAATCAACTAGCCATGGTGTAATGTCTGTCATTGTCTGAGTCATCATATGCCTTATTTACGATGTTCACTTTTGTAAACCTGTAGTTTTGCCTACCTTTTGTGGCTTGAGGTTGCGCTTAAAACTTGAATATGGAGCGTGCTTCTCTTTGTTTTTTGTGGTGCCTCATGTGGGTCTTACCTGACTTTACTTAAAAGAAACTTTACTGTGTCCAATTTGCTGAGATCGTCAGACATTTGCAGCATATAACAAAATTTAGGGGACAGTTTAACTCTCTGATACCTTAATGTTTGATCACTTGGTGTCATTGGATAATTCTCCTTGCTTCCAATTGTATTTATTGAGATTCTCATTTTGGTTGCAATAAAGCAGATAACTGCAAGGCTCAATTCAGTTTAGGTTAGTCTTAACCTAGAGTGGACCACCCAAGTATGATTCTCGAAACAGTGACCCTGAACCACTATTTGACTACAACTGAACAAAATATACCCATAAAAGGATTATATTGAGCAAAATACCAAAACATACATGTTCTACTGGAAACAGCCTTTTCAATTATGCAATGGTGGGCTTGGTTCTTTGATTGAGAAAAAACAACAGGCCATGCTTAGCTTAAACGAATAACATGCACTACCAAAACAGCCTTTTCAAATATGCATGGTTTGTTTGGCTCTTGAATTGAGCAAAAACAGCAGAACACTCTGACCATGAACAAAATAACATGCTCCCCTGATAAATTTTCTCATTTATACATTTACATGATTGTTAAGAAACATTAAGAAATTTAAAAAAAAAAATACAAAAAATTTAGTAGTAGAAAAGATGTATGATTGAAGTCTGATTATCACCGCTGAGAATTAATATTCATGTGGAAAAAATTTGCCACCACAAGCCCCCCGGGGAGGGCAAGGCGGCTGTTAATGGTGAGAGAACAAATGTAGCGTTGTAATTTTAAGTTCATTATGGATTCAAACTCCATTTCTGACTCCAATATAAGGAGCCAAAAGAGAAAAAAGAAAGGACATAATTAATTCTAAGGTAGAGGAAATGGTGATTAAAATAGACAGATGAACTCAAAGATTAGGATCATGTGGAAGTGTTTCATTTTTGGGGCAATGGATAATCAGAAATCATGTGTTAGATCCTAAGTTTTGCCTTCAACAAATGATGGAAGATGCTAATTTAGGGTTTTTAAGATCTCTTATTCGTTTTGGCTGTGTTGTGGACATAAGATCTACATCACAATGATAGTCCAACAAATTTGAGAGGACAACCTATAGAAGTAAGGAAATATTATAATAGAGAACCACGATTAGGGGCTGGTTTTCATATTGGTTGATGTAACGGTACAAAATTGAAACTACCTGACCAGTCCAACCCATTGTGGTTGGGTCAGGTTGATTCTTGTGTTTATCCGTCCTAACTTGTGATCCTGAACGGTGTTTGAGGGCGTTTTCATTTTCTTTTCTTTCATGAGTTAACATATTGTGTGATTTCCTGCATCCTTATCTCTTTCAATTGTCATCATTATGCAGGCTCTTCTTAATGTTGCAGCGGTTCCCTGTAGAATCAAAAGGGAGACGTAAGAAGCTACAAGAGGTATGCGTTCGTAATTTTTTGTCGCTTGTGGTCTCATATGTTTTCATCTCTGTAATTTTAATCATTGTCAGTGTTTTTTGGCTTGTGCAGGTTGGCTATGTGACAACGATATGTTTTTCATGTTTCCTTGTTAGATGCATCATGGTGAGTCCAGGACTGAGTTTTTTGCAATTATTCTCTACTACTTGGCTTTAGTGAAGGCCTGATCTTGTATGTGCTCATATGCTAAATCTACGAGTGAAAATGATGGCTAGTTAGAATTTAGATGATTGTGTAAAATTGATAGTATGTTGAAGAATATGTTACTTGTGTCTGCGTGAGCAAGCATGTCTTGGATTGTGGAACAATGGAATTATTGATTGATCAGTCTCACTTCAGTCTGTTTGACCTTTAGATGGTGATATGTGGCGCATATTTGGGTTTAAAAAAAGAGAGAAATAAATAAAAAGAAGAAAAACACATCATCTCTTTAAGATTCATGGGATTTAGGCTTTGCTGCCAAATGATGTCTAGTTTTTTAGTATATCTAACTTATACCTCGATTATATGTTGTTTTGCTACAGATGTGCCTTAACGCATTTGATAAAGCTGCAGACCTTGATGTATTGGATCATCCTGTTCTAAACTTTATATATTACCTGGTAAGTTTCTCTTTGTAGCTCAATATTGATGCTGATGTATGTCTAAAGAAATGTTGCTGCTTATACATGTAATTAAGTAAAATTATTGTTGGTGTTAGATTATATATTTCCTATTATATCTGCTGTTAGGTTATATATCTTTTCCTAAACCACATAGGTTTGTTACACCTTCTCCAAAACCATCTAGGACTAGGATTTCTTATTATATTAATATGAACAATACATAAAGGCCTAAGTAAACTTAAGAGGAGACAAGAAATGTGGTATAAGAAAGATATATAATCTAACTGCAGATATAATAGGAAGTATATAATCTAACAGTTGGTGCATCTTCTACATTTTAATGCCCCTGTGGACCCAACTCTATCAGATATGTGAATGAACAATAAACTCTTAGGTGCAGACATGTGAACCGGTTGTTTTTCTGCATCAAATTTCCAGTCCTAAAGCTTTTGCTTTTAGTTAAGAGGAATATTTCTTGCATGTGCCATAATGTTTAGGTGGCTGTTTTTTCAAATGACAATTTGTACCTATACTTGCCTCCTAACTAGTGTTTTTGGTGAGTATGATGACATGATGTTTGGTTGACTGCTTGATTGCCACGCATCGCATAATTTTTTTTAATGGCAACCATTAATTGTTTTTGTGTAATACAAACATATTAAACAGGGGATCGTTAGATTAATTGATTGCATATCATGTGGTCAGTTATGTGGTACTTTACGAATTTTTATCAGAAAACGTAAAATGAAAATATAAAAGTGGATGACGGATTTGGAAACCACATTTCTGATAGAAATGTCTGTGCTGGAAAAGATATCCCATGACCTCAAGCATGCTTCAACATATGAAGAATAGACCATGTTACTCCATTCTTTCTGTTTGGTTGATGGCATGTCACAAGGAAATTTAATGGTCCAATGTAACGTTGTGATTTCATGTGCTATTTTATGGCTATTTTTAAATTCAACTTTGTGGTTTGAGTCACAATCACCTGAAGAGGTCTGATTTTAATGTTGTTGCTTAAGAGGGGAATGCTCCTAGGATGTAATTTTATCTTGCTTTCATATAGTTTGTGTTCCTTAGGTTTCTGAGGATGACTATCTTGCTTTTATTTTTTCACCCTTCTTGCCAGTTGGTGGAGATACTACCTTCGTCTCTCGTCCTATTCATTTTGAGGAAGTTGCCTCCAAAGCGTGGGATCACACAGTATCATCCTATTCGCTGACATGACTCGGGATGATATTCAGTGGGAGAGGAAACCTCTAAGAATGGAAGTATTGAATGAGTTTGCTTTTGTGATGCTTATCAACCCTATAAGAGAATGGAAGGGAAGAAGGGTAACCATTCTGTATGGAGTCATGAGATAATCTCAGGGACTGATAAATGTAAGTTCGTTCTCACTAGCAAATCCTAGATTTTTTTAGGAAAAAGGGACTTTCAAGGGTTGTGAAATATGTTGCTTACGGTGTGTGTAATGAACTTTATTTGAATGTCATGGATCTAAATATATTGGTGCTTTCTTTTGGTGCAAGTCTCATCACAGAAAACTGTGAGCAATTGTTCTGCTGATTGAAGAGAGAATGTGGACACAATTCTTTTAATATTGTGATTATGAGTGTTAATGCGAATTTCTCTTGTAATGTGGTTATTTGTGCTACCATCATTATGATATGATAGGAAAACAATTGCTTCTCCACAATCCTTGGTATGAAAACTTTTAACAGGCGATCGGAAAGGCTGGGAGAGAGAGGTGATGTACCGTCCTGTACATGCTTAATACAGTATATTTTGTGATTTATTTAAGCAATTTGTCGTTGGATTTTGATTGTCCTTTGGATTGCGATGGCTAGAAATTTTGTGGTCTTCAGAATTTTCTTCTTTTTCGGTAATGATTTTCTATAGACAATGAACATGACAATTTTTGCCGAGATAATTCTCTTTAACTTGTTTTTTGAGATTTGTGGATGATTGTATATGTATACATAAATTATATATATGTAGATGTGAAACACTATACTTGCGTAACGAAACACTATCAGATTGATGTGTATATGAAAAACTGTATGCTAGAAAGAGAATCCAGGAACTGAGAGAAACGTACCTGGTGCACGTCAGGGTGGCCGAAAAATGGATTTTGCAGAATCAACAAGAGCTGTAATAGATTAGATGATTTTCCTAAGACTCGCTCAAGAGAGAGGTGCATATTTTGATATCAGAATGAAATGAAGGAAGAAGAGATGAGGAAATGGTTTTGAAAACTCTGGTTGACTGGCTGGTGAATCCTACCTTAATGTCTCTCCTATCTGTTTGAATGATAGTTTTCAACTTTCAGGATCTCAAATAAGTTTGAACGTTAGGAATCATGTTCTCTCTCTCTCTCTCTCTGTAAATGTAATGATACAAGAGAATAAGACTACTTTATATACAGGTAAAAAAGTAACTTAAGTAATTTGGTCACCACCCACATTGGGAATATCCATTTCATGTTTGATTTTTCATTTTTTATGTATACGTATGGTTATTGTGGATCTTTTCATATCATATTAACCATGGCACAATTCACTAAATAATAATTTATTTTATGTTAATTTTGTTAAGGGAATCCAATAATGTTCTTGTAGAGACTTGAACCGTCCACTTCTCATTTTAAAAAGAAAGTAAGTATCACGTTCTTGTAGAGACCTGAACCGTCACATTTCAATTTCATTTTGAAAACAGAGTAAATATTACTAGGCCACCGGCTTTATGACGAGGAAATATAAATTTGGTGACCCCTAATTTCTTTCAAAGGATGCACCATGTCGACAATCCCTTTTTCTTTGCCCCAAATTTAGGAGTATTTGCCGTTGCAGGACATTTCATTTTTTTTTACAAATTCGTATCTTATATTTCTTTGGAGCAATGCAATTTTTTCAAAGCATTGCAGAATAGAGGACTGAGATCTGTGAGGGGTATTTTGAGAAACCTCTTAAAAGAGTTTATAGAGCCATTGGGTGCATTTGGATTTGGATTTTGGGTGTGAGCTACTATTTCTATTCTCTCTTTATTTTCATGTGAAATAGTTTGTGTTTTTTTTTACAATTATTTTTCTATTGTTCTCTAATTCAACTCGATCCTGTCATAATAATTTTAACTTTTCCCCAACTAAGAAGAACAAACACATTCTTATGATGTGTAGTCACAGAATAGGAGAGTAACTTTATGAACCGTTGGGAACACTCAAAGAAGACTAGGAGTGCAAAGAAGGCCAAACAAATTATCTAATTTTCTGTAGTCAACTTTGTGATTTTTAAAAAAATTTCATATTCTGAAATTTTCTGATTTTGTATGATTTTCTATTTTTTGGCAACTTTTCTGTTTTAATTTTAATTTGTATTTGATAGTAAAGTCAATCTATGGCTAAGATTGAGGAAGAAGAAACTCTATATAAAGCTTTGTAAGTGTTAGAGTTTGATCATTAGTTAAAGAGATTGTTTTATAACAAAAAAAGTTTTTTTTTCAATTCTCCTTTCTTTTGCATTTTTTTTTTATTATTATTATTTCGTTTCAATATTGTTGTGAAGACGATTTGATCATCTTTTCTTGGTGAGGTGACATCAATTTGGTATCAGATATTTAGTTTCGGCTTTTTGACTGCTCAATCACACCTCCATGACAACAACCAAGAGGAGGAAATCTTAGGATGCAGGTTACGGCTGAACCTTTACCCCCAACAACACCAAAACGAGATAGAGTTTTTGCGGAGACAAGTTGAGGTGTTGCTCAACAATTGGGTCAATGTGTTATCAATCCGGCGGTTGATGATAATATTTCAATAGATGATGATGTGTTAATCACCAGGACTATCACGAAAAATCCTTTCTATCACTATAGATCACCTGACGAGTGGGACGACCGTCGTTGGTAGGAACATATTAAAATCAAAATTCCTAGGTTTCATGGATGTTTCAAGGCTAAGGAGTTCATCGATTGACTAAATACCGTTGAACTTATTTTTGAATACCACGAGATACATGTTTACAAGAAGGTCAAACTCATAGATATTCATTTGAAAGGAAAGACGTCGGCATGGTGGGAGCAACTACGGATTACTCAGGAGTGTAGAGGTAAGCCGAAGAATGTAAATTGGGAGAAGATGAAGAAAAAGTTGAAGGAACAATTTAGAAAAAGTTGAAGGAACAATTTTTGCCTTTTAATTATGTCCAAATGATAAATCAACGTTTGCAAAATTTGAGGCAAAGGAGTTGCAACATAAAAATTTATACTAAAGAATTCTATTAACTAATTGCACGGAATGATTTAACGAAAAGTGATGAACAACTAGTGGCACATTACATAAGTGGATTGAGGCCTGGTATACAAAAGATTCTACTTTTGCATTCATTTTGGTCTGTTTCGAAAGCTTATTAGAGGGCTTTGGTGGTAGAAAATCAACAAAGCAAGACATTGTCGCATTCTAGCAGTAGTTCTGCTAGGTTATAGACCACTTTTAAGGGAGAATCAACCCTTACAATAGTGCAAAAACATGGCCCAAAGTGTGGGACAACAACTGCCACATGTTGGTGGAGTTAAAGAGCAGGTTGCCAATCCTAGAAACCACCAAAATTTTGGAAAGACAACAAGACAAAATCGAGGTGGAGACCTTGGGATGAGGTATTATGAGTGTGGAGAGTCTGAGCATAGATCGGCAGAGTGTAGAAAATATTTTAATGGTGGAAATCAACTTTTGATTGAGGAAGATGACACAACCCCAGAGGTCGAGCCAAATTTTGATGATTTTTGAAAGTACATGGATAATGATATCTTATATGGTTATGTAGGCCAATCTTTGGTTATGCAAAAGTCAATATTACTTCCGAAACATAAGAATGAAAAAACTGGTTGTGTACTAACATCTTTAACACCACTTGTACTATTAGTGGAGAGGAGTGTAACATGATTATTGATAGCGGTAATTGTGAGAATGTGGTATCCCAAGAAGTCGTAGAGAAACTGGAACTCAAATTTGAGAAGCGTCTAAGGCCTTACAAACTCTCTTGGTTTCGCAAAGGGAATGAGGCAACTATTTCACAGTCTGGTCTCTTTTCTATTAGAAACAAGTACTTCGATAATACTTGGTGTAATGAGTATTGACGGATACGTGTCAACTATTGTTAGGGAGGCCTTGGCAATTTGATAGAGATACTTTACATCATGGTCGAAAGAACCTTACACTTTTTGGAAGGACAACGTGAAAGTTACCTTAGGTCCTATGTGTGACAAAAATTTGGTCCCAAACCTAAATTCGGGGAGGAAATAAATTTTCTTATCATGAATGGCTTAATAAGAAAGGTCGAGAAAAGTGGGTAGCTCTATGTTTTAGTTGCAAAAGAAGAGGTTGCACCTCTATATATCCCTACTATTGTGGAGTCGTTGATGGAAGCATATATGGATGTATTTCCTATTGACCTATCATCAGAATTACCACCGATGAAAGATATTCAACATTGTATTGACCTAGTGTCTAGCGCGAGTCTTCCTAATAAAGCAGCTTATCAAATGAGTCTAAAGTGTTATCAGTTATTAGTTATTACCATGTTAAGTCTAGGCTTTACCTTTTAGTTTGAGAGAATTTATTAGAATTTTTTTGGGAATAATTTATTATGGTTCTGGTTTTCTTTCTGATGGTTTTAGATGTTGACTATTCTAGATTGAATAATGTCAATGATTTTGTTTTTTTAATTGCATTTAAATGTGATGTTTCTATTGAGTTTGTGAGATGGCATGCTAGATTAGGTCACAAAGAAGATTGCTAGATTAGCTAGAGAGAGACTCTTTGGCCCACTCACTAAAGTCACCTTACCCATTTGTGAACATTACCTTGTAGGAAAGGTAAACAGCAAAGTTCGTGGTCATGGTTGCGGTGTAACAGACTCAGGTCGTATCGATGTAATGTAACAAAATAATTATCGTGGTTATGAATTTTTTTCAGTCTCGCACAAAGTGACCAATATACACTGATACACAAATTTTTACAATATGATTCTATAAAAATGGATTTTTAGTGAATTTTATTGATTTTTTAAAATCATTTAGCATAAGTGAGACAATACTTGAATATTTTGACATAGAAAAGACAAAAGAAATGGATTTAAACTAATGTTTCAGTTACTTAATTACCTAGTTAAGAGTTATCTCAAAAAAAAAAGTTGCTTACCTACTGAAGCAAATTGATTTAGAATGTAATTGATGAAAGCCAACAGTTGTTCCAAAAGAAATTTTCACAAAGTAAACTAGCATTTCTATTTTGGATTTATTGAAAAAAAAATTTCTTTTAGAAAAATAGGCAAATTGACTTCCTAGTAGTACAATGACAACAAAATATATTATTAATATAATCATCTAGCTCTAAACTACCTCTTCATATTTTTGTGCCAATAAGGATCATTTGAGAAGAACAATAATAAATAATAATTTGCCTTACAAATATTTGAAATTACTTATAGTTACTAGTGCATTTTAGATGATAAAAGAGCAAAGGAATTCAAGTAAAACAAGAAAGTCATGAGCTCTTTAGACCCCAACGTAACAGTATTGAATAAGAGAATAGAAGTCCCACATCAAAAGTAAAAAAAAAAGTGTAGAAGGAATTGCTATAAAACCAACCCATTGAGAACTAAGGAGTGCAATACAGTACTAGTCTCACATCGAAATATTAGAAAAGTAGAGGAAGACTAACCAATTATAAAACAAAACCTTGTGTCAAATACCTAAAATCAAAATCAGTAAACCCAAACCCAAAATCAAAATAAATTAAACAGCCGGTTCTGAGAGAGAATCGGCCAATTTTTTTATCGTAATGTCCGTTACGGAATAAATAGTGCTCGGTTCTCATAAAATCAGCCCCTTCTCATGTGAGAACCAGAATCCATTGGTATATTGATGTGTAACAGTATTAGCATGGGTCAATACCGTTACAAACTGGCTGGTTCAGCGAACCATGGTAACCAAAAAATTATTTGGCAAAGCCAAAAAGGTATTTATACCATTGCAACTTGTATACTCTAGTATATGTGGCCTAATGAATGTGAGGGCAAGACATAAAGCACCCTATTTCATCACATTTATAGATGACTATATGTGTTTTGATTAAGTGTATTTGATATTCTATAAGTCAAAAGTATGGGATTCCTTTAGATGTTACCTTAATAAGGTTAAGAATCAATTAAACAAGAGCATTAAGGCTTTTAGAACTGATCAAGGTCGCGAGTGTCTATCTAAGAAATTTAAAGATCTTTGTGAAGAAAAATAGATTCTTATATGGTTATCTATTCCTAGTACTCTGCAACAGAATGATATGGTGGAGATAATGAATCGCACATTATTAGACATGGTTAGGTCGATTATGGCACAAGAAAACCTTTCCATTTCTTATTGGGGAGATGCATTGTTGACTGCTGCCTATACCCTTAATCATGTGCCTTCTAAGTTAATACCTTCCACACCATATGATTTGTGGACCAACGAAAAAGCCTAATTTGAGTAATTTTCGGTCATGGGGATCAGTAACTTATATGTACAATCCTTCTCATACATATGAGAAGGTGGGTCCTAAAGGGAAAAAGTGCATCTTCATCTGTTATTTTGAGCATTCTAAGGGCTACATGTTTATTGGCGAGCAACATGATGGAAGTGTAACTAAAATTGAGTCACGTGATGTAGATTTCCTAAAGGAGGATTTTCTTAACAAAGGAAAAATAAATAAAGACTTGGAGCTCTATGAG
Organism: Cornus controversa; assembly: GCA_026545225.1. Taxonomy (NCBI): domain Eukaryota; kingdom Viridiplantae; phylum Streptophyta; class Magnoliopsida; order Cornales; family Cornaceae; genus Cornus; species Cornus controversa. Next base: position 14,810,248 of record CM048848.1, read on the forward strand.
ATGGAGGATCCACATGAAGGCGCACCAAGTCCCTTAGTTAAAAATGAGGGAGAAACTCCTTAATCTCCTAAGGACAGTGGGAGTGACTTACCCTCCAATGAACAAGTTCTAATGGATGAAGATTCTCAAGATCTCTAGTTGCATAGAAGTAAGTATGGAACTATCCATCGTTGCCATTTTCAGGTTAAGGGAGAAACTTTCATGGTTGCTCCACAAGATGATGAAGAACCTAAAACTATGCAAGAGACACTCTCATCTCCTGCTAGTAAAGAGTGGACTAGTGTAATGCATAATGTATGTCTGGGACTTGGTTGACCTTCCACCAGCGCAGGGATTATTGGGAACAAATAAGTTCTAAAAGTCATGTGCAATGAGAATGATTCCATTAAAAGGTATAAGGCATGCTTATGGTGAAGGGTTACACCCAACGAGAGTTAGACTATGAGGAAACTTTCTTCCCTGTGGTTAGGTTTGTCTCAATTCAAGTAATTCTAGCCATTGTTGCACATTTGGACTTGGAACTAGCTAGATGGATGTAAAGACTGCATTTCTCAATAGAGAACTGGATAAAGAAATCTATATGGATTAACTAGAAAGCTTTTTAGTAAAGTGTTAGGAGTGCAAAGTCTGCAAACTCCAACGATCCATCTATGGCCTAAGCAATCATCTAGATAATGGTATTTTAGATTTCATTGAACCATTATCTCTAATGGGTTTATGATGGTTGATAAAGACCGTTGTGTATATGTCTAATAATCTAAGAGTAGTTTTCTTATATTGTCATTATATGTTGATGACATTTTATTGGCTCGAAACAATAAGGAGTTTATTGTCACCACTAAAGAGTGGTTGTCCTCTACTTTTAAGATAAAGGACGTGGGTGAGGCAAACTTTAGGATAATTAGTAGCATTTGGTTGCAATTACGTTTTTTATTTTATTTTGGGGATTTTCAACAAATTGGAGTAATTTATTGAAATTGATGACAAATTAGGGTTTTCTTCTTGGGGGTTTTAACAAATTAGGGTAATTAGTTGCAATTACGTATTTTATTTTGGTGGTTTTCAACAATTTGTGGGTAATTTACTAAAATTGATTGCAAATTAGTTGAAATTGGTTGTAATTAACTTAGTTATTAGACTGTGTATGTTTATCGCATGACGGACAGTGCAAAATTAGTGACAATTTTGGGTCCTGCTCTGGTTTACATACATTGTTTCAATTACTTAGGTTAATGCATGTTAGTGATTGGATGATAAGTGTTGTGTTCTTTTTGTTTACTAGTTGGAAATGGACATATTGCATGATCTCCTACTATTATTTGATTATCACACGTATCTGTTAGAGTACAAATATCCAAATAGATATAATTATTTGGAATTATACTCAGATGCTTATGCATTGATGTGTAATGATATTCCTGGTGAAAGGGGTGTGGCATTGAATCTCTTCTGCAACATAGCTGGGAGTAGTGATAGAATTTTATTAAATAGGAATGAAGATGTGATCATAATGTTTGAAATGCACTCAGAATATAGGAAGATAGATATATTTGTTAAGATTTCTCAGGTTTCTCTACCTTTTTGTAAGGATAGTACCTTTGAAATGAACTTAGGCAATGATGTGGAGGAAATTGTACTAGGAAAACCTGTGAGAATAGAACTAGACAGTAATTTTAAGGTAGATATGTAAAGTCCTATTAGGGAAGATGTGCTAAGTGACTTTAGTTTTTCAGACAGTGATGATGAGGAGTGGAATTCTAAGGATGGGGAACATGATGATGGACATGGTGATGGATATAATAGTGGGTCAAATGTTGAATTGGAAATGGATAGTCCTGATGTTAGTGATGGGGCTTTATCTGATTATAGTGATAATGCTGAATTCAATGCAGATAGTGGTGATAAGATTAATAGACCAGGGAAGAATGTGCATAAATATATAACTGGGACACCATTCAAGCATAGTGAAGATGGTGAAATTGTTTTTCAAATGGAACAACTATTTGATAACATACATCATTTCAAGAAAGTTTTGAAGGATTATGCTGTTCAAAGGGGTTTTAAATTGGTGATAGAGAAGAATGAGAGGACTAGAGTGACTAGTCACTATGGGAATCTAGGCTGTGAATGGAGAATCCATGCAAGCCTATTGCCTGATTAAATCACATTTAAGTTAAAGACACTTGGTGCAGATCACAGTTGTGTTAGAACCAATAGGAACAAAGTGTTGACTTCTACTTACATAGCAAAGAAACGTTTGAAGACATTTAGAAATCAACCTGAAATTAATATCCTAACTTTGGATACAGAAGTTAGAAATGCATTCAAGGTGGCTGTAAGTGAACAATGTTTGTATAGAGCTAGAAAGAAAGCCAATGTAGAGAATGAAGGAACCTATGCAACTTCATATGGAAAATTGTGGCAGTATGTAGTAGAGGTTCAGAAAACCAACCTTGGCAGTTTGTTATTTATCAAACGTTTAACTGATAAGCCACAAAGGTTTAGGAGGATATTCTTAGCATTTGTTGCAGTTATAGATAGGTTCAGGGATGACTATAGACCATTTATTAGTCTGGATGGTTGTTTTTTAAAAGGTCCCTATAGTGGTATTCTAATTAGTGCAATGGGGGTTGATGGGAATAATGGCTTAGTCCCATATGCAATTATAGTTGTGGTGTTTGAAAACAAAGATGGTTGGAAATAGTTTCTGGAACACATACACAAAATCACTAGTGATGCACTTGGGGAGTTACCTTGGACCATTATGACTGATGGCCAAAAAGGCATACTACCAGCTGTGGATGAAGTATATACTAGTGCTTTCAAAAGGAAGTGTGGCAGGCATATTTATGCTAATTTTTAGGACACTTTATCTTGGGGTTAGATATAGATCATTGTTTTTTTACAGCAGTTAGGGCTTATAATGAGCATAACTTCAAGAAAGCCATAAGAATGCTAGAGAGTTGTTCTCCACAAGCATGCCAATGGTTGATGGACCATCCACTTGAAACATGGGCAAGTGATAAAAGGGTGAAATGTGATTTTGTCACCAACAATGCAGTTGAGTCATTCAACTTTTGGCTTAAACATGTGAGGGCAAAACCAATACTTGATGTGTTAGAGGATATAAGAACCAAAGTAATGTCCAAATTTTTAGAAAGATTTCAGAAGGGAACTTGTTTGACTAATTTAGTAGTCCCAACGATTAGGAAGAGATTGAACATAGCCATTTTAAATTCAAATTCATGTCAATTGATACGGCCTGGTAGTGACTTGTATGAGGTTACACAGAATAATGAGATGAGATATGTTGTGAATCTTCAGAGAAGGACCTGTTGTTGCAAAGAATGACATATTAGTGGTGTGTCATGTAAGCATGCAGTAACATGCATTACATGAAAAAGAGATAATATAGAGGAGTATTGTGATGCCTTTTTCAACAGGGTTGTTTATGTCAAAGCCTACAAAAATCTTATACATCCTATGCACTATGAGAGTAAATGAGATGAAGTAGAAAAATAACCTTTGCTTCCTTTAATTCTAATAAGGCCAGCAAATAGACCTAGAATGTCAAAAAGGTAGGAGGTTGGTGAACCACAGGCTAATAAGAGGTCAACTATTGTGATAACATGTAGTTAGTAGAGTGGAGTAGTAGGACTATCACAACAAAGTTAGAATGGAGCAGCAGAGTCATCACAACAATCTTCATCCAATGTAAGACATTTATTTGTTACTTTTATATAAATTTAATTAATTTTTATTTTAAATAACACATGGTGGTATTATAATGGTGTTTAATATTTTTTTGCAGGTTATAGTGGACTGATAACAAGTTTTTTGTCAATATAGTATGCAGTTTTTTGTCCATATGAACCCATTTACTTTGTCCATGTGATAACTATGTTCTGACAAGAATGTGACATGATAGTGATAACATGTAGTTAGTTATTGTATTTGCTACTCTATTGGGGCATGACAGTGGTATTAAGAGTGGTATTCTTATGATTATGTATTGAAATATTGGATATTAGACATTAGTTATGTATTAAATGTTGGGATATTGTGTTTAATTATTATATTTTAGCTTGAGACAATTCAGTTCAGTGGTATTATACTTATTTGTACTATGTTTGCTAAATCTGTTGGTACTATATTTGCATTTTTTTTTTTGTGGTTGAAATATTTGTATTATAGCTATGCATGTGTATTAATCACAATAGCTATGCATGTGTATTAACAATACAACATTTCTTCCTAAAACAAGTCATTCATTACACGATTCACTTAGATATGAAAACAATGACCATGGTTATGACAGCTACAATACACATCAATATACTAGAAAATACTAGTACTTTAGTCATTGACATTACTGAATCTAGAGTAGCAGCATTAGCACCCACTGCACCAACACCACTAGCACCAACAACAACATTTTGACCCTTATCAACAATGTTATGAAGGTCTGCATGCTTGTGGGATTCAACCATGAAAAAAATGACATCTTCTATGCTCATAGTTGTAATATAGTCTTCTAGAATTTCTAGCTGATTGAGAGATTCTAATTGCTATTCTTCTACCACAAAAACATCTTCTATTGCCATTTTGGTTCATTTTGAATGCTCTATTGATTTAAAAAATCTGCAACTTTGCATTTTAGTTTCAGTTGCTGCACTTTGGAGAATAAATAACTAAAGGGTAATAAATAAATAAATTTGAGATATAGTGCTAACCAATATTAGGGTTCCAAGCTTCAAGTTGCTTCAGTTGTTGCAAAGCTTCAGTAGTTTCAATGTTTATTTTCTGCTACAAATGATTAATGCATGGTGTATATATATAGAGGGAGGCTTGCAAGTTGTAACGACTACTTTTTTATTTTTCCCGCCACTAGCCATTACAAGTCTCATCACAACAGAAGCAATGTAATTGCATGATATAATAATAGAAGTGTTCAAAGGGTAGCATGGTCTTTTCACCATAAAAAATGCTCTGACACAGCTTACTTTTGACAGGAGAGAGTGTATGTGATATACGACACAAATCACAGGGGGTGTTGGTGACAAAATTGCACAAAGTTGTAACCGCGTGACAATAACTCAAACCTCAGGGGATGTCAATGATATTTATCCTAAAAAAAACTTAACATAATAAAGTCATATGGTTTCTTTGCGCAAGGGTTAAGCAGTCAGTCTAGTACAACTCCAACATACAACTTATATCTACCAGTGATCTTTTCAAACACGTCCAAAGAAGGACATGGTATATCAGTCTTGTATCGAAGTTACCCTAGTGAGATATATGACCCCAAGGAGTTGGCTCAAGTGGATAAAGAGTTAGTTTTAGTCTCTAACAAAGCATTAAGTCTAAGTATCAACTCTTCTTGAGTGGAAACAATATTTTGGGAGTGAGTGTATACCAACTAGAAAAAAATAGTGAGGTATATGTTTGAAATTGTAAACTCTTTTATTAGGAAGATTAAAATAAAATATTAATATCAATATCAATCACATGGGCCATAGGCCCACAAATGAATTGAAAGAAGACATATCGAATTTGGATCCCACCACACATTTAAAGTGTTTAATCACTTGATGTATGCACTTCAAATTTAATAGCAAGGGTGAATGGTTAAAATCGAAGTCTCTGCAACTATAATTCTACATAATATCATCTATTTGAATGAGATAAATCTAATGTAAAACTGTGTATCAATGTTAAAAAAAATAATAAAATAAATACATACATAAAAATAAATACATAGATTGATTGGGCGGCCAACACTGAGAACCAAAACCTATGTCGGTACCGTTACCGTTACCGTTTGCACAAGTGACCAATACAAACAATGCCTCATCTGTCCTCCTTCTAGAAGATTCCCTCCCACGTTGAAATTGAGCGAGAGAGAGAGAGAGAGAGAGAGAGAGAGAGAGAGTGTGTGTGTGTGTGTGTGTGTGTGTGAAAGAGAATTCAATTGGAGAATCATTTTTCTCGTCAATGAATGTGGTTGCAAGTTAGTTAGATGGTGGGTAGATTTCGAGTCTTCATTATTAGGTGTAACCTTCAATTTCTCATTTTTCCTTCTTTTTGCCTATTCTTTATCTTATTTTCCCTCTTTGTTTGATTATACTACACTACAAACATTATATCAAATTTGTTACTACAAGATAATATAATAATTGTCTTTTGTATTCATCCAAAAGAAAAGATAGAGACGTACGTCTACAGAGAGAGAGAGTGTTTGTTTTGATTTTACAGCCAATTATTTGTATTGTATTTTGGAGTGTTTCTTGTTCTCTCCCCTCTCTCTCTCGCCGTTGTTGACCATTCCTCTATACAGTATTATTTATACAGACAAAGCCACAAATTAGGTGGTTTGGTTTTGGTGGTTTCCTGGAAAGAAAGAAAGGTTGGATTGTTTGCTTGTTTTGATTCTTTTCTACTTAGTTTAACACGGAGTGATTAATTTTATATTCAAGTGTTTATTATCTAGCGTCGTGATGATCAAAGGATTGTTGGGTTTCGTTCAGATATATCAACAAACAAATATTGGGCATTCTTGTACTTTATGTTGTGGTACTTCTTTGACTAGGAGTGTTTTCTTGTTGTATTCTTAAATCAATCGTTTCTGATCTAATCTGTACCGCGCTTCTACTTCTTGTTTTGGTTGTTCTAAGTTGTCCAGATCATTCAATTCTTTTGATTTGTCACTTTCTTTCTTGAGACATTTCTGGTTAATTCTTCCTTGGGTTTTGGATGATTTTGATCTGAATATCCATCTCTGTGAGTTTTTGGGTTTGCTGGTTTTTTCTTTTCTTGTATATTTCTTAGTATCTGGCAATTGGAGAAGTTTGAGGCCATGAAAGGAAAAGTTGGGACACCAGGAAGTCACTTTCTGTTGAACACAGGAGCCAAAATCCCATCCATAGGACTTGGGACATGGCAGAGCGGCGGTGACCTCTGCGTTCAAGCCGTAAAAACGGCCTTGTCAGTTGGTTACCGACATATAGATTGTGCCCATCTATATGGGAATGAGATTGAAGTTGGGGAAGCATTGGCTGAAGCTTTTAGAGGTTCTTTGAAGAGGGATGATGTTTTCTTGACTTCTAAGCTCTACTGTACTATGAATTCGATCAATAAAATTGAAAACTCTGTTAGGGTCTCTCTTAAGAACCTTGGAGTATCATTCTTGGATCTCTATTTGATGCATTGGCCTGAGAGCTCTGCATTCGGTGATGCCACTGATCCTCCTTCAAAGTCAGGAAATGAGTACAGGCAATTTCTGAATCGGCTAAAGACAACTTGGAAATCTATGGAAGGTCTGGTTGGGTTGGGTCTTGTTCGAGCTATTGGAGTAAGCAATTTCAGCATACGGCAGATCAAAGAGTTGCTTAAATTTGCAAAAATTGTACCTGCAGTCAATCAGGTTGGATCAATATTATTGTTCAATTTTAAAATAAGTTATATTAATTCATTTTGAAGTAAATTTTATCTTGCATTGATTTATTACGAGTTGTCTGACCTGCATTAGTATCAAGTGCGTGCAACTTGCTATTGATGACATCCTCAAACTTCACCAGCCCAGTAAACTGGGCCTTCACTTGCAATTGAGTTAGGTGCCTTCTGTTTGGTCATTGTATCAAGTGCCTGCAACTTTCTCACAATTGCACTCTTTAAAAAGTAGAAGTGATCCAGTAAAGATGTCAACTGCTGGCTAGTTACTCCAAAGGTCATCACCCAGTTATAGGTCCATCAATTTGGGGTGCCAGTAGAGGTGAACTGGGATCAAGCCATATATACTCTATATTATTTTGTGGGAACTGTTTGTCAGAGAAATTCATCATTAGGATGGGTAGCACCTCAAAAATCAAAATTAGTCTGTCTGTAAGTTTGTCTAAAAGATGAACCATTATTAAGGGTGAACTATTTCTGGCTCAAAGGAAGGCCAAAGATGGTATCTACCAGAAGCCACTGTCGCTATCCCTTTCCTTTTGTGTTAGTCCTTTCTGCATAACTGACTGGAATTTGTTGTTCAGTACCTCTGGAACGCATTTGATATTGGCAACCCTTTTATTTCTTTGTGATTCGTTTTTAACTCTATTGGCATTGAAAATCAGAATATGAGTTATTTTTGATTTCCTTTTCTTTTTATCTTCTTTTAATTTAAATTTTTCGTAAATAGCCAATTATAATTATTTGCCTTTTGTGTTAGTCCTTTCTGCATAACTGACTGGAATTTGTTGTTCAGTACCTCTGGAACGCATTTGATATTGGCAACCATTTTATTTCTTTGTGATTCGTTTTTAACTCTATTGGCATTGAAAATCAGAATATGAGTTATTTTCGATTTCCTTTTCTTTTTATCTTCTTTTAATTTAAATTTTTCGTAAATAGCCAAATATAATTACTTGCACTGTCATCTATATGCACCCTTTTGTACCCAAAAGGATGATACTTTATAGTGTTTGTTACTTATATTAGATCTGTATTGAGTATCTGAACATATTTGTAAATTTTATCATTTTTTTTCTTTTTCCAAATTTCCTTTTGTTAAAAAATAAACTGTAGGAATGCGAGCTTCAAGTAATTCAATTATCTAATGCCTTGCCTCTCATTTGAAGGGGAAAAAAGAAATGTTAAAAAGAGTTTTCATCATTAGTAATTAAGAGAATATGTAGCTATGAAATTTTGGTTTTCTGATTGATCTATAATGGCTTTTACTAGGTAGAGTTGCATCCTTTTTGGAGACAAGACGAACTTGTAAAGTTCTGTCAATCAAAAGGTATCCATGTTTCTGCCCACACACCATTGGGAGTGCCAAGTTCCAGTCCTGGACCATCTGACAGTGGATCTGGTGGGGAAGATGAACCTGGAACTCCTCGCATATCATTCAGTAGGTCAAGATCAGTTCATGGACCAATGTTGAAATTGTCAGTAGTTGCAGAAATAGCTGACAGACATAAAAAGACTCCGGAACAGGTATAGTTGATTTAATCTTCTCTAAATTTTTATTTATTTGTTTTTGGTACTTAAATATGATTCCAATATCTACATTTCAATAAATAAAATAAAAAATTATACGACTAATATATTTTTGTTCTGAAACGTTCCACTTATAAATAAATGTAAAAACTATGGATGGAACTTTCTTTGAACAAATTAAAAAATCATGTTGACTTAACACACTTATGGACAATAATGATCATTGATTGATTGCCAAAGAAATTAAAGTGAAGAAAGTTTTGGATTTTCAAAATAACCACTTGAAGCTGAAATAGATGTAACTTGTAAGGTTCCAAATTTACATTCATATACTCTATTTTCCAGTAATAATACGGAGCCAACATACAATCCCGAGAAATTATTATTAGAATATCAAGTACTGTCTAATTTGAATATGTCTTGTTTGTATAATTTTCTATGTGTGTTTTTACAACATTGATACTTGTAGGATTGGTATAAATTATTTTTTCACACTTCTTGAGAAATTAATTATAATTTGGTAAATAATATTACCGGATATTTGAAATAAGAGAACTGACACGAAGACATCAAGATCCGAATAGCCAGTTTCATCCTCTTCACTGCTTTTCTGGTTTATATTGGATAACTGCAAGAGCATCTCTTAGCATAGGAAAGGCCAAGGAAATTACTAAACATACTGTCCTTGCGTAGTTCTTTTCCTTCCATATTGAGCACGACAACTTGAATAAGCTAACAATATTGAGAGACAATATCTATATTTCCCAGGCACATTCTTGACCAAATCTCAGTTCAAAGTTTAGTTCATGTCCATATTCCAGAACTCAATGCTTCTTAACATATTTCTGCCTCAACTTGCATCTGCTTCAGTACCTCATGGCACATGCATTGACTATTAATAAGTTAAGCCAACTTCATTAGAATCAGCAGCTAAATAAACACTTGCTCAATACATCAATATTTCTTTGTGGAGGAATACAACAAACAGTTAAAACAGCATGTTGTTCAGAACAATCCATATATGTCATGGTCCAAGAGTATCATTAAATGTCTTCAAAAGTATCATGGTTCATTAAGTGTGGTTAATAAAATCTCCTTGATTTTGAGCCATAATTTTGAAAGTGATCTTAAGTTTCCAAAGTCATGTCACATTTGGATATGGTAGTAAAAACATTGATGTTCAATCAGAGCTGGCTTATAGTACAGAAACCTATTTAGTCTAAAAGTTCAATTACAAGGGTTTTTAGCCACCGATATTTATTTTTCCGTGTTTTTTTTAAACTAATTTTTCTGGCTCAATTGGAAACCATATTGCATAGGACAATGATTTTTGCTCTCGGTTGTTTACAAATGCTATGGAATTTTTGAATTTTAATGCATTTATCCAGTGTTTTTATATTTTTTTTCCATTGCTGTCAGTTGTTAGGATCACCTATATTTAGAATTTGATTTTGGAAGTTAGAAATGTAAAAATTTTGTAATGCTTTTCTTACATTGAATCATATATTTGTGGAAAAACATTATTTTGATATCATGGACTCAAAATTTATTTGTTTTGTTATTCTTATTTCTTGCATATTTTACATATCATTCAGGTAGAGTACTCGAGAAATAGTGAAAAATGAGGTCTAAGAAATTGAAATAGCACATTTGGTTATATGTGATTGGATGGTTCAGATATTGCTTACAAAAGAAGAATCAATAGACAAAGTTGTTAGAAAAAAGGGTAAATTACACCTGCCTTGCTGAGGTTTGCCAATATAATAAAGCCCTCATCACTTGTCAGAAGATTCGTTGGAGTTGTTAACAATACATGTAAAATGACTTTTTTACCCTTCTTATTGTAAATTTTTTTAACTAAAATTGAGGAGAATTAATATAATCCAAAAGACTAATTTTCCTTCTATACGACTTAATTTTTCTAGAGACTCCTCTTCAGTATTTACAACCTCCCTCTTCTCTCTCTTTGTGTACCTCCCTTTCTTGTCTCTCTTCTTTATCATACACAATATTGGTGTTTGGGAGAAACATTTGTGAAATCTGCAAGAATTACTCCTCTTCAGTATTTACAACCTCCCTCTTCTCTCTCTTTGTGTACCTCCCTTTCTTGTCTCTCTTCTTTATCATACACAATATTGGTGTTTGGGAGAAACATTTGTGAAATCTGCAAGAATTACTCTCTCTCTCTCTCTCATCTTCAGCAGACCCATGTTAAGAATTTCTCTCTATAAATCTCATCTGTCAAAACCCCAAGACTCACATCTTCTTCCTCGAAATCCCACGTATCCGCCTTCACAACTCTCTAGTTTATCCCTCTAAATTAGTGAAGATGGAGGAGCTTTGGACCATTATGGCTTCAGTCATGGGCGTTTGAGACATTTTGCCAAAGCCTCCTCCATACGGTCTTCCCATTGGAGCTCTGTTTCTCGAGAGGCTAAGGTTAGATATTCAAGTCTATGTATCTAACCTTATATTATAATATTCATAGTGTAACCAAGTTTATTGAACCCTAGTTCAACTGTTCAACCAATTCTCATTCATTCTATTCTATCTTCTCTCTGAATTATATTGTTGTTCAGTAGGTCCCATATATATACCTTTATAAATGTGTGTGAATGTATATTACCGATTGTGTGTGTGTGTATATATATATATATATAAAGATATGTCTTGCATTGGTCATATGAAGGATATTTTGGTCCATTTAGTGGTGTTCAAAGTTCAAACGAGGGTAATTTTGTAATTTTATGTTGGTCAATGAGGGCAAGAATGTCTTATTTTGGCAAACCTCAGCAGAGGTAAGTGTAAATCAACATATGGAAATCTTGATCGAGGGTTTAAATTTAGTTTTTAGAGAATCATCTGGATTGAGAGGGTCCAAATGATTTACCATGTGTTCCTATTCTTGAGCAAATACAATTCATGTGCTTGAGGCATAATGTGGTGCTTTGTTGATGCACTTGCGCATACAACGGATGCATTGGACGTTCCTTGGAAGGTGGCTAGAACATTGCAGCTGTTGATACTAAATGTGTGGCTGAGATGATACACATACAATCTCTGTATGACAGCTAAAGCAAAGAGGGCATGATAGGAGGCATGACAAAATTAAGAATTTTGTTGTGATGCTTTCATTTTGACATTTATGTTTTAGTGGCGTGGTTTTAAAAAACTCCTTTCTCCATCCCTGCTGGTGAAGCCATTGCAAGAGGTTAGGAAAACTTGGATGATTTTACCTCTAATCAATGCACCTGAAAAATGATTAATGATATTAGCAAGTTTATCTTGCTCAGAGAGATAATAGTAAGGGGAGAAAGAAGGGAAGAAGAATTTATAGACAAGTAAATATTTGGAGAAGGATTTTTTTTATCAAATATTTGGAGAAGGATAAAATCTAAATATTTGGCCTCTTCTGTTAGGTTATCTTAGTTGTGTTCATAGTAGAGCAGGATTGATCATGGCAGTCCTAATTATAACTGTAGGATCTAATCACATAATTCCCACTCCCCCTCATAGATATCTCAACTTATCAACTTTCTTATGGTTTCAATGGGGACTTGCTAACAATCTTGGTTAGAACATATACTAGCTGTCCGCCTGTCCTGTTCATCTCTTGTAAAAAAGACAAATTAGATTTCTCTAATAAAGATGTTGCCAGCCTCAGTTTGCTTTGTTTTATCATGTTGTACTGGATATCTGGCAGTTCTTGCTTCTATTTTTAAGATTTCTCTAATGAAGATGTTGCCAACCTCAGTTTGCTTTGTTTTATCATGTTGTACTGGATATCTGGCAGTTCTTGCTTCTATTTAACTTGATACAACTGCAAAGGTAGATGCAGTCAATAAAGTGAAGTCCCAGTGGTTGATATATACAAACCAAATACACATTAATCGTTTTTATATAGAATGAGCCCAAATCTTCAGTGCTCCATGATTCTATTTTCTCTGTGATCAAAACTTGAGAAAATATTTCTGCAAAATGATGTAAATCAGCTTCCTAATTGATACCTATGTCTTCCAGCATTTACAAGTAGAAATATCTTTCCTACTATATTTTAGTTTTTTCAATTGGAGAATTAACTGGATTTGCTCTCAACATCGGAGTTTCCTTGATAAGAGCAATATGTACTTCCATACAGAGATGGAAATGCTGCCTGCCTTAGTAACTTCATTTTAAGAAACTAGCAGGACCATTTTCAACTTCTAAATATTTGTAGGCCACAATGTTGTCGACAACAGAGTTGTGGTGCTTGCTTTTGTTGTGTTTCTTGAGAAAAATGCAACAGACTTTATTTGCATCTTACAGTCATCTGTTCACCGCTCTAAACTTTTTAAGAAAAGCATTAGGAGAATCAATGAAGTTCACAGAAAGACTTTTTAAGCTTGCAAACGAAGTGTCTTTTTATATGGGTAGTAAAAGCCACGGAGTGTATTAGTCTAGATTCTTCCTTCTCTAATCATCATGATAAGTTAATTTTGATCTAGTTTACTCTTTTGGATTACCACGATAAATGCATTCTGCATGCCCATCAAGTGAAGTTGCTGATTGATCAATGGCTAGTGAGAGAAGCATCTATACAGAACTTACTTTTTTCTAATGGAGTGAAAGTCACAATGTAATTAATGCCATAGGTCAAATTAAAGTCCTTCAACTGATATAGCTTAAAATCTCTCTATTGTGCCATCCTCTCTGTACTAACCGTATAGAACTCACAACTGATAAGTTTCTATCCTTTCAGAAGAGGAATAAGAACTTAAGTTCCATTCCACAGAGTTCTCATTTCCTAGGGGTAACTTCTCTTCTCTTTGCCGAAGTATGTGCTGCACAAGAAGATGATAAAGCAAAACATGGATGCCGCAAAGGAACTATATATATATATATCTCATAAATTCGGTCATAAAGAAAGTTTTTGAAATGGGATGCCAAGTGCAAGATTCCTCTGTCCTTTATGATCCATGAAAGGAAAAACCAATCTCTCTCACCAATATTTCCTGTCCTTCACAAATTGTTGCCTTTGATGATATCACATGTTTCTTCAGTCCAAATATAGGCACATACATTGTGAGAGAAGCTGATTATTGCTGCTAAGAATCTTTGGTATAGCAGGCTAGAATTCTAGATTCAAGTCTAAAACAAGGTTTGACAATTTTTCATGTTCTTCTAAAACTGAGGCCCATATTTACTTTTTCACATTCGAAGGTTTGATAATAATCAAGTTCCATCTACATTCTCCTTTGAAGGTCTCTGCAATTGGTTTAGCCACTTATGAGAGCTGGAGATCGCAGCTCTATCTGCTAAACTCTAACCACATTGCTCTGTTCAGTTTTTTCCTTTTCTTTTACATTGTGTCCTTGAACTTATTGGTTTTTCTGGGGAACCTCACAGTTCTCAACTGGTCACATTAGAATGCTTTTAAACAAGGAAAAGAAATCTAATGATGGCATGGAAGACCAAAGTAGAAGAAACATTAGCTTATAAAAGATAGAAGGTGTCCACAAGTACAATGCAAGACATGAATCAGAACTTTTATTTGAGATAAGTTATATACTAGGACCACATTTGGCTTGAGTAAAATGCACCATCAAGGTGGGGTACCTAGTCTATTTCAAGTTCCAATATGCAAATGCAATGATGATTTTTAGGATCATGGAGTTGAGGCATGTGTGAGAGCGGGTGCCCCTGCGTTAGTGCTGTCTGCAAATACAGCAACCACACGAGTATTGGTGGAAGTGTGCATGAGTCAATAACAATGATTGATGACATGGGCAATTGGGCAGTGCTTGGCCGTTTCATTGTTAGCGACTGGAGAGTTCCATTAGTGTGACAAGTCATAGCAGTAAAAGGAGGTTAGGCTTCCCTCATGGAGTTTAGTCCTTAAAAGAACTGAATTTATTTAAAAATTGGGATTGGCAAAAACGTCACATTCCAAGACTGAAGGCATACTTGACTATTTGAGATATATAGTGTACTGATTTGAGTGAGTTCTAATTAAAAATTGTTGAGGGGGTCCGGGCTTTTCATATTGAAGTTGGTACTAAGAGAGCTGAGATGATAATCAATTCTTCGACTAAATAAACCACTTAAGTTGATGCCACTGACATACAATAACAGCACAAGCATGCAGTGAACCTGAGAATAGTCAAGACCATGCTCATAATTTTTTGACTTGTATTTATTTGCTTTAATATATTGTAGGTTATTCTGCGGTGGGGTCTGCAAAGAGGAACCAGTGTCTTGCCTTGCAGCGTGAAGCCTGATCGGATAAGAAAAAACATAGACATTTTCAGTTGGCCCTTGTCGGATGATGAGTGGAACCGCTTGAACCAGATAGAGCCACAGGTATGTCTGTTTGGAAGCGACCTTCTGAGTAATCTCTCAGACAGTGGGATGATGCCTGGAAGTGGTGGTCCCCTTCAAGCTGTGTATGAAATGGAAGATGATGTGGAGTCCAATTCTTGATTTTTATATTTTAGTAAGTTGCAGTGCCATTCCAGTTTGAAAATGTCTTGAAGTTAAAATGTCATATACTTGTAGATTTTCTCTTTTGTGGGTGTTGAATTGAAGTCCTGAGGACACATTATTAATTGGTTGAATTGGTGAATATGTCTCCATTAGTAAAAGATATTTTCAATTTTTCCCTCAAGATTGTGTTTTGTACAATGAATTAAAGTTTCCTAGTTTTTTCTTTCATTTGATTAGTGGTGGGTTTGATTTGCTTAACAATCTACTGAGCTTTATTTTTACAGCTGTATTTTACCGTCTTATTTTCATTAGTGATGCATGTTCTTTTATAGCTAAGAATGATCTGAGATCATGTTAACCTGTTCAAGCCAGGTAACGAAGCTTTTGCTTGTGCAATTTGCCCTATGATCCACGTATGTTTGCAGAATAGTTTCTTGAAGAAGATTTAGGATGCACCAGGTGTAAATGAACCAGGTGAATCAGGGTCGTATGTACACAACAGGCCCACTGGTCGTGTTGTACACACACGGTTGAGATTCATTTGGTGCGGCCGTACGTACACAACAAGCCTACTTGTCGTGTTGTATATGCACAATAATCTCACAATAATTCATTCGGACTCTAGTTGATTTGTAGAGTTAGTGAGAGAGAGGAAAGACAATGTGAAGGAACTCAATTTTCTTTGTTTGATTATGAAACATATATAACATTACAAGGAGAGAAATAAACATGGGAGGTAATAAATTTTTATTTTTAAATGCCATTTCTCTTTTCTTTTCCATGTTTCTGGACATTTTCCTTTTTCTTTTTCTTTTTAAGAATTCTTTTTCTTTTTAAGAAGCCTTCAAGTTCTAAATTAACTTGGAGAGACAGGAGTGAATCACACTCCATTTCCTTTTCCCTTTTCTTTTTTAAGAAATGTTATCTGCCAACTTGAACATTTGATAAAAAAAAAAAAAAAAATAGTCATTGTCAAAGTGACCCTAACAAAAGGACAGCTTTAATGAAATTATGTCAAACCATAACATTTCCACAGGTTCCAACTAAAATGACATTTTTTTGGGGACTTTTTTTAAAATTATTTTGAGAAGTTTTTAATTTCAAATTTAATTTAAGTTGGAGAGACAATAGTAGGGAAATCACATTTCATTTAGCTTTACTTTCTTTTTCCTTTTCTTTTCTTAGAAATGCCGTCCTCTTCTTTCTTAAACTAACTCGCATTAACAATTAATTCTAACCAGGATAGCTCTAATAAAACTAATGTATCATTTTGAAGAATGTAATGAAATGGAATGGAATGGAATGTCCATTCCAATCATTCTTTTCTTTGATAGGAAAATTAAAGTGAGAATTCTCTTGAAATAAAAAAGAATGTAAATTTATTTCACATCTCAACCTATGGAATGATCATTCTATTTCTTAGTAAATTTTTTTTTAAAATAAAAATAAAAAATCACGTTCTAGAAAGGCCTCACGTTCCAAGTCCAAAAACCACCGCCACCACTGCCACCTTCACCACTGCCATCTTCTACCACCACCACCGCCGCCTTCCACCACTACAGCCTTTCACAACCACCATCACTGTCATCTTGCACCACCATTGATGCCTTCTATCACTGTTGTCGCCTTCCACCATCGTCTCTGCCTTCCACCACCCCCATCTACACCATTGTCACTGCCTTCCACCACCATCGCCATTGCCACCTTCCACCATTGTCTTTGCCTTCCACCACCACCACCACCACCACCACCACCACCCAAACCACTGTTGCCTTCCACCGTCACCGCTGCCGCCATTTCTTTTAAAAAAAATTATAGAAAAATATTATTTTGTTAGTTTAATTTACTTATCACCGAGAGAGGTATTTTGGATAATTCAATTTGAAATTCATTCAATTCTAGGTTCTAAATTGTTCCAATCAAACACTAGAATTGTGATGATCATTTCATTCGTACATCATTTCATATTTGTAATCAAACAGTAGATGAGAATGACCATTTTATTCCCACTTGTATTCAATTCCATTCTCGCACGCAAATGTCAAACTATAATGCTGCGTTTGGTATGTAGGAATAGAATGAGAATGAGAATGAGAATGGAATAAGATGATCATTCTCATTCTATTGTTTGGTTGCAAATATGAAATGAGGTGGGAATGAAAAAAAAATTAAATCAAATTCTCCAAAATACCTCTCCTAATGACAAATAAATAAAACCAACAAATATGTGGTAGTGGAGGAAGGTGGCGATGTGGAGGTGGTGGCAGTGGAGGTGGAGGTTGTGAAAGAAAGTGGTGATGTGGAGGTGGTGGCGGTAGAGGAAGGTGGCGATGTGGCGGTGGTGTGGTGGTGGAGGAAGGTGAAGATGGAGGTGGCGGCAGCGGTGGTGGAGGAATGTGGCGATATGGAGGTGGTGGTGTGATGGAGTAGGAAGGTGGCGATGTGGGGGTGGAGGTGGTAGTAAAGCCGGTGGTAGTGGTGGTGGTGGAGCCGGTGGTGGTAGTGGAGCTGGTGGTGGCGGTGGAAGTAGTGGTGGACCTGGTGGTGGTGGTAGAGCCGGTGTGGTGGTGGAAGTAATGGTGGTGGTGGTGATGGAGGTGAAGGGCTTTTTGGTCATATGAATTTTTTTTAATCTTACTAAGAATGGAATGCCCATTCTATAGGTTTAACTATGGAATGAATTCTCATTCTAAGGGAATAACGATTCTCACTTTAAATTTCATACCTAACAAAGGAATGGTTGGAATGGGCATTCCATTCCTAGATATGAAACGCATCACTACATTTCCACATTCTAGATCTTTCACCTAAGGACGTGCCGCATTGTCAACATTTTATTTATTTATTATTTTGTAATTAAAAGGTCGTATATCACAACCTTTTTTTCCCTTCTTTCTTTCTTTCTTTGCCAAGAATATATAGAAACTTGACTTGAATTTCAATGGAGCAAAGTCAACAAGGGATTACGTGAGCAATAACGTATATCTATAATCTATAGGCAAAAGGACCAAAAACTCCTCCCTGTGCTTTTAAAAAGATGCAAGAAACCCCCTATGCTATATTTTGGACCATATCACACACTCACATTTGCAAAAGTGTGCAAATTACCCCCTCTTGCACATATTATCATTTTCTATGACCATTTTATCACTTATTTTATTATAAAAAATAAAGAACAATTGAGAGAAGAGAGGCTTTTTTTTTAAATATTAAGTTATATCAATTTTCGAAAAAAAATAAAAAAGCACAATTACATAATAAAAAATTTCGGATTTTTTTTTGCTTTCCGGATATTTTTCCATTAGAAAGAGAGGTTTTTTTATATTCAGTTTTTCTTTACCTTAATAAAAAAAAGAGGAGTTTTTTTTTTTGGAAAAAAATTATGGAAATTGTTTACGGAAAAAAAACTAAATATGCACAATAATAATAATTTTCAATTTTTTTTTTCAAAAATTGTTTTATTTTCATAAATTCTCTCTTTTTAATGGAAAGTTCCAAAAACAATTTCCGAAAAACAAAAAAAAAAACCCAAAATTTTTTTATTAAGTAATTGTGCATATTTAGTTTTTTTCTCCGAAAATTATTTCCAGAATTTTTTTTTCTGGGAAAAAACTCCTTTTTTTTATTTAAGTAAAAAAAAAAACCTTAATATAAAAAAACCCTACTTTCTAATGGAAAATTTCCAGAAAACAAAAAAAAAAAATCCAAAATTTTTTATTATGTAATTGCGCATGTTTTAGTTTTTTTTTTCAGAATTTAGTTTTCGGAAAAAAAAAACTCCTATTTTTTTTTTATTAAGGTAAGAAAACTTAATATAAAAAACATTTCTTTCTTTTATTGTTATTTATTTTTTATAATAATGAAAAAGGTAAAATGGTCATAGAAAATGATAATATGTGCAAAGAGAAGGTAATTTGTTCACTTTTGTAAATATGAGAGTGTGATATAATCCAAGACTCCAAAATATAATATAGAAGAGTTTCTTGCACCTTTTTTAATATATCGGAGAATTTTTGGGATTTTTGCAAGGTGTTCCTTTTATTACGTGACTAAAGACTTCTGAATGCAACTATGACTATGAGTGAGAAGATTTGGAAAGCTACTTGTAACATGTTCAACTATTGGATTGAGCCAAATCTAATTTGAGAAGGTCCACAATTAAATGATTTGTCTTTTAGTGGGGTTCAAAGCTGCGTGACTTGCTTCCTATGTCTACTTGGTGGTCCAACACTTATATCTTGTGCAAAAAATTTAAAAGAAAAAAAGAAATCTAATATGAAAAATGATTAATAATAATAATAAAGCTAAAAATGACAAAAAAAAAAGATACTTTTGAGTTTTCAAAAAAATCTAACATTGGGCATATTTAATTTTTTTTGGAAAAAAAACTCCTCTTTTTTTTTTAAGGTAAAGAAAGACTTACTATAAAAAAACTCTCTTTTTCTAATGAAATTTTTTTCAAAAACTAAAAAAATTGAAAATTTTATTATGTAATTGTGAATTTTTAGTTTATTTTTTTGAAAAATTTTTTCTAGGAAAAAATCTCCTCTTTTTTTTTTTATTAAGATAAAAAAAAAACTTAATATAAAAAATCTCTGTTCTCTCTATTGTTCTTTATTTTTTATATTAATGAAAAGAGTAAAATGATCGTAGAAAAGAAAATTGTGTACAAAAGAGAGTAGTTTTATCACTTTTGTAAAAGTGAGAATGTAATATTATCCAAATAATAGCATTAAGAATTTATTGGCACTTTTTTAAAATTAGAGAGAGGTTTTGGGCACTTCTGCCCATACATATTCATGTGAGATTTCATTTTATTATTACTTTTCTTTTAATATTACGTTTTAAAAAGCAGTTCCCTTGCTCTAGATATATATTGATTGTAA
Organism: Cornus controversa; assembly: GCA_026545225.1. Classification (NCBI taxonomy): domain Eukaryota; kingdom Viridiplantae; phylum Streptophyta; class Magnoliopsida; order Cornales; family Cornaceae; genus Cornus; species Cornus controversa. The sequence continues at coordinate 14,830,575 of CM048848.1, forward strand.
AGTATACATAAAATATTCGGTTTCAAAGCTCATGCCTGCAGGTCAACACGGTTCAAAACATTAATTTGCCATGTTCAACAAATAGATTTTGAAATATATGAACTACGTTGAATATATATATATATATATATAATATAGTTATTGTTAAAAAATGTGATATACAGTCAAACTAATCTATATATATATATATATATATAGTCATGCATGTAATTTATTATGTACATAAGTTGAGCATTTGTCCACGATAGCGCCATATTGACCACGAATTTGCTGTATGCAGCAAGGTGCAGCAAGGTGGTTTCTTTGTTGTTATGTGATTGAATGATTCAACAACTATTCTCAACGGTTGATATCTGAAAGTTGTTTATTTTGGACTTTGTTGTCCACCATAGGATCACATTTGTCTTTATTTCTATCTTTGTATTTTAACTGAACATTTCTGACTTTTATTAGGCATGGCCTAGCACTCGTTCAACAGATATATATATATATTTTTTTCCTCTGAAAGTTCAAAGCAAACATACACCCATAATAGTGCTCCTAGCAGTGCTTCAACACTCAATCTCTCTTTTAGAGAGAAGAGAGCATATTATCCGGCTAAGTTTAAACAAATATGTTACGAAATACAATAACTTGGACATTTCACATCAACAAGGAAAATTATATACCCACTCTCAATTGGGTTTGTGAGTATCTTAATTGAATGCAACTCAATTATAGCAAAAACACCAAGTATATATACATGAAAACTTCATGAAATATGAGCAGGAATGAACCCTCTTATTCTGTTATCAACTATTTACAACCGCGTAAAAGTAAAAGAAAAATTCAGGAAATTTACTTTATACATGTTTGATAACCAACATTTCTTTTTGACGGAACAAAGAATCTAATCTTGAAAATGTAAAAACTTACACGGTATTTGTTTTCGTTGCTTTGGATCCCTCCCCTCTATCCTCCAACATCCCAAGTATGTGGGTAGGAATTAAAACTAGGAGCTCCGTTTTTTTTTTAATGCAAGGCGACACTTCATAAGTGCAACAATAGAACTTCTCAAAAAATGGACTTCAAAGGAAATTCTAGCCATAAGACGAGAGTTTTCCTCTAATGCATTAGAGAGCTAGATGTTGATATCTATGTTGTCAAGCCAAGAAACTAGCTGCTGAGTAGAAGGCCTTACTTTAGGGTATTCACTTAAGCAAAGACAAGCGATCTCGAGAACACGTGACATTTCCTTGCTATGTAGCTTGTCATAGATGAATGGATCAAACACCTCACTTTCCCTTTTATCCCTCTTCATTTGAATCACCCAAGATATCAGATCTCGGCTTCCTTTTGGCTTGCACATATCCATTGGCCTCTTGCCAGTAAGGAGTTCCAAAAGAACAACCCCAAAACTGTATACATCCCCCTTATAAGTAGCAAAAGAAGCTTGGCCATACTCAGGAGGGATATAACCCAATGTCCCGACAAGGTCAGTGGTGACATGGGTGTCGTAAGGAAGTATGAGCCTTGCAAGACCAAAATCAGCCAAGTGAGCTTCAAAATTCTCATCTAGCAGGATGTTACTTGACTTTATATCACGGTGAAGGATGTGAGGCTCACATGATTGGTGCAAGTAAGAAAGCCCTCGAGCTGCCCCTTGAGCAATCTGGAGCCTTGTATCCCAATCTAGTGACGAAGGGCCATCAATTTTCTCATGTAACCAATAATCCAAGCTACCATTCTCCATGAAAGAGTATATTAAGAGCCTGTCATTCTTATACATACAATACCCTTGAAGAAGGACGAGATTTGGATGTTGGGCCCTTGACAGTGCTTCAACTTCAGCTTGGAATTCTCTCTCCACCTGACCACACTCACCAGAGAGCCGTTTGATGGCAACCTTCCTACCATCAGGGAGGGCAGCTTTATACACCAGACCGAAGCCCCCACAGCCGATTATGTTTGCTTGATCGAAATTGTCTGTAGATTTCATTAGGTCATCAAGAGAGAGCTCTTTATTGTTCTCCTTGTTTTGGAAAAGAACCACTAATCTTGACCCACATTCTTCCAATTCCTTTTCATTGAGATCAGCCTCCTCTGTTTCCGGATCAACCTCCCTTCGGCTGCTTGCTCGCAGAACAATCAAGAACATGATAGCAAGAAGAAAAACTGTCCCAAATCCAATCCCAACAGCCATTCCAATGATAGTGGCTTTCTTTCTCTTCGAGTTGCTTCGTGATTCACCAGGAAGTGGAACTTTAGTTGGACAAGGAGAAGCATGTTCACCACAAAGTCCCACGTTCGCTTCGAAGCTTGAATTTGGAAAGGTTGGAAATTGGCCTCCTTTTGGGATTACACCATAGAGTTGATTGTATGCAATGTTGAACTTTGACAGAAAACTGAGGTTTTCCAAGGAAGGAGGAATTGTTCCAGACAAATTGTTATGGGACAAATCCAATGACTCTAGGCTTGTCATACCTGACAAACTACTTGGGATGCTTCCTGATAAATTGTTGCATTTCAAATCCAAAATATGCAACTTTTTTAGATTCCCGAACTCTGGCCAGATTGATCCAGTGAAAAAGTTGTTACTAAGCTCCAATGTGGGTGGAAAGCTCAAAAGTTGATTATACTGCAAACCTCCAGCACTTGCGTTCCGTTTCATGAAAAATGGGAAATCTGGGGAAGGCTCGTCCAACGAGATATTCCGAAAGATGAGGCTCTGTAATCCAGTTAGGCTCTTTGGAATTTTCCCAGCAAAAGAGTTGTTCGATAAGTCCAAGTAAAAGAGGAACTGAAAATCACCAAACCACGCTGGAATAGTTCCTCTCAAGTGGTTCCATGACAAATCCAACAACTGCAAGTGTTTGCTACCATTCAACCATAGGGGGATTAAACCAGTGAGTCTGCAATTGGCAATAATGAGAGCCTTCAGCTTTGTAAATTGCAGACTAGGATTAGCAGGCAATTCTTCATTATGAAAATTCATGGTGAGAACCAAAGTAGTTAGGTTCTGACAATGCTGAAGAATTTGAAGGGCAGCTGATAAGTTCTGAATGCTGGAATTAGAGATGGAAAGGTATGAGAGACTGTGGAAATTCTTGAAAGTTTCTGGTATTTGGCCAGTGAATTTATTTCGTGCAAGATTTATAGTTTCCAATCGTGGACACAAGGGAAGATTATCAGGAATAGAGCCCGTAAACAGATTAGTGGCTATATCAAGAGAGACCAGATTAGTCATAGCTGAACAATTAAGATGAATTGGACCATCCAAAGAATTGTTTCTCAAACTAAGCGATGTAAGAGTTTGTGAATTTGCCAATGAAAATGGTATGTGACCAGAGAAATAATTTGACTGAGCTGAGAAAAACTTTAACTTGAAGCTATGAAAAATGTCTGGTATAGGTCCTGAAAACCCATTTGACGATATATCCAAGCGTATAAGGTTAGAAAGGTTACCAATACCAGTGCTCAGCTTCCCGGAAAGCATGTTATCCTGAATACTCAATCGTGCCAATTTTGGTAGCCGAAATACTTCTTCTGGTATACCACCAGTGAGATAATTTGAACCAAGACAAAGATGCTCTAATGAACTACAATTGCCAAATCCTGCTGGAAGATTGCCACGGAAATAATTCATAGCAAAATAAATAAACTGAACTCGGGTTGAGTTGTTACAGATACCCACAGGAACCTCACCACTGAAAGAATTATCCGACATGTCAAGATATTTGATTGAAGGTAGGCTGATATTCATTGGAATCTGGCCGGAAAATTCATTGTAGCTCAAGTCTAGGACCTCTAAGTTTGGCAAATGTAAGAGCAACATGGGAAGTGAGCCTTGGAGGAAATTGTGAGAGAGATTGAGGGTTTTAAGCTGGTCCAAATTGCCTAATGATTCAGAGAGCTCACCCATTAATCTTTTCTTTCCAAGCTCCAACTTCACTACCCTACCGGAATTGGAATTCACAGAATCATTCAATCCGAGAGATGAGGCCGAATTGCAAGTGATGCCAGTCCAATTACAACAATTGGGGGCTGATGAATTGGTGTCCCACCCAAGAATTCCTGGCTCCAAACCATTCAAGAAACCCTGTAATGCCTTCAGATCATTGGAATTGCATGTCAGGTTCTGAGAATTCAGAGCCTGAGCTTGTAAAGAAAACGTCAGAACAATAAAGATAACCCAGTACTCTAAAACAACCATCTCACCAACACAACAAAAATTCCAATACCATACACCCTAGAGAGAGAGAGAGAGAGAGAGAGAGAGAGGAGAAGGAGAGGGGTGTTGATAAAGTCAGGTTAGAAGGAAATCCTTATGAAAGTTCACAATTTGTGATCAGAATTTCGTTACTTACTACCATTTTTCTAGAGGGTCAAAACTAGCAAAAATTAAACCAGCAACACAAAAAAGAAATAGAAAAAAAAAAAGAAATGAAGGGTTTGTTTCCTTAGAAATAAAGGAAACAAAGGATAAAATAGAAGAAAAAAGGGAAGGTAAAGAAAAAGATAGACCTGTCGAAAAGAGAAAATGGAGATAGAGTGACTTGGCCGACTTCAAAAAAGGCTTGTTAGTCCAAATGAGGTTACTCCCTTCTCTCTTCCAATTGAAGGAGAGTTCTAGATAGAGAGAGAAATGAGATTTTAGAGAGAGAAATATAAGCTGGGAGTGAGAAAAAAGATGTGATGATAAGACCGGCTTTAGCAGGTCACGTTCCACTTCACTGCTCACGGAGTACTACTTTACTTAAATAGTGGAGTCTAGAAATATACAGTAGTATATATATTTTTATATCATATCAACGAGGAATTAATGCCAGCCAGCCGCGACTGTGGCAGCACAGCCGCTACTTTAGTCATCCAACACGTCACAATAATCAATTATTTCTCAAATCAATTTCTTTTGGGTTTCTCATCCTTTGTAATTACGATAGTATCCTCTCACCTTATACCTCGTTCTAACTCTCTTAATTGAAGTATAGATTTGGTTTTACAGACTTAAAAAAATTCAAAAAGTATATACATCTGGTATTTCTTGTATCCCTCCTTCTCTCTCTAAAAACCATTATTCTCTGTGACTCTCTCTCTCTCTCTGCTATTTGAAGTATAGATTTGGTTTTACAGAAGAAAGAAAAAAAAACAGAAAAAGACAGAGACCATTTCAACCCTGGCCCTGAAATAGATGGAGCAGAGATTCCGATCAGGAGAGAGAGAGAGAGAAGAGAGAGAGTTTGATTGTTTTTGGTCTTCAATTCTTCATCTGCTTTCTTATGGCATTCCTGTTATTTTTTCTTAAAGGATGTCTCAAGAACCACACCACTTTAAGACCTTTACGCATGAAAAAGCAGTTTCCTTGCTCTATATATATTTTGATGATTGTAAAGTATACATAAAATATTCGGTTTCAATGCTCGTGCCTGCAGTGTCAACACGGTTCAAAACATTAATTTCCATGTTCAACGGATAGATTCTGAAATATATGAACTATAGGGAGATAATATCTACTTTCAACCCATTTTCTCGTGATACTCATATTTTTTTTAAAATAAAATTATAAAAAATTTCTATGTTATATAATATTTGATTTTTATATTTTTAATTCTATAGGACTTTAATCTAATTAATTTTTTTACCTTTTTTAGAATTCAAATTTATTCACGTTTTATCTCACATTCTTATATGTGGCATATGATCTTTTACTAATCAAAATTGTTTTATTTTATGCGGATCGTATCTATAAAATAAGACAAATTAAAGATTAGATACATGCAATTAATCAAACAAAACACGAAGGAATGAAAAAAAAACAAAGGAAGAATAACATCCTATAAATTTTATTTTATTTTTTGTTGGGATTTTGCCCAAAGATTTCTTAACTAAATTATGAGAATTTACAATTAAAAAAGGATTCTAGTGGGTCACATATTTCCTTTCCATTTCTTAATTTTTTAAAGTTCCCTTCTAAAATCAAAAAAATTTCCATAGATTCCTTAAAGAATTATACATCATAATTTATATTTAAGTAAAACTAAATTTTTAAATGCTTTTATTATTGATATAAATTTTACTTCCAACTCAAATACATTTTAATCTAATCAAATAAATTTTATTATTCTAATCACCTATATTTGATCAATATTCTCCCAAGTCATTATATTGAAATATACTTTATCACTTCTATTTAATAATAACCCTTTCCTCCCCTTTGATTTAGACATAAATTACGTCTATTATTCTTAACATAGCAACCAAATGGATAAAATTCAATTCTAAAATAAAAATTATAGATTGATTCATAAGAAAAAATATTGTTTCCAAAGAAAACTCAAAAAATATATTATGAAGAAAAGTAGAACAAAAAAAAATAAAGAAAAGAAATCACATTACCGTGGGCATTACTTGTTTTAACAATTTCAATAACTTTCTCTAACTTAGACATAGTATCTTCCATTTTTTCTCAGTGAGAGAGAGGAGAAGGAACGTGAGATAAGAGAGAGAGAGAGGAGAAGGAACGTGAGATAAGTTGCATTTTGGTGCTAAAAATCTTTACCTTAACAGATAAGGACAATTATGGTATTAATAATATAAGAATCAAATATCGTATATCATAAGAAATTTTTTGTAATTTTGTTTTAAGAAAATATAAGAGTGAAGCACTAAAGGATATTGGTGAAGCGTCAATATCAACTCCCTATTATTTAAGTTTTTATTTTTTCATTAAAAAGAAACTCCCATACTCGTTATGCCATTTCCCGGCCTTGAGCCCTCACCTCTCATATTGAAAGGTAGAGGAAGACTTCACTGTTGATCTATTCCATCTAATCAAAAACATCTAAAAAAATAGGGGTGCAACTTGGGTTGGTCAACTCGAATCCAACTCGTGCCCAACCCAATTTTGCATGAGTTTGGGCAACTATGTTTATAATTAGGGTTGGGCTTGAGTTAAAAAAATCTCAACCCGAACTTAATTAGGATTGAACTTGGATTAAGGTGTTAGCAACCCGAGCCTAACTTAGACCCGAATTCTAATTTTATTTTTATTTTTAATATATTATATATAATATTCAAATTATGATAATCTTTTTCTTTTTAACTTCCTTTGTCTAGTTTTTTTTTTTTTTTTTTTTGTATCTTAACACTTCGAAGAATTAATTTCTTAAGAATTTGTTTGAATTTTTATAGAAATTTTCATTAAGGTTTTAAATTTTTTTACGCAAGCTCAAATTAATTTTCTAACTCGAAATCTCAACCCTAGTTGTAAACTCGAGTTTAAAAATTAAAGGATAGATTGGGTTAGAGTTGAACATTTTATATTTCGGGTTGAGCTCGAGTTGTACCTCCAATCCACCCAACTCGCACGAGTTGTAACCCTGAAAAATAATGATTTTTCATAGAGCAATGCTACACGTCATGAAAATATTTCATGAATTTTTATCTTGAATGATATGGCAATTAAATGGTGAGTTAGTATTGGTGGGATTCCCTCCATACACGGAATGTCAATGGTATTATCACTTGTCACATCATTCATGAAGGCAATTTATGATAAAATTTCATGACGTTTGGCATTTCCCTTTTTCATATGAGGGAACAAATACAAGAAACTTAGGCTTTGTTTAGATATAAAGGAGAGAAAAGAAAAGAAATGATAACATTAGTTATGAGAGAAAAGAAAAAATAACATGTATTCATATTTGGATAAATTATGAAGGAAAAGAAATGAAATGATTGCATCATTGTTTAGAAAAAAGGTAAAAGAGAGAAAAGAAAAGAAACTATTTTAATCAATTTACTATCATGTCCTTTTGTGTTTATATTACAAGATATATCCAAATGTCTTTAAAAATTTTTTTTTTAAAATGTTATGGTTATTTTTGGTATTATGAAAAATTCATGTATTCTTATCATTTCTCTCCAAATCTTCTCACTTTTGGGGGATAGTATATGAGAAATTTGGAGGGATAAACTATCCCTCCAAATCACTCATAGTTCTTTTTTTTCTCTTATTAATGACAATCCAAATACAAAAAATACTATCATTCCCTTTCTTTTCTTTTCCTTCCAATTCCTTCAATCCAAATGAGCCCTTAGTATTACTTTCAACTCTTACCATAGAGTAAAAAGAAAACATTGAGAACTCCAAGGGTTGACTCAAGTGGTAAGGTCACTTGACCCTGGTGCCTCGGGAAGCATCAGGTCTAAGGTTCGACTCTTTTTGAGTGCAAACTGTAAAAGATTATAATACAGTTGATACTCATGATTGAGGCAATCAAGAGATTGAGGAAATCAAGGGATGTTTTGCTGTAGTTAAGTTGTGTAATATTATATAATTAATCTTTGTATAATTGTAACAGAGAGATTTCTTCTGTAAGATGGGAAACTTTCAATTATACATCCTATAATTGATATTATAAATAATATATAATCATACTCATGGCTCATATTGAGTTATTGAGCTTCCAACCAAATAATCTTGTCCTAGAATTTCTTTATGGTATCAAAGCCTTAGATCTAAATGTGAGACCACGAATTTCTTTACGGTCTTGAAAAGTCATAGTGCCTTCATTTATGGCCACACCCAAATACCCTTACCCTTCCATTGTAAACATAAGAAATTTTGTGTCCATCAAACTCACCCAATCCAACTTTTTACTCTAGAAAACAAAATTCATTGGCCTTGTTGAAAGCTAAGACATGCTTGGGTTTCTTGATGGAGGTTATCCAATGCCAAATCCTTTTGTCAGCTCATCTGATGAAACTTCGGGTGAGAAATATTATGCTGATAATTCAGAGTATATTGCTTGGAGGAAGTCGAACAGGCTCCTTCGTGGGTGGATCACAGGAACTCTATCAGAAGAAGTACTCAGAATCATTTTTGGATTAGAAACATCCTTTGAGGTATGGTTTGCCCTTTTAGAATCATTTGCCCAAGACTATCAAGAGAGAGAATTTTATTTGACAAAACAACTTCAAATGCATAGTAAAAAATCTGTCCATGTCTGAATATCTCAGAATTTTCAAAAATATATGTGATGACTTAGCTGCCATCAACAAACTTTTGAGTGACAAAACTAAAGTTTTTGCATTATTACAAGGACTTGGTTCAGGTTATGAATAATTTGTAACAACCATGCTTAAGCCCCCTACACATTCCTTTCAAGAAATTGTACCACTTCTTCAAAGTCATGAGACGATGAAAAACCTACACAACAATGATGCTACCTTTTCCCTTTCTAATTAACATACTGCTTTTGTTGGTCAACGATATCACAACAACAATAAGAATTCCAGTAACAGGGGAAGGCAAGGTCAACATCATCTTACATCAAGAGGACGTGGGTTTTCTCAAGCGGGAAATTCAACTAATAGAAGAAGTAATGCTATGAAGAATAATAACTATTAAGACTAACCATTCATCTCAACAAGAAGTTGTGTGTCAAATATGTGACAAGCGTGGACACAATGCCTTGCAGTGTTGGCATAGGTTTAATCAAACATATCAACCAGAAGATGCTACACATGCACTAGCAGCTATGTCAATGATTGATTCACAATATGTCACTTAGTACTCAGATACAAGAGCTTCATCTCACATGACTTCTACTACTGGTAAGTTAGACCATTACTCCCCTTATTTTGGTTATGATAAAGTATTTGTTGGTGATGGAAGTGCTTTACCAATTTCACATATTGGTATTTCTAGTATACACACTGGAAAGAAAACCTTGGCTTTAGAAAATGTATTGGTTGTTCCAGAATTAAAAAAGAATTTACTTTCTGTTAGTCAGATGACTTCTCATCATCTATATAATTTTGAGTTCTCATCTAGTGGGTTTGTGATAAAGAATAGGGAGACAAATGCAGTGATAACAATGGGGAATAGATGTGGAGGATTATATGTTTTGCAGCCAAGACGGAAGCTTATTTCTCAACTAGAATTAGTTGTTTCAGATGAGGTTTGGCACCAACAGTTAGGTCATCCTCAATCGAAGGTAGTATATCTCCTTAAGAGAAACAAGTTACTTTTTAGCACTGAAAATAAGGTTAAGACATTGTGTGAAAGTTGTCAAATGGCAAAGGCATATCGTTTACCATTCTTTACTTCAAAAAAAATTTGTGAAGAACCTATTACTATTATTCATTATGAACTATGGGGTGCAATTCCTGTGTTATTTTTTCAAAAAATATGGTATTATGTCATTTTTGTTGATGAATGTACTCGGTATACTTGGTTTTTTCCATTTATGCACAAATCTGAATTCACCTCATGTTTCATTAATTTTCATAAATATGTGATCAATCAATATGACAAAAGAATTAAGGTTTTTCAATCCGATGGAGGAGGAGAATTTGTTGATCAAATGTTCCTTTCGTATTTGAAAGATCATGGAATCAAACATCAATTCTCTTTACTACATACACCAAAGCAAAATGGCTTAGCTGAGAGAAAACATAGGAATATTACTGAGCTTGGACTCACTCGTCTTTTTCATAGTCATGTTCCTAGAAGGTTTTAGGTTGAGGCCTTTACAACAATAGTATGGTTAATTAATAGACAACCATCTTGTGTGTTAAATTGGAAATGTCCATATGAGGTTTTGAAAAAATAAACTCCTGATTATGGTTCTCTAAGGGTTTTTGGTTGTCGATTCTTCCCATATTTGAGAGACTATGCAAAAACAAAAATGGATCTGAGATCATTACCTTGTGTATTTCTTGGTTATTCAAATTTTGTCAAAGGGTGCATATGTTATTATCCACCTACAGGTCGAGTATATATGTCGTGACATGTGGTGTTTGATGAGCTCACTTTTCCATTTCGTAATCCTGGGATATTATTTTCTACCTTAATAGGTGCTAATGATATCGTCACCTTTTTGACTGGTTCACAGTATCTCAAGATTCCTCTCTATCATAAGAGGCCTCTCCTGTAATTTCACTATTTTCAATGGAAGAAACTTCAGAAGGTATTTTTCCAACCCACAACCAATCTAACTCTTTTCCTTCAAACACCATGTTCCTACCAGAACCAATCCCCTCTTGTGATAATTCATTTTCATCTCCTACCTTGAACCCACATCCTGACAACACACATAATTCCTATTTACCCACCTTAGAACCACCCCAAGATGATTTTTCCAAGCCACCTTTAGAAGAAAATTTCAATCATGACTTACTACCTCGTCAAAGTTGTTGACCACAAAAACCCAATCCCAAATACTCCACACATGATTATTGTCTTCTAGCCATTGATCTACCTCAGGAACCCAAAACTATAAAATATGCTCTTCAACATCTAGAATGGAGTTCGACAATGGAAGAAGAACCCTTGGCCCTTCACCAAAATAAGACCTGGGAGTTGGTTCCATATGAACTAATATGAATGTCATTGGGTGTAAGTGGGTTTTTAAGACCAAAGTTAAAGCTGATGACACACTTGTGAGGTTGAAAGCTCAATTAGTTACAAAAGGTTATACTCAGGTTCTTGGTGTTGATTTTGTTGAAACATTCTCGCCTGTCATAAAACTTGCTAAAATACGTATGTTTTTTACTGTCGCTTTAGTTCACCACTAGGATATTAGACAACTCGATGTCAAAAATGTTTTCTTTCACGGTGATCTTATTGACACTTTATTCATGGACCAACCTCTCAGTTTTCAAGATCCAGCTCGACCCAATCATGTTTGTCAGCTCAAGAAAGCCTTGTATGGACTTAAACAAGCACCACAAAATTGCTTTGATAAATTCAACTCATATTTGTTATCTAATGGTTTCTTTTGCAATGCAGTTGACTCATCTCTCTTTGTTTGTCATAGTCAACATGGAACTCTTCTCCTACTTTTTATATGTGGATGACATTATTCTCACAGGTTCTAGTGTTGGATTCTAAAATGTCTTTATCTAAAAACTCGGACAAGAATTTTCTATGAAGGATCTTGGCTTCATTCATTATTTTATAGGAGTTAAGGTGCATAGTTCTTCAGATGGTTTTCTTCTCATGCAAACTAAAAATGTTCTTGACTTACTTGATCGAGCTTAAATGAGAGATTATAAGCCTCTTTCGACTCCCATGGTGACAAAGGCAAAAGTCCCTGCTAATGGTAATGATCTTTTCAATGATTCACAATTTTATCGTAGCATTGTGGGTGGCTTGCAATATTTGACTTTCACTAGACCTGATATCTCTTATAGTATCAACTACGTCTGTCAATTTATGCAAAATCTCACAATTTATCATTATCAGATGGTTAAACAGATTCTTCATTATGTCAAAGGCACTCTTGATTATGGTCTTCAACTTCTTTCTCATACCTCACTGGACTTGTGTGTTTTTCTCGATGCCGATTGGGCTGGTTGCCCGATTACTTGAAGGTCAACCACAGGGCTTTGCACATTTTTAGGTGGCAGTTGTCTTTCTTGGAGTGCAAAGAAGCAACCAACTGTTGCACGATCTAATTTTGAGGCTGAATATAGAGCTTTTGCATATATTGCAGTAGAACTTACATGGTTAGGATATTTATTGAAAGACATTGGACTTTCCCTTATCTAATCACCCACTCTTTCTGTAACAATATATTAGCTTTACACATGTCTTTTAATCCAGTCTTTCATTCAAGAATGAAGCATATTGAAATTGATTATTATTTTGTCCGAGAAAAAGTGGTCATTGGTTCTCTTGTTACTAGTTTTTCCTATTCCTCAAACCAAGTGGCAGATATATTCACCAAACCCCTTCCGTGTCGACAATTTGAAGTCCTATAATCCAAACTAGGCCTTTGTTCCAAATCCCGGCCAAGTTTGAAGAGGGATGTAGAAGATCATATTACAGTTGATACTTATGATTGAGGCAATTAAGGGATTGAGGAAATTAAGAGATGCTTTGATGTAGTTAAGTTGTGTAATATTATGTAATTAATCTCTGTATAATTGTAACAGAGAGATTTCCTCCGTAAGATAGGAAACTTCCAATTTTACATCCTGTAATTGATATTGTAAATAATATATAATCATACACATGGCTCATATTGAGTTATTTAGCTTCCAACCAAATAATCTTGTCCTAGAATTTCTTTACAAAAACTTCTTTGGGGCCAGCCTCCACAGACAGTTCCATGACTTACCCCGCTTAGGGTGGGGGGGGGGGGGGCGCCCTTCCTGGGTCCTAGGGATTAGTCAGGGGTGAAGTCTAAAATACCCTAATTAATCTAAAAAAAAATATAATAATAAAACATTGAGAGTGTGACCTCATTTTTTATTCTCCATTTATGTTATACAGTTCTGAATACACTGGATGCTATATAGTATGTACATATACATATACATACATACATACACTAAATATGACCCAAGTTCCCAACCATTAATCGTGTGATGGCCTAGCGTAGTTTAGAGGAGATTGTGTGCACGTGTCGGAGCCCAACCTTTAACTTTTGCTCTTCCTTTATCTCTTTATATCTCTCTCTACCTATATTGATATAAATAAATATAGTACCTATATATTTCTAGGCTCCACTATTAAAGTAAAGTAGTACTCAATATAAGTAGTGAAGTGGAATGTGACCGGCTAAAATCAGTCTCATCAGCACCTCTTTCCCCTAAGATCGTTTATCAATTTTGCCTCACAGAAGGGGAGAGGGAGTCCATTTGTGCATTCTCACTCCCAACGGCTTTCTGACCCGAAAACCAATTTATATTTCTCTCTAAAACTCTCCCCCCCTCTCTCTAAAACTCTCCTTCAATGAAAAGAAAGGGGAGTAACCTCATTTGGACCAACAAGGCGTTTTGAAGTCAGCCCAATCACTCTCTCTCTATCTCTATCTCTATCTTTCCCTTTTCCTTCTATTCTATTATTTTATCTTTGTTTCTTTCATTTCTAATAAAACAAACCCTTCAGTTCTTTTTTTTTTTTTTTTTTGTGTTACTGGTTTAATTTTTGTTAGCTTTAACCCTCTAGAAAAATAGTAGTAAGTAACAAAATCCAAATCACAAATTATGAAATTTCATAAGGATTTCCTTGTAACCTGACTTTATCAACACCTCTCTCATTCTCTCTCTCTAGGGTGTATGGTATTAGGATTTTTGTTGTGTTATTGAGATGGTTGTTTTAGAGTATTGGGTTATCTTTATTGTTCTGGGGTTTTCTTTACAAGCTCAGGTTTTGAATTCTCAGAACCTGACATGCAGTTCCACTGATATGAAGGTATTATAGGGTTTCTTAAATGGTTTGGAACCAGGAATTGTTGGGTGGGACACTAATTCATTAGCCCCAATTGCTGTAATTGGGTTGGCATAACTTGCAATTCGTTATCATCTCTTGGATTGAATGATCCTGTGAATTCCAGTAGGGTAGTGAAGTTGGAGCTTGGAAAGCAAAGATTAATAGGTGAGCTCTCTAAATCATTAGGAAATTTGGACCAACTTAAAACCCTCAATCTCTCTCACAATTTCCTCCGAGGCTCACTTCCCATGTTGCTTTTACATCTGCCAAACTTAGAGGTCCTAGACTTGAGCTACAATGAATTTTTCAGCCAGATTCCGAAGAATATCGGCCTACCTTCAATCAAACATCTTAACATGTCGGATATTCTTTTTGTGGTGGGAAAGAGAATTGATTGGAGGGAAATGAAGGAACCACGGCTCAGGGAAGAGAGGCAGCAAGCCCCACGGCTCAAAGAACATCACAAAGGGGAACCTTAATAAAGTAAGGTGCAAGTCTTCCTCAAGTGAATGACCCGTTTGTTAGGCGCTTTATGAATGAGTGTGGGTATTTGTAACAACTCAACCAGAATTCGATTTATTTATTTTGCTATGAATTATTTCTGTGGCAATCTTCCAGCAGGATTTGGCAATTGTAGTTCATTAGAGTATCTTTGCCTTGGCTCAAATGATCTCACTAGTGGTGTCATGCCCCGAAACCCGGACCGCCGGGACTCCCCCGGACTGATCCCGAATCCCGAGTGTGAATCCGTTAACTTAACCCCATGAACAATCTCAATTACACTCAATGCATTAGTATCAAGGTTTGATACCATGCTATGACGCCCCGATTTCCAACTCTCGGAGAACCGAAGGTTAAACTGTCTATTTAGCCCAATAGACCCTCATTACCCTCATTCCCCGTGGAAGCTTAACTTAATTCTTGCATATGAATGCACACAAATCCATCTTAACCAACCCCCATGGGCCCTACATCAAATCACGCACCTTAGTGAACATTTACACGCCCACACTTTTAAGAATCACTCACTTTCAAGCCTCAAAACTTTTTGTGTTTGGAATCTAGAACTGAGACTTACACCATTGGATAGAGAATCCAAAAATACTCAAGTTCAAAAAAAACCAAACTCAATTCCAATCTAGAACGAAGAAATTACGTCGAAATGAAGTTTTGGAAAAAGCTGTGAATAGTAATCTCGATTGATCGAGATGAAATCTCGATTAATCGAAATTCAAGCGAGATTTTCACCCTCTCGGGACCCCAGACCTGCAATATCTCGATTGATCGAGATAGGGGTCTCGATTGATCGAAATTCCTCCTTTCTGGACTCTAAAAATCACCATAAATCATCACCCCTTCGATCAATCGAAATGGCATCTCGATTGATCGAAATGCACTACCCAGGACCTCCAACAACCCTATACATGGTTTATTTGAAGCCCAATCAACATCCTATCATCCTAGAACCCCTTAAACATGATTAATAACATAAATGGAAGGTTCCAACATCAATCTCACAATCAAGATCACATTCATAATTGAATTCATACACCAAAATGAATCATTTCTTTTACGAACACAACCCATTCAAAATGGAAACATCATCAAAATGAATCAAGTGCCGCCATGGGCATTACATAAATTAAACCATCATCTTTTCACACCCAACAAGTTTATAATCCAATACATACATCAAGAGTACATATGTCCAAAGTACAACCACGACTAAAAAGGAAGTCACATGCCATAAGCCGGCATGGATAGCCACAAATATGCACAAAAAATCCAAGAGATAGCAAAATCACCACTAGTGTTCCACTTGGACCCTCATGTCCCATCCGTCATCGGCGCTTTATCTGTAAAAGAGTTTATAATAAAGGGGTGAGCACCACTGCGGCTCAGTAAAGGTTCCCCAACCCTTCTAAGTGCCGACCCGACACGACCTACATGGAATGCATATGAATACACTACATGCCACGTCACAATTTCACAAATACATCAATAATTGCAATTAAAGAGAATTGCACATATCACGAATCATGTATAACATGTTCAAACATACAAGCATTAAGGAAAGTAAATGATCTCTCTCTCGGTCCTCATCCGATACCCCACATGATTGGCCCGCTCCGAGGATCATGTAACCTTGGACAACTCCGATAACCATCCAATGACCGGGACAACTCCAAAAGGTCATTCTACCATAGCAATATATGGGATTGCCATAGAGTGAGGGGGCAACTCTGAGGCTCACAAATCATGGACATTCTCCGATAACCATCCTATGACCGGGACAACTCCGAGGGGTCATTAGTATTTGGACATACTCCGATCCTAGGCATTAAGCCTTGGTATGGCGGGTTCACTCCAAGGGCCATACGTAGTGGATAATTTTACCACATTTCACAACACGGTTGGACCACTCCGAAGCCCCGTGCACCTCATTTGTGACATTTTTCCCGCAACTTCCCACATATGCAATATGAATGCATAAACACATGACATTTTGTTTTTATGCTCAACTCATGCTCATTGATACTAAAAAGAAGTAACAAGCATATTTTCCATCACCACACACCACATATAGCACATATATGTATAACACATGCATATATCATCTTATATGCATACAACTTCAAAATTAGCATATTTTACTCATGCTATATTCAATGCATAATTTTAGCATATAGAACTAACATGCATTCAACAACCACATTCTCACATATAATCACATATATGACACTTGGTACACATTTCTCACATATACACCAATTTGAACACATAATGCCTATGTATCAATTTCTTACACTTACATACTTCAAACCCACATGCTACCACCAACACAATATACACAATTATGAAAAGTTAGGACTCTAGAGAAGAATAAAACACAACTTTTCACACCTCTCACCATCCTAAAGCATGTGAAACACAACCTACACCTCTCTTCTTCACCCGAAACCCTAGAATCGATAATTAGAAGAGAAGAAGAACCCCTACCTCGAAAATGAAGACCTCCAAGAACTTCACCAATTTTCTAGCGGAGTCCACCTTGCCGAATCACCACTTTTTTTGGTTCAAATGGAAGCCCTAGCCGTCCCCTACGTATCTCCCTCCTTCGGCGAGTCTTGAATCCAAGCCGAACGGGTCCGAAATGTAGAGAGAAGGGAGAGCTTTGAAGATGGAGAACTTTAGAGAGAGAAAGAGGTGTGAGATATGGCTGAATATCTCTGCCACTGATATTTAAAATATCTAGGGCTTGCAAAAAGACCGAAATGCCCCCGGGCCACTTAACGTACCTTCCCGGACTCCTTTTTCGATTCTGAAAACTCCTACGGTCTCGAAATCACTTCCTCTACTCTCTAAACATTTCATCTCAGCCATTCTCAAAAATAAATATTTTAAAAAATTTCTGGATTTTCGAGCCCACTTTAAGTCGCATCCCGGGCCCCGATTTGATCAAAAAGTCAAACTTCTCCAATTCTCCCAAAAACTTACCAAAATCTTAAAAATACTTTTCAAACATGTTTCTCACACGCAAAACATGTTAAAAACCACTCAAAATGCATTTATGGCAATTATAATGCGAAAAATACAAAATCGGCCAAAATTGGTGACGGTCTCTACAAGTGGTATACTAGAAGAAGTATTTCAACTACCAAAATGGGCAAGATTGAGTATTCAGGATAACATGCTTTCTGGGAAGCTGAGCACTGGTATTGGTAACCTTTCTAACCTTATACGCTTGGATATATTGTCAAATGGGTTTTCAAGACCAATACCAGATGTTTTTTATAGCTTAAAGTTTTTATCAGCTTAATCAAATTATTTCTCTGGTCATATACTATTTTCATTGGCAAATTCGCAGACCCTTTCGTCGCTTAGTTTGAGAAACAATTCTTTGGAGGGTCCAATTCAGCTTAATTGTTTGGCTATGACTAATCTGGTTTCTCTTGATATAGCCACTAATCTGTTCACGAGGTCTATTCTTCATAATCTTTCCTTGTGTCCACGATTGGAAACTATAAATCTTGCAAGAAATCTGAATACCAGAAACTTTCAAGAATTTCCACAGTTTCTCATACCTTTCCATCTCTAATTCCAGCATTCAACACTTATCAGTTGGCCTTCAAATTCTTCAGAATTGTCAGAACCTAACTACTTTGGTTCTCATTATGAATTTTCGTATTAAAGAATTGTCTGTTGATCCTAGTCTGTAATTTACAAAAGCTAAAGGCTCTCATTATTACCAATTGCAGACTCACCGGTTTAATCCCTTTATGGTTGAATAGTAGCAAATAATCGTAGTTGTTGGATTTGTCATAGAACCACTTGAGAGGAACTATTCCAGTGTGGTTTGGTGATTTTTAGTTCCTCTTTTACTTGGACTTATCAAACAACTCTTTTATTGGAGAAATTCCAAAGAGCTTAACTTGATTACAGAGCCTCATCTTCCGGAATCTCTCGTTGGAAGAACTTTCCCTAGATTTCCCATTTTTTATGAAACGAAACGTAAGTGCTGGAGGTTTGTAGTATAATCAAGCTTTCTGCCCATACTGGAGCTCAATAACAACTTTCTCATTGGACCAATTTGGCCAGAGTTTGGGAATCTAAAAAAGTTGCATAGTTTGGATCTGAAATGCAACAATTTATCAAGAAGCATCCCTAGTAGTTTTTCAGGTATAACAAGCCTAGAGTCACTGGATTGCCCCATAACAATTTGTTTGGAACAATTCCTCCTTCCTTGGAAAACCTCAACTTTTTGTCAAAGTTCAACATTGCATACAATCAACTCTACGGTGTAATCCCAATGGGAGGCCAATTTCCAACCTTTCCAAACTCAAGCTTCGAAGCGATGGTGAACATGCTTCTCCCTGTCCAACTAAGGTTCCATTTCCTGGTGAATCACAAAACAACTTGAAGAGAAAGAAATCTACTATCATTGGAATGACCATTGGGATTGGATTTGGGATAGCTTTTCTTCTTGCTATCATGTTCTTGATCCCGAAACAGAGGAGGCTGATCCCAATGAAAAACAATTGGAAGAATGTGGGTCAGGATTAGTGGTTCTTTTCCAAAACAAGGAAAACAATAAAGAACTCTTTCTTGATGACCTAATGAAATCTATAGACAATTTCGATCAAGCAAACACAATTAGTTATGGGGCCTTCGGTCTGGTGTATAAAGCTGCCCTCCTTGATGGTTGGAAGGTTGTTATCAAATGGCTCTTTGGTGAGTGTGGTTAGGTTGAGAGAGAATTCCAAGCTGAAGTTAAAGCACTGTCAAGGGCCCAACATCAAAATCTTATCGTTCTTAAAGGATATTGTATGTATAAGAATGACAAACTCTTAATATAAATTTACATGGAGAATGGTAGCTTGGATTATAGGCTACATGAGAAAGTTGATGGCCCTTCTTCACTAGATTAGGATACAAGGCTCCAGATTGCTCAAGGGGCAACTCGAGGGCTTTATTACTTGCACCAATCATGTGAGCTTCACATCTTTCAGCATGATATAAAGTCAAGTAACATCCTGCTAGATGAGAATTTTGAAGCTCACTTGGCTGATTTTAGTCTTGCAAGGCTCATACTTCCTTACAACACCCATGTCACCACTGACCTTGTCGGGACATTGGGTTACATCCCTCCTGAGTATGGCCAAGCTTCTGTTGCTACTTATAAGGGGGACATGTACAGTTTTGGGGTTGTTCTTTTGGAGCTCTTTATTGGCAAGAGGCTAATGGATATGTGCAAGCAAAAAGGAAGCCGAGTTCTAATATCTTGGGTGATTCAAATGAAGAGGGATAAAAGAAAAAGTGAGGTGTTTGATCCATTCATCTATGAAAAGTTACATAGAAAGGAAATGTCACGTGTTCTCGAGATCGCTTTTCTTTGCTTAAGTGAATACCCTAAAGTAAGGCCTTCTACTCAGCAGTTAGTTTCTTGGCTTAACAACATACATATCAACATCTAGATTTTTAATGCATTAGCGAAAAACTCTTGTCTTATGGCTAGCTAGAATCACCTTCGAAGTCCATTTTTTGAGAAGTTCTATTGTTGCACTTATGAAGTGTTGTCCTGCATAAAAAAATAAAACTTTTGAGAAGTTCTATTGTCGCACTTATGAAGTGTCGCCTTGTATAAAAAAATAGAGCTCATGGTTTTAATTCCTACCCACATACTTGGGATGTTGGAGGAGAGGGGAGGGATCCAAAGAAACAAAAACAAATACCTTGTAAATTTTTACATTTTCAAGATTAGATTATTTGTTCCATCAAAAAGCAATGTTGGTTGTCAAATAGGTTTAAAGTAAATTTTTTGAATTTTCCTTTGAAGCGGCGATAAATAGTGATAACAGAATAAGAGGGTTCATTTCTGCTTATATTTCATGTAAGTTTTCATGTATATATATTTAGTGTTTTTGCTATAATTGAGTTGCAGTCAATTAGGATACTCACAAACCTAGTTGAGAGTGGGTATATAATTTTCTTTGTTGATGTGAAATGTCCAAGTTATTGTACTTGATACATATTTGTTTAGAAGTCGTTCCAAAAAGACTTAGCCACATGGTATGATCTCTCCTCTCCACAGGGGAGGTTAAGTGTCCGAGCCCTACTAGGAGCAATATTGTGGGTGTATGTGTTTGCTTGAACTTTTAGGAAAAAAAAAAGCCAGCCCAAAAAGACTTGTTAAACTAAAGTGCTAGGCCATGCCTAATAAAAGTCAAAAGATTTCAGTTAAAACACAAAGATGGAAATGAAGACAAATGTGGTGAGTCTGGCCCTATGGTGGACAGTAAAGTCCAAAATATACAACTATTGACAACTCATAGATATCAACCATTCAGAATAGTGGTTGAACCATTCAACCACATAACAACGAAGAAGCCACCTTACTGGTCACAACAATTACCAAGCAATTTATTAGAGACTATTTTAATATTACGTGCTAGAGTTCTTATTGCTGAAGCTTTTCATTTCTAGTACTTCACTGCTAATTCACACAATGGTTTGACTTTCTGCACTCAAATATCTTTATTTCATTTATATGTATCGGTGCTTAGTCTCATGCTTTTCTTATGATTTTAAATACCATAATGCCAGATTATCGGAGTTTCTGTGCTCTTTGAGTTTTATTCGTTGATACACAATTTAATTGTGCCCTCTTTGAGCTTTCGTTACATTGTTTATTTCTAAACAAAGATACAGTGATGATACATACATGGAAAAACCATATATACTAGAAAATATTAGGTAGAAGAGACATTTCTAGCAGCATGCATGTATTTCAGAAGAGAATTTATAGATGATTTATTGTTTGCTGTGACTATTATACTTTAAAGCTATATAAGTTGCTGGCTCTTTGTTTTGTCCACTTGTAAATTCAACTGCTTGTTCTTGTGTTTGACCTTTTTTTGTTATTTATTTGTGGCCATGTATGTGATTTTTCTTCACGGATGTGTTACAGAGTTTGAAACTTCTCTCCAACTGGTCACAAGTGAAGGTTCATGAATGCTTCACAAATTATATGAATTCTCTAACTTCTTTCATTATCATATTACTACTTAGTACTATAATATTCAGCAGATAAATTTTCTGGATTTGGATCATTAGTTGCAAAGTCTATTTTTCTTAACGTTTTAGGAATAGTCATTATAATCAACTCATGCATGAAAATCACTTAGCTCATCAGTTGAATTTGTTTTTTTTATTATTATTTATTGTTGAATTTAATTTCACACTACTGGAACAATGTATGCATGTGAGGAGATTGTTTTTCTTTTGCTCTCATGGATCAAACAGTACTAGTGTTATCGACAACGGCATATATAAAATAGTGTAATTATCGCTTACACTATGGTGACCCTTGTGGGCGGGTGTGAGAGATACTGGGCGAGCTACCATACTGGCAGGTTACAAGGTGCTCAATTTCACATTGCTTGGGTGTGGAGAAGGAGATGTACTTATATTTGGTGTGTTCTATATAAATGGTATGAGGCATTTTGAGGTAAAACTCAAGAGTAAAATCGTGCGGGCTTAGGCCCAAAGCGGATAATATCATACCATTAGGTGGAGCGGGCTCTCAGTTTAGGCAATATTCCGATTAAACTCCCTCATGTTCCATTATTCCTGAGTACACTATCTGATTTTTCAGTTCACATATCGATTTCCCTCCTTCCTTAGTGTGACACTAGAAGATAAACAGAATTTACTAACGTTAGCAACAGAAAATTGTAGAAATGATCATTTTTGCCCTTCTCATCAAATTTTATCAATTAAATTCAATTTAATAATTATGAGTAAAATTGTAAAATCACCAAAATATGTCACTGACAGGGATGTAGTCAGAAATATTGAAACTATAGGAGGTGTTGTCGAGATATTGCCTAAACTGAGAGGTGTAAGCAGGGATAGAGCCATGATTTGAATTTTTTTTTTGGGGGGGGGGGGGGGGCAAAGTGTATTTTAAGCATAGAAAAAAAATTAAGAAGGAAAAAAATGAGAAAATTTTGAGGGAAAATAATAAATAGTTTATTGAATAAGGGAAATGCAAAATATTTTAAAGGGAATGAGAAAACAAAATTGAAGAAGAAGAGTAAAAAATGAAATGAAATAAGGATTTGATTCAAGAATATAAATGAAAAATATCTTAAAGGAAATGAAAAAAAAATTGAAGAAGAAGAGTAAAAAGGAAAGGAAAATATGTAAGTGGTAATTACCCAATAAAATATGTATATATATTATGTAGAGATCGTGTCTAATTTTGACCAATTTTCTTTTGTCATATCATTTTTATTAAAAATGAATTTTAAATGATGTTATGAGCATTTTGAATGTGATAAACATGTTTGGGAACTTGCTTAAAGGTTTTGGAAAGTTTTTGGAGCATTTGGTGAAATTTGAGAATTTTGGTCAGCGAGGCCTAGGACGGGGGTCGGGGTGGACCTGGGAATCCGAAATTTTTTTAAAAAATAATTATTTTTAGTTTTAAAACATTTGAAATGTTTTAAGAAGTATGGAAGTGATTTTGGAGTCAGAGCCGTAGCCGCTTTCGAAATAAAAAACAGAGTCTGGGAGGTACGTTAAGTGACTTAAGGGTAAAATGGTCATTTTGTACTAAGTGTATTGTAAATACACATATATGTATATTGCTGGACAGATTTGAGAGGGTGAAGGTCAGCCATTGAAGCTTCTCTCAAGCTTTTCTTTTTCATCATCTTCTTCCTTCATTTTGAGAGCACTACAGATAGATTTGGGAGCTTGTTCCAAGAGAGAAAGTTGATCTTCTCTCTTCCCTCTTTGAGTTGGTGGGTTCAAAGTCATGATTTGACAATTTTTTGGAATTCAAGTGTGGTTGAAATTTGGATCCGGGCCTTGTTGAAGAATGAAAGATTACTCTCCTTTTCCCGATCTACAATCATACGAAAAGAAAGTGCAATTTGGAGGATTTCAAAGTTTGGTGATTTCTAAGATTTGGCTAGAAAGTCTTCAAAATTGGTGTAGGGGTGTTTCTTCTCTCTTATTCATCGATTCTAGGATTTTGGTGAGTTAAATATATGATTGATATGTTAGCATGTATGAGAGTATGTTAGGGTTGAGTGATTGTATCTTTCCCCTCTCATTATGTATTTATACATGTTAGTTATGTTCATATAGTGATATATGATGTGTGAAATGTATACATGTAATGTGCATGAAATGAGAGCATACTTAGTTATATTGTGAATTCTATGTATATATGAATTATGTGCATAATTGTGAGCATATGTGTATTTATATGTTGGTTATAGAAGTATGTGAGGTATATTGATGTTACACATACTAGATTTGAGCTTTTGTGTGATTCATATGAAATATGTGATGTATGTGATATGTTAATTATAGTCTAAATGTGTTTTTAACACTTATTGTGTGAGCATTCATGTATTATGCATTGGTTTAAGACGCACCAAATTCGTTAGGATTACTTTTGAGCCATGATATAAGTTATGTGCATTTTGAATGCCATATGTTTAAGAAAATGCATTAAAGGAATGCATTTTCATGTCAATGCATTTGATGATGTTTGTGAATAAATTACATACATTGTAATATGTGTGTTGTGTATGTGTAACATATGTTGCACTTGGTAGGAAGTGGAATAGTCCTTGAGAAAGTTGAACTATAGTATTGAACACACACGTGTTATGTGGTGAGCTTGTGCCCCTAATTGACATATTTCAATTGGCGACAAATCAGATTTATGCTCTCTTAATTGACAGATTTCAATTGATGAGGATCCTCGGTGGTGTGTGAGATTGACATACTTCAATCGGTAATAACCCTTGGTGGTGTGTGTGAGGTTAACAAATTTCAATTGGTGATAATCTTAGTGGTTTGTGAGGTTGATAGATTTCATTGGTGATACTCCCGGAGTTGGTAGAGTTTAAGTATTCATGTTGAGAGATTTGGTTTGTGTAATTCAAGGTGGATATTACATTGCTTATTGTGATCATGCATGGTAAAATGATCATTTGATGTTTTTGTTGCATAGTTGTATCATTGATAGTATGAGCATTGTAAACATGTCATGTAGTGTAAAGATGTCATGATTGCATATCATGTAAGTCGGTGTCGGGTCAATGCCTAGGTGGGTTGAGGCATTCTTACTGAGCTCGTTGATTTACTCATCTATTTTTCTTCAAACTTTTTTACAAATAAGACACCAATGACGAACGGGACTTGAATGATCAAATGGAGCTCATAATAGCATTTTGATGTTCATTTTGGATATTGTGTATATTGTTATCCATATCGGCTTGTGGCATGTTGACTTTGTTGGAGTTGTATTTATAGTTGAATTATATGTATATTTGGATCCTTTCATATATGAACAATGAGGATGACTCATGGATATTCGGAATATGTTAATGATTTGTACGTTGTAGAGTAAATGTATGAAATTTATAACCTTGTATCTTTTCAAATATGTTGCAATATCGTAATGGATGAAGCTAAGGATTAGAATGTGTTTTGATGGATGATTGGGCATGATTTTTTTTAAGTGTGAAGTATTAAGATTTCAGTCAAAATTGACTTTGATTAATCGAAGACCCCTCTTTGATTAATCAAATTTTTTTGATTAAACGAACTTCCATCGAAAAATGTTTGATGAAAGTAGACTTCAAATCTAGCGCGATTACGATAGTACTTCGATACAACTTCGATTAAGCGTAACTTCAATTAATCGAAATTCTAGTTACGATTAATCGAAGGGGATGTTCCGATTAATCGAAGGACATACTTCGATTAATCGAACTGTGTAATTCAGTAAGCACTAATGTTGAGATTGAAGTGTACAAATGCCCCTTTGAGGGACCCACTTGTATGAGAAAACTTATATACATATACACATACATATCGTATACATGATTTAATTTATACTTCTGCAATTATGAGATTTCAAGTGAATTGATGAATTGTTGAGGTGAGGTGATGATGTGTAACTTAATCACCCTCGACTTACGAGAGTCGAAAATCAGAGCGTGACATATTATATGTGTGTTTGTATACTGTATACATTTATATATGTATGTAAGGATGATTCTTTAAAAGAGGCCATATTTGCACTCTCCTTTTCTATCTTTGCACTCTCATTTAAAGGAAATGACATTTTTAACCTTAATTTTACAAATGAATGATTTTTTTTTTCAAATTACATAACTAACCTTTTTGATATCCTGTCTCCGATCTTCTATGTTTTAGGTCTCTTTTGACAAAATCCCAAACAAAAAATTATCCCAAAAATAATTACTCAAACAATAGTTATCTCTTTGTCTTTTGACAGGATCCAAAAAACGTTACTCTTTTGTCAAGACCCCCCAAAAAAATGTTATTTTTATTAAATAAATTAACTCTTTTGAGAGGGATCGAAAAAAAATGATCCAAAATACAATTTTATCTGTAGGACCAAAAAAAAAAGTATTCACATAAAAAAACCCATAAAAAATATTATCTCTGTTGAATAAATTATCTCCTTTAACATGATTGAAAAAAAAGGTATGTGTGTTGAATAAATTCTCCTTTAAGAGATAAAAAAGTATGGAACGCAAAAAAAAAGAAAAAGAAAAGGACTTGTAACAAAATTCTCTCTATTGATTAAATTATCCTTTAATTTGGACAAGATTGTAAAAAAGTACAAAAAAAAAATAGAGTACTCATTACCTCTTTTGACTGGACAAAAAAAAAGTTATATCCGTTAAATAAATTCTCTCTTTTGACAAAATAAAAAAACATATATATATATATATATATATATATATATATATATATATCCAAGAAAAAAGTTCTATTTTGACCAGAAGTAAAAAGAGAATAAAAAGAATTAAAGCTTATAGTATAAATGGTAATTATGGTATTACAAAATAAGAGATGACGTATTCATGAATTTAAAGACCTTGTCATTTTATTTAGGAAAAGAAAAGTAAGTGGAGTAGAACTGTAAAAAAAATGAGTAATGCTACACGTCTCGAATAAATATCATGAATTTTAACTCGAATCTATGTGGCAGGTAATATAGTCCATTATTTTAGAAAATAAAATTAAATGGTAAGTTATTATTGGTGGGATTCCCCCCATACACGGAGTCCATATGGTATTATCACCTGCCACAT
Organism: Cornus controversa; assembly: GCA_026545225.1. Taxonomy (NCBI): domain Eukaryota; kingdom Viridiplantae; phylum Streptophyta; class Magnoliopsida; order Cornales; family Cornaceae; genus Cornus; species Cornus controversa. The sequence goes on from CM048848.1 coordinate 14,857,434, forward strand.
AGATTCGAGTTAAAATTCGTGAAAAAAAATTGTGACGTTTAGCATTTCTCAAAAAAAATATTGTGTGAATATCGCAAACCTTCTTTAAAGGTTGATTTCTAACTGTTGACCAAAAAAAAAAAAAAAACTAAAAATCCAGAAAAGAGGTTGTTTTGTAAAAATAGACTTATGGGGATGATGAGTGCATGGCAATGGCTTGCATGTATTATGTTTCTCAGTCAAAATCACACCAAATCTATAGATGACCCAACTATTTGACATTCTGCATACAGCAAATTCGTGGTCAATACGGCGCTATAGTGGACAAACGCACAACTATTCTATATTTGCATATAGTCGTGCATGTAATTTAGTATGTACATAAGTGGTGCATTTGTCCACCTCACGATAGCGCCGTATTGACCACGAATTTGCTGTATGCAGCAATGTCAAATAGTTGGGTCTTCTATAGATTTGGTGTGATTTTGACTGAGAAACATAATACAATGCATGCAAAATATATATATATATATATATATATATATATATATATATAAGGGAAGCGATATTCACATTCCCATTTTTTACAATTCTGATTCACTAGCTTTTTTCTTTTAAAAGAAATGGCAAGAACATCATAAACTGATTAATATATCATTTCTTATTTTATAATACCACAATTACCTTTTATACTATAAAGTTAAACTCTTTTTTATATTCTTCACTTTCTTTATTATTATTTTTTTGGATTCTATCAAAAGAGATAATCTTTTTACCTTTTTTTACTTTTTTTAGTACTTTTTTTTTTTAATCTTGTCAAAAGAGATAATTTGTTCTTAGGTCTTTTTTTTTTCCCTGTCATATCAAAGGGATAATTTATTCAATATATATATATATATATATATATATATATTTGGCTTCTTCTAATAGAGATAATTTATTTAATAGAGATAATTTATTGTTTTGAACCTATCAAAACATATAATTTATTCAATAACAATAACTTTTGTTTTGGGAACTCTTAATGTAGATAATTTATTCACAAGAATAAATTTTTTAGGTACTTTTTTTTTTTTGAGTCCTGTTAAGAGATAATTTATTCAAGAAGAATAACTATTTTTTGAGTACTTTTTAATTTGTAATTTCTACCAAAAGAGATAATTTATTCAATAGAGATAATTTTTTTTTATCTCATTCCAAAAGAGAGAATTTATTCAATAGAGATAAAAAAAAATTATTTGGTCTTATCAAGAAATAATTTATTGAATATAGATAATTTTTTTTGAGTCCTATAAAAAGAGAACTTTTTTTTTTGGGTTATTATTTTCCGAGTATTTTTTTTGAATCGTGTCAAAAGAGACCAAAAACATTAAAAAAAGGAGAGGATGCCTGAAATAGTAGTTTAGTATTTTAAAAATAATTAATCATTCACATGTGAAGAGAAGATTAAAAGTGACATTTCATTTAAGATAGAAGTACAAACGTAAAAAATGAGATTGCAAATATGGTTTCCCTGATAAAAATATAATACAAACCCAAGATTTATTTTAGCTTTACAATAAGATTGATGGTTTTCTAATTGCCGATTACAAGTCAATGAAACAGTACCTTCTCTTATTTTTTTCCCAAAAAACCACGAAGACAATTTGGTATCTAAAATTAAAAATAAAAATAAAAAATTGAAACAATGACTTTCAGGAATATTTAAGGTCGGTCATATCATTCTTTTGTGATCCTTTTGTTTAGCTTATTTTTATTTTTATTTTTTTTAATGTAGATCAAAGGAAGATCACGCTTTGTTGAAGTCCATATATAGTTCTAATAAAATTATCTAACTGCTTCGATCATGACTCTGATTATTCTTATTTTCTTTAGATTAAAATGATATTGAAAGTTGACTACATATACATATTTTAATTAATTAATGTAAACGAATTTGTAGGATGGACATTGATGAACCGTTGACCAGTTTATATATCTTGATATTGACCTTGCCTATATACAGTATATATCATTTCAAACAAGGCTGCGACTGCTGCGGCTGAGCCTAAGTATGCCTCACGTAGTATTAGTCCCCCACAGGAACGAGAGAGAGAGAGAGAGAGATAGAGAGAGACTGGGTTCTGTATAGTCCAACCGCTGAGAAAGATTGTCCAACTTCATTAAATTGAGTTTGTCTCTCTGGTTTCGGTTTGACCTGTGGGTCATAAGTCTAATTGTGACCTCTCACATCATCAGACAGAGGAGAAATTTGATGAGACTTGTATGTCTAAATATCTTGTAAATACGTTTTTAATAAATATAAGTACTAAAAGAAGAATTCACAAAGTCAATAATATCTATACGGTGTGGATGGATCGTGACAGAATAACATCGGAGCCAATGCCCGACTAATGCAAAATGCAACCTAGCTTTATGAATTTCAATGGAGTGAGATAAATGTTCCCATCCTGCGGCTGAGGAGTCTATTTTTTATTGCTCGACATAATGGCACGAAAAGTACTATACTGCATATACATTTTCATTTCAATTCTATTCAACAAAGACTTGTATCCACTATTTGGATTTGAGTGCTTGTATTTTATTTCTTTTTAATTAATCCATATTTATATCAGCATTCTAAAGTCATATCTTGAAAAAAAATAGGAGTTTGGTGCTAAACATTAACTTTTAGCACCAAACAATCAAGATAGCAAGACAATAGTGTAGAAGTTTGCTTAAATGCAAAGTATTTATGATGAAGCCAACCAAAGTTGGGGTGCAAATAGTTGTATGCATTGAATAGAAAACAAATGCAAATTGTGATACAGAAGATTGTTGAAAAACCTATATAATGAATAATAATGTTGAAATCTGATAATTTCATTTTGTGAGCAACTTGGAAAACAATTACATTGTTATGTTTGGTTGCGTGAAATTGATATCTTGAAATTAAAATTGAAAAAAATTAGTTCAATACAAAAATCGTGAAGTCTTCGTCGAAGAGAGATTTACTCTTATCCATCAAATGCTTACATTTTACTGGTAGTTATATTTTTTATATGGCTTTGGAGGAAAAAATAAAAAAGCAAAAGAAAAAAAAGAAGAAGATAAAGTACCCTAGAAATAAAATTCCTGACCTTTATCATCGTATATAGTTTCATTGATATATATATATATATATATATATATATACACATACAGAAGAGTTGTATATATCTTGGCAGACGCATCATATATATTCCCCACTTCCCACTTGCAGGCTACAAGTGGGAATTGTGTTTGACTTGCCTTTCTTGAGAAGATATGAAGAAAGGGTTGTCATAAGTATTACAACACCCCAAAAGCTACTTCAATTTGACAAGCACCACTCTTATCCAGTGCTTGGATAATGTAAAACATTCCAGTGCATTCTAATGGTGGAGCTACCACTAAGTACAATAAACCCATCATTTTTCAACGAAATCAAATATTGACCCATGCCACCACTAGTTGATGTACAATTAGCCGACCGGCATTGACTGACGTGCACCGCCACGCTGCCAAGTGGCACTGTCTGATTCTGTGTTTCATTCTTCAAATATATCTATATTACTTGTGTTTGAATTTTTTTCAAAAAAGAATTAAGATCTAACCGCTAAAAATATTTAAAAAATTAATTTTACGATTTAAAATATTTATTTTTATCTACGGTAAAAAAAATAATTCTCTCTATTTACGATCAAACGGTCACGATTCATTCACTTAAATTCACATACATATATATATTTACCAACTCTCACATTTAAAATAACATTATATTTTTTATAGTGTTGTAGACAGAAACAATAAACTAATGTGTGTGTGTATATATATATATATATATGATGGGAAATCCATATCCATGGAGAAACTAACTCAAGTGTGAGTGCTCAACCTGCAATCATATATAGGGTTCCAATGGGATTGATTTTGAGTGTGAGACTCTTTTTGTCACACTCCAATAATAATGTAGTGTAGGTCTAAATGGGGTGGTTTTATTTACACAGGAAATTGTATGTAGTGGTGTTGGTGGGGAATTGAAATATATATATATATATATAGTTGCATATTTAGTGAAGGAGATGGAATGGGTGGCATTAGTGGTCCTTGTCAAGATTCACTAGTGTGGTTTTGCAGCCACTCATTGTTGCCTGGCTGCAATATTGGCATTGCAAATATATATATATATGATGTTATTTAAATAAGCAAAGCTTTCTTCATTATGGATGAGCATGAAGCTTGAATAATAGCACTCTGGAGGAAATTAAATTTTTTTTATTGTTAATGCAGTTCAGTTAGATCGATTGGTGATGATAAGGTCAACATGTTTATGATCTCTTGCACACAATAAATTTATTCACATTATGTATGGTAACAGTCGAATACGATTGATATGTTTTTTCGGTAATTACTTTTTTTGTTCATGAATGAGCAAGAGATCATTACTGCAGATTTATATATTGTAAATTGCATATGGTAAGCAATGAGATATATATATATATATATATATATATATATATATATATATATATATATAAAAGAAAATTTTGAAGAGGAAGAGCAAAATAAAGGAAGATTAAAGAGAGAAAAAATTAGATATGGTTGATTAAAAATTTCTCTAAACCAAGAACCATATCTATTTGGGAAATATTGGAAAACAGATTTGCTTGGATCATAGATCTATTATGATGGGATTGTCATACATTTATATTCTTATTGGTATATTAATGATGTTTATGAGAGATGAAGATGAATTTGTGATTGTTTTATAAAATTTATGTCAAGGCTTTAGCTTGTGTAATTTCTCTTAGATCATAGTGGATTATATCTTATACATGAATATAGGAAGAGTGATATTTTTTATTTTATTCCTCATCACTTGTATATGATGATATGTCTAAAACTGTGTAAATGGTCTGTTTTGTTGTTACTTGTGATGGTGTATTCCAGATTGATTACAATTTCTGAGATTTTGAGGAAGATTTTTGATTTCTACATAGCTGATTGAACTATAAGGCCTCTACACTGTAATACCCCGGAAAATTTAAGTGTCAATTTAATCTCTTTACATTATTACTTTATTTTATTAATTCATGTTAAATGTTTTTTTTTTTTATATAAATTATCATTGTAGGTGAGTTGCTTGTCTTTTATACATGCATATTGTCATTTTATGTGAATTGGTATCAATTGTGTGTTATTTTATTTAAATGTTTTGGGTTGGGCTAGGGAGGAATTTGGGCTAGGCTGAGTGGGCTAAGGTTATGTTTAAAATAATGGGCCTAGGGTTGTAATAATATTATTATTGCTATTGTTTGTATTATTAATTTGATTTTAAATTAGTTTTAGGAAAATCAATAAAAGAATAATTAAGACAAAAAGGAAAAGAAAAGAAGAAGAAATTAGGGTTTGTCGTTGTTTTACGCACAGAACTAAGAGAGAGTAGACGAAAGAGAGAAGGGAGTGACGATCGGGTGAACAAGTTGATTCGTCAGGAAAAAGGCAAGTTTAATTCTTCTCTTCCCCCTTGAATCCGTATGCATAGTTTAGGTTTGAGAATTTATTTATATTAAAAATTTGTAGTTAATTGCATGTTTATATTTTTCTGCTATTGATAAATTTCGTGAGATTAACTGTGATGATTGTATGTAGATTTAATTGATTTTGTTCATGTAAGGTTATATGCATATGTGTTCATGTATATGTATATTGTGTTAAGAAAGAAATAATTCATGTATGCAATTTGTAAGAAATAATTGTTTAGTTGTGAACCTACTGTGTTGGGATTATATTGTAAACAACTCTGAATCCTTAGGAAAACAGATCGTGAATTATTGGGTTTTAAATTTTTAAATTTTGCGAAGAACCCTAGAACTTGTGAATTAGGGGTTTTTGATTCGGACAATTTTTGATGGGGCTTTTTGTACCAATGGGTAGAGGGGATCAAGAGGAGAAGAACGGTACAAAAATCAGGCTGATCGGAGGTCGGACGAAGCCGGAATCAGCGTCGGAAAATCCCCCAGCGCGCTGGGGAAGACAACCCAGCTGGCGTGTGACCCCCACGCGCGCCGCCGGCGAGTGGGGGCGCGTCCGGCCGGCGCCGGCTCCGTCCGATGGCCGGAAAATTATTTTAGGGCCCCACTCGCGGGGCCCTACCTCTGGGTCCAATATGGGCCCATTCCGAATTGTTTTGATATTTATTTTGTATTTTTGAAACTTTTGGGAAAACTTGAAAATCTGGAAAAATTATTTTTTAAAAATACTTTTATAATTCTAAAAATTCCAAAAATTTTATGTCAACTTCCTGGGAGCTTAAGGGGCTTGGAGTTTAAATTTCATAGCAAAATGTTTCACCATTGTCTTTAAATTAATTTTTAAAGTATCTAAAAACTTGATTTTTCAGCCTCTTTAATTTTAGAAAATAGTTAGAATTTTTCAAAAATTGCGAAATTTTTACTGTAGCTCTATAGAGGCTAAATACACTTGTGTTTAAAGTTTCAACTCAAAATAATCTTTCCTTGCTGTTCAATTGATTTTTAAAGTGTCTAAAAGTTGGATTTTTCACTTTTTGTAATTTTAGAAAATACTTTTATAATTCCAAAAATTCCCAAATTTTTTACTGTAATTCTCTGGAGGATAAATACACTTGGGTTTAAATTTTTAACTCAAAATAATCTTTCCTTGGTGTTCAATTAATTTTTAAAGTGCCTAAAAGTTGGATTTTCACCTTCTTTGGTTTATTAAAAATATTTTTAAATTACAGAAAATTCCAGAATATTTTCTTAGTGTTCTTAGAAGTGAAATAGGCCCAGAAACCTAGATAAAAGTAAGTTTAGATCCCCTCGGAGATTTGAGTGCATTGGAGGTTGGTTTGGGGAAATGTTTCCTCTAATGGATGTTAAGTTATTTTGATTTAATCGATTGTGTTTATTATATATATAAATGCACATGGGATACTTGATTTAGGTTCACTTGTGAATGATTTGTTATATGGGGATAATTGCATAGCTGATAATTCAAATTGGTAGTCTGTGCAAATTAAAAATCATAATACATCTTGTTTATTTATTATTTCATATTGGGAATGCATTTGTATTTTTATTTGGCATGTAAGGATTGCTCGGCGTGTCAGGATCGCCCATACCTAATAAGGTATCTATATTTTTATTTGGCATGTAAGGATTGCCCGGCGTGTCAGGATCGCCCATACCTAATAAGGTATCTATATTTTTATTTGACATGTAAGGATTGCCCGGCGTGTCAGGATCGCCCATCCCTATTAATGTATTCATGCATTATAATCGACATATCATGATTGCATAGATTTCATAAAATACATACATATGTATCTTTATTTGTGAATATAAAGAAGGGGATCGTTTTTACATTGTAAGGGTTGTTGAGGAAATATATGAGATGATTTGTATCTTTAAAAGTATGAACTGAATAAGGAATAAACTGAGGGGTTGAACGTATATTTATCTATTGTGTCCCTCACATTGAGGGTATGTATATTGATTCTCTGATTGGGTTGTAGTAGATAGAACTTGCTCGTAGGTTTAACCCACTTTGTTGATATTTCAGGTTTCAGACAGGTTCCATCGCGAGGATAGAGTTTTAGGGTTTGGTTGTAGCAGACGTCTCATCTCATCAGTTAAAGGATAGGAACTTGTCTTCTTCAAGAGTCATACTATGAACTTTTGAGACTTTGATTGTTGGTATTAATTTAGAATTTAAAAACTTTTGTTCATTCTGGTTAAGGGGTCCTTGGGTTACAGGACTTCCAAATTGTATTACCGGACATATACTTGTTTAGTTAGCGGTTATTTTAATTCAGAGGAACTTTCTTTTCTGCTTTTAGAAAATTGTTCATTATATCTTTTGTATTCTATGCTTGTTGCTACCAGTTGTATGTATCTTCCAGGTTTTGTGTATGAGACTGGCCACCTCATGCGCGAAATTTTCTGGGGGGTATTTCATACACACCGACCCATCTCTCTTTTTTCCCTCTTAATGCATCAGAGCCATCACACCTCCAGTTCTATGCAATGAGCTAAATAGTCAGATGAACTCATGCCACTTCATATATATATATATATATAGGTGAAATATGACATGTCACATTGAACGAGAGCGACAAATTTTATGTCATAGAAAGAGAATTGTGGAGCGAGAGCATATACGGAGTGACATTTATTTAAAAAAATTATGTATAAATTCAATGACAAGTTGACAATCATGATTTATTTATTTACTATTTTTTACACTAAAGATTTTTTTTTTCTATATAGAGTGGATGCTAGCTTTAATTTTAAAATTCTGTAGTGGTCTCTACTTTGGTAGTGATGGTCAATTTTAGAGTTCATTGCCCATACAAAACAATTAATATTATAGAATTACTACTAAAACTAGTTGCTGTCTCTTGTCCTTGATCACTCGTGTAAGTTGCTTAGCACCGCACTGAAACTTTTACACGTATGCGGATATGTGTCAAATATCTTCTAAATGCATTTATAATTTTAAAATATATTTTTTCTAATACGTATCTATACTTATTAGATATTTTGATCATTTATCTATTACTTCTCAGATACTTCAGAACAAATTTCTAATAAGTTTTGAATATAAAAAAGAAGTATCGAGATATATATCATAATTTAATACAAAATTTATCTATACAAATTATGCAATATGATTTTTAACTCTTATTTTGTTTGTTAATCATAAAAATTTTATAAAAAAATGTTAATAACTCTATTTTTTGTATATATAAAAATATAATATATTATATGTTATTTTTATATTGTCGTATATTAAGGTACTTATATTTTATTTTATTTATAAATTTACGTATCACCGTACTCATGTCTTGTATCTATGCTTCCTAGCTTAGCATCCATCGTGAATGATTGGGCTTAATAACATGCAGACAACTTGGAGACTAAGCTTTTCAGCCCAGGTCACATAATTTCTATATGTAACTAACAAAGGATTTATGCCATACCTTAAGGAAGTGGCATCTTAGTAAATATAATTAAGCTGTCATTTTTCGAAAAGATGACACAACGTTTATTTATTTATTTATTTATGGTTTATTGTCTTAGAACAGAGGATGACTAATCCACCAAATAAGAAAACAAAGACTAGTTCGGTGCATCCACTATAAATAACACATTTGAATTGTGAAGAGTCCAGTGATCCGGTATAGTAACTTTTTTTTATTTTTAAATATTTATTTTTATTCCAAATATCAATTTAGCATATCAAAAGTATTAAGAAATTATATATATATATATATATATATATATATATATATATATAGGTTGTAAAAGAAAAGAATATAAATAAAAAGAATAGAAGAAAGTGGGTGACCCATTTGATTGTGATTGTGATGGAGACAAGGAATGAGGAATGTGAATTTTGCGCATCAACTATACTATACATGTTAGTGAATGAGGCAGTAAAAAACTGTTGCACTTGGGTTGGGCTTGGCCCATACTCATTAATATATGATAAGTTGTGTTTGGGTTAATGTTGGGCCAGCCTAGCCCATCTAATATGCAGCTTTAATTTTAGTGTCTTTAAACCTTAATGCAATGTTGTATTATGGCTTTGCCCGGGTCTTTAGCAACATTTACGTCGAGAGACAGACTCTACTTCCATTTGTAACATGGGACTTTTAGTACTGGTAGAATTGAAACTGAAACCGATCTCAATAGTTTCTTAATTTTGGAATCGGAATCGGAACTGAAACCGTTGAGTTTGGTTCCGTTCGATTCCGATTCTTTACGGTTCTTATTCTGGTTTTAGTTCTTTAGACTTAATTTATTTATTGCTTTAAGAATTAGGGAAAGATGTTATAACTTAGAAAATCTTGTAATCTTGTCTTTAATTTTGTTAGAAAACAGTTCTACTAAGTTTCACGGCACAAGCATCAAAATAAGTTACTTCACTTCTATGTATTTGTTCATGGGCAGTTGAGAAGCTCACATCTGGAAGTGTAGGATATCAGAGTCTAGTGTTTTTGTTGGGGGAGAGCCTCACCTTAAATGGTTGTTTGGATTATCTAGGTGCATAGTGAAGAAAATTAAAAATGCTTTCTGAGCAGCTGATTCATAAAGCATTTCCATTATGGTTCAATTGAAATGTAATTGCAACTTGTAAGTTTGTGGTGGGAAGTTCATAGGCTATATATTTCCCATACTTACTTTTACTAGCTCATTATAGCTTATTAAAGTAAGATTATTGTAATGGACCATTGTGGTACCAGCTATTTATTATATATATATATATATATATATATATATATATATATATATATGTGTGTGTGTGTGTGTGTGTGTGTGTGTGTTTTGGTTCCTTAACTTGGAATCGGAACCGTTATAAACGGTTCCTAAAAATTGAAACTAAAATTGAAGTTGTAGTGAACGATTCAATTCGGTTTAGGTACGGTTATGTACAATTTTGATTCTAAAGTTTTAGTTCTACTGGTTCTTTGTACACCCTTACTCCTAACATCCTAGACGAATAAACATAATCCTAATGAGCCTACTAATTAATAATATTAAGAGTAATGCTACACTTGCCGATGAGTTTTTTTCACACTCCAATCACTTGTGTCCAACAAGAACTTTTAATAAGTAATGGATAAGGATAATGTCTCTCTCCTCCAAAGTGTTAAATGAATATCTAACATACAACAGTCGGTACTAATACCGATTCGGTTGTTTTATCATTTTTCTAATATTAATTATAAAGTAATCCAGGTCAATAATTAAAACTTGAATAATGATTTAGAGACCGAGTTAGTCGGTTTCTATTTTGATGTGAATAGGGTGGTGGGTCCCACTACTACATGACATCATGTAGTAGAGCTCACCTCTCCTCTCACACAAAACTATTTTTGATAGTAGTAAGGATTCGGACTCCTTGGCATTATTCTTAAAACTTATTGTTGCAAGTGCTAATAAAGAGAGAGGACAAAATCTGATTTAGCAACACTAATTTCAATTTATTTTACATGGAAAAAAAATTCAATTTATTAATACAGATCATAACAAATTAAGCCTACTTAGAAACACACATGCACATAGTGCTACTACATATTAAAACACACGATTAAGTGCTAATTAATCTTATTACAAATTACTTTTCTCACCCCCTAAACTCTAGTCGGCCAGAAGTGAAGAGCTGCGCGCTAGCTAGTGAACTTTATTATATATATATATGAAATACTTCCTACAAATTTTACTCATGAGGTGGCCAGTCTCACACAAAAAACCTGAAAGATATTTACAACTGATAGCAACAAGTATAGAATACAAAGACAGAACGAAACAAATTTTAAAGCGGGATAAAAAGTCCATCTGAAATAATAAAATGTCAAATAAATAAGGTACGTGTCTAACAGTACAACTTGGAAGTCCCGTAATCCAATGATCCATTAACTAGAAAGAACAAGAGTTACTACTATAAATTAAATAACTGAACAGCCAATGTCTCAATAGAGTTCATATGTTGAACATGAAGAAGAGAATATATTCCTACTCTGAAAATCTATTAAACCAAAATAAAAGATCTAACCTACTTACCACATTAATTTGATCTAATAGAAATTCAATCAACACAATAAAATAACTCATACACAATGACACTTATATCAAGTATATCATGAATAGTTATGATTTCAAAGAATACAATTAAGGAAAGAAAAATAATACAACCACGTACCAATTATATAAGTAAGCACACAACCAAATTTTCCATGTCGAGGGAGTCTAAACCTAGCTCTAACCTAGGTTTTTAGGCTTATTTTGTTCCTAAGAACCCTATTTAATCATTTTAAAATTTTTCAGAAATTTTAAAAATATTTTCCAAATAAAAAAAGATGAAAACCTAATTTTGAGACATACTTTGAAACCAATTTAACCATGAGAAAAGCTCATTTTCACTTGAAATTTAAAACTTAAGTGTTTCTGTTCCTAAAAGGTTACCCAAATTTTTTTAGAATTTCTAAAATTTTTCAGAAATTTTAAAATATTTTCAAAATAAAATAAAATAGAAATCTAGATTTAAGGTACACTTTTTATGCTACTTAAACCACAAGGGAACCCCATTTTGACTTGATACTTAAAACCCAAGTGCATTCTGTCCCCAAAAGATTTTTCTATTTTTTTAGGATTCTCCGGAATTTAAAAATAATTTAAAAAATAATTTTTCCTATTTTTCTAATTTAAAAATTAATTTTGAAAAATATATAAAAATACCCCGGACTGGGTCCAATGTGGGCCCCAGCGAATGGGGCTCGTTGCCGCCGTCCCCGGCGTTGGCCTGCGCCGGTGACACGCACTTTTCCCCCCTTTTTTTTCTTTTCTTTTCTTTTCTTTTCCTTCTTCCTGTAACAGATGTTCAACAATGGAGCTGAATCTTTTCGGCCACTTCCGGACACCTAATCGCGTGTATGAATATACCATTGAACTCGTCTTGATCTAAGTTTTGCATTGGTACCAAATTCATCCCCCTCTTGCGCCCTAAATAGAAAAGACCCAATTTCAAGTTTTAAAAATCTAAACTTCAAACTCACTTTCCCGTCGATCTACCCAACGGTTCGCAACCAAACTTTCAAGGATTGTTCGAGGAAACACGGTCTACCTATTAATCGGAACAAAATCCTCAAAAACGATGAATACAGTAAATCCAATTTCATGTTCGTATATATATATATATATACACCCACCTATACAGTCATATATACATGCATATACTTATGAAAAATATCCTATAATAGTACTAAAACCCCAAATTCTTCATGTTTAATTCACAGAATCACCATTAGCATGCATAATCATACAATTTCATAATTAAATACATGAATATACGTATACAAGCAATTATATATATACATAATAATAAAAAATATATAATCTATGTTTACGATTTAAAGGGGAAGAAAAGAGTTCGAACTTGTTTTTTTGACGAACAAGAACTTGTCTCGATAAATCGCTCCTTTTCTCCCTTCTCTCTTGTGTTTACGCTCTTTCGATCTCTGTACGTGTAAATGACAGAAACCTTAACCTTCTTTTCTTTTCTTTTATTATTATTATTCTAGAAAACTAATTAAAAATCTAAAACAAAAAATAAAAAGAGAAAATAAATAAACTATAATAAACCTTAGCCCATACATATACACTTAGTCCAGTTATTCCAGCCCAACATATAAACCTAGCTCAGCCTAACTAGATTTTAAATAAAAACAATAATAATAAGAAAAGGACTGCAAAACTAGCTGCAGCTAGGATTAATGTCAACATAAATGCCATATATATATATATATATATATATATATATATATATATATATACACACTGATCGAAATGTAAAGATGGACACTCTTGAAGTTTGGTGTAATATCCTGAAAAATAAGATAAAAACTATATAGCGTATAATATACATATATAGTTATAGTATTTTAAATTTTGAAATATTAAGTGATGCAGATAAATAGGAGTCTTTTAAAGTTCAAAATACCCCTTATATCGCTTAAGTATGATATACGTCTCTTATATAACTTTTGATATAATATTGTATTTTGATATATATAATATTTTATTAAAACAAATATATCACCAATATACGTCGAACCTCTGCAGTAGCCAGAAGGAGAAACGGTGATCGAGGAATTGCATAGAGAGAGTCAGTGATTCGAATAGCGGTGATTGGAATAGCAATAAAAGGCAAGTCGATTTGTTTTATATATTTATATATCACTGAGACTTGTCATTTAATTATAGGTTAAAATATTTGATCATGATGACACCTTAGAGTTACATTTAGTGTATATATTCATTGATCGCATGAGTTTCGCATGAGTTTTGCTGAATTATAAAGTGTTTAGTCGATTAAATATGAGATTTTAGTGTTTAAATTTGATAAATGATAAATAGGAAAAACCTTCTGGATTATGTATGCACACATAGGAATAAATCACGGGTTTGAAATAACAATTTTTCTGGATCATGTGAAATTGATGTTGATTGCAAAATATATGAACTGTTATTAGGTTCTGTGAAAAAAAATATATGAATTTGATGTTGGGCAGTTATAAATATTGAAGGTTACGCATTGAAATAAATGTTATAGATTTAGTGGATGTATTTGTTGTTATCAATGGTGGAGTATGGGACTTGTTGTTATCAATGGTGGAGTATGGGACTCACAGTAGTTATTGCAATTATTGCAGTGATGTATATATAATTATTCATGTAAAGTGTTGTTTAGTGGAATTTGGATTATTGAGTAAAAGTGTTGTTTAGTGGAATCTGTTGAATGAATGAGTTGTTTAGTAGAATCTGGATTATTGAACGAGTGTAACGAATATGTTGTTTAGTGGAATCTAGATTTCAGAACGAAGGTGTTGTTTAGTGAAATATGAATGATTGATATACTGGGTTAAGGTCAGCTAGATAAATAGGACGTAGATAAATCGGGCGTATAATAGTGGAATCAGTGTTGTTGTGTATATTTACTTTTGGACAGTGGCGCGGTGGAACCTGTATATTTATTTTAGGATAGTGGCGTGGGTGTTCTGTATATTTAGTTTAGGACAGTGGCACGGGGAACCAAAGTGTTCTGTATATTTACTTTAGGAAAGTGGAGTGGTGGAACCGTATATTTACTTTATCGCAGTGTTTATGGCAGTGGTTGTACATTGATTTGATTATATCTAGGACGGTGGACATATGTGTATTGAAATGTGACAATTGGGTTTGATAAAGCTTAATGGTTTAGCTTCTGTAATGTTAGTTGTTATTTTTAGAGGCTAAGAGTGACACTCAAGTGGGTTATACATTTGTGAGTGAAATGAGTTACCAACAGAACTAGTTATTTATAAGGAATGTGTTTACCACCCTAATATTTCTAGTAGTGTATAGATATATCCAGACAGTTCTTGTATAATATTCTGGACAGTTTATTGTATAGAAAAGAGACTTATTTATTTATTTATTTATTTTGGTTTCTTGTATGCAAGCCAAAAGTTTTAACTAAATTTTAATTAATGAAAATTAGAGGAAAAATAGTAAAAATATTTCTAAAATTATGAAAAATTCCAGAATAATGTATTTCAGTTTAATTAACTCAAATTTGCTGAAAAATGTGAAATTACATTAAAGTTTGTAATGGATAATGGTGAGTAGTCGAGGAGTAGTCTGGGACTATTCTTATGATGACTTTGTTAGGTAAGGTCAGGGACCTACCTATTGGGAGTGCACTACCCTTTTGTTATGGCCATTGGGCTCAGCATGCCCTTATTATGTGGACGTGGTTCGGGACCATCTGGGTGAGTAGACGTATAACCCAGCCACATGTGTGTTTTCGGTAGTCCGGGACTATGCGATGCACACCATTGATTGGAGGGGAGCCTGGGGCTCATGTGAGATAAGTGAAATTTAATTTAAGTTAATCAAGATGGTTAACAAGTTATGGTGTGAAATTGGAAAAATTGTGTTATGTTGTATATTTTGGTAATTATGATATATGAGAATTTATGACTTGGGATGAATACATGTAATTAATGTATTTTTGACGAGTTACTTTTATATATGGAAATATAAGGTGAATCGATTTGCTGAGCAGGGAATGTGTTTAGCAAACCCTTGTTGAGCTTGTGAGCTCACTCCTTAACAATTTTTAGGTACACGTTGATTGGAACGTGATGGAGTCATGTGAGCGGGATGGAGATGATTTTGCTGTTTTCCTACTTCTTTGTAGTGCAATAAAGTTGATATGAACTTATGTAATAATGTTGAGGATTTTTATTGATGGTATTAGATGATGCTACATTTGTTTTGTAGTTATTTATGTTTTCAATAAAATTCTTCTTGGAGGAGTTATAATATGTTGTGTGAGGTAGTTGTTGTTGCAAATCACGCATTTTATTTAAGTATAGAACTAGTGTTTCTATTATTTAAATTTAGGGGCGTGACATTTGGAGCTAGAATGAGAGAGAGAGGGTACTTGTGAGGGAAGTTAATTTATAGGAGATTTACAGGGTTTGCATGCTAGGTACGTACGTGGTTGTTATATGTGCAAAGATGGTGTTGTTTGGGTTTGGCAGGTGGATATGTTGGTTCAGTTTGCATGATGAGATGGCTAGGTTTAGGTTACACGGATACTTTTTGTAATGCAGATACCGCCATAAATCCATTAATTATTTGCTTATGGAATATCTTTGGCATTATTCTTAACAACATTATTGTTTGGCTAGAGGGAATATTTTGTCACACAGTCTTCTAATTGCTTATATATATATACATACAAACTAGTGTACGTGGGTACCTACGAAACTATTAATGTAAAAATAATTACGACAAATTGTTAAATAGATTAATTTTAAATCGTAAATACACAAAGACATTTTGAACTAAACTTATATATATATTGGATTGTTTGCAAAATAACAAAAGACATTTATTTTTCTGAATAGAGACCAGAAGCCAGTTGTCACAGATATAAAACAAAAAAATTTACAAGTGAATGATACACATCTCCAATTATTTTGGAAATACAAGGTGGTGGTGATGTGACACTCTCAAATAGACTCTCTCTCTCTCTCAGAAACAGAATTTTGATTTGTTCTCTTTTCATATATACATTTTCTTCTATTATAAGTTCATCTCCGTGAATAACTTTCAAGACTTTCATATAAAGCGTTGATCTAACCTTAATTTAATTAAGAACTATGTATCCCTATGACATCTGTATAAATATCGTACAAACTTAAATTCTAATGAAATCTAGGGTATGATTGTAGGGAATCCCCAGCCATATTTTAGATTGAGTTAATAAAAAATCAGCCCCTTCACTGGATTTGAGAGAGGCAGTGAAAATGCAAAGTTTGGGTGGTTAAGAAATCAACTGCCACGTCTTTCCTGATAAACATCACGAATCATTTTCTGTCATTCATATATATAGAGATCGAGGTCCATATCTTATAAGCAGATGGTCCCCGGCCAAATAATATTCAGATCTTTTTCTTTTTTCTAATTTTCTAAATTTTTGGTTTTATACAAAAAGATGATTCAGGTTATAAAAAAAGACAAAAACTAATTAGTATAGATGGTAGAACGTACC
Organism: Cornus controversa; assembly: GCA_026545225.1. NCBI lineage: Eukaryota > Viridiplantae > Streptophyta > Magnoliopsida > Cornales > Cornaceae > Cornus > Cornus controversa. The sequence goes on from CM048848.1 coordinate 14,874,543, forward strand.
ACGTCAACTTGTCCTTTTATTCCATATTCAAATAGGACACAGTGTACTAATTGTCATACGTATTCTCTCGTTGCTCCATTCATTTTGTTGTTTTGCTGATGCTACCATATATATGAGAATATATGCATGTGACATTTTTTATTTGGTAGTCTAATTTCACATGCATATATATATATATATATACACACACACACAGGGAAAAGCTTTAACTTTCAAAAACAAAGATATCCCAATTAAGGAGCGTCAAAGCTAGCAATTAAGGTTTAAAAAGCCTACACAGAAAAAAAGAATGCGTATACAAGGAAAACCAAGAAAGTAACAGCTAAATCAAGGGAAAAGCAATCCAGGCTAGAAGGGAAAGTCACTAAACATATATACTTTAAGTACTCCCACTTGTAGTTTTTTATTTCCCCCATGCATCCCCATAAGTTGTAATGCCAACCAAATCTTGGTGCATTATATATATCATGGATTGTGTTGCATATATATATATATAGATATATATATAGTCAGGCCATGATCAAAACTTTAACTTTCCCCAGCTACAAATATATATATATAAACTTTAACTTTCCCCAGCTACAAATATATATATATATATATATATATATATATGTATAAAGAAAAAAAAATCAAAATACAATTGATTCTAAAATATTGGACAAATAACACTAACTTCCTTTTTAGATTGGCTTATAACACTTACCTTCTTTGTATTTTGGCATATAACACTTACCTCCTCTAGTTTGCATATTGGTAACAAATACTCCATTCTGTCAATCAAACAAACAGTTCACTACAAGATTTTTGGTTTTTAACGACAGGGTTTTTACGGCGGGCCCGCGTGACCCGTAGTAGAAAGCATATTTTTACGGCGGGCCCGTATAGCCCGCCGTAGTAAATACATTCTATACTTTCTACCACGGGGCGAAGCCCGTAGTAGAAAGTTCAGTAGCTATCACGGGCCAAGCCCGTAGTAGAAAGATTCATTATTTTCCCAGTTATTCGCGCGCATATAAAGATACTTTCTACCACGGGCCAAGCCCGTAGTGGAAAGTTGAGTATCTATCACGGGCTAAGCCCGTAGTAGAAAGATTTATTATTTTTCCAGGTCATCGCGCGCATATAAAGATACATTCTACCACGGGCCAAGCCCGTAGTGGATAGGTTAGTATCTATCACGGGCCAAGCCCGTAGTAGAAATATTTATTTTTTCCCCCAATATATGTACATTTCGCGCTGTGTATAGTTCGACTCCCGCGCATAAACTGAAGCCCCAAAATCTCTAACCCTCTCTAGATCAAACCTGAACGAAATCCTAACATCTAATCGATCGGCGTTCTCTAGCTCTGTTAAACAAGCTTGAGGCAAAGTCTCCGTCAACTGAATGCCAAATTTCTCTCCATGGAAGCAACAGAGGCCCTAATTTCTCCACCTCGAAGCAAGCTCTAAGCCTCCTCAGTCTGCAACTCATCTCCTTCATCCGGTATGATTTCTCTCTTCGTGTTTTTGCTCAAATTCATCCAACATTGTGATGATTTCTGTTTCTTTGATTTTCTTCAACCTTTGGTAGTATGCCAATGCAACGCTTTTTCAACATTTTTTTATGGGTGAAAGATCTCTATTACAGAGACATTGGTTTTTGCATCCCCACACTAGATGCCCTACGGTGTCACCCCATTTTATTGGCTGTCTTTGATTTCTCTCTCCACCATTTTCCTTTCCAGGGGAAATAGACTCTCTCTCTACTTTGGCCAACGACAGGCTACCACACCTCTCTATGTGCTTGTATTCCTTTCTTGTGTTAGGATTTTCACCATAAACTGTTACAGTACCAGATTAAATTATTATTTTTTTGGGTTTTCTATATTACATTAATCATTCTATAGAAACCCTTAACTGGAGCCTTTCATTGTCAGTGCTCGAAATTTCTTCGCAGATATCCCTCTTCATGTAATAAGACATCTACACACACATACGCATATAATATATATACTTTTTTGTGTCTGTTCTGATAACTGTCATATGTTGGGTAGATAATTGATCTCACGAGTTCCAATTGATATATATGCCTTTTATAACATCGTTTCTAATATACTATAGCATACTCTTGAGGAAAAATTATGTGGGTCGAGTTTTTATTATTTGATGTTTTATGTTGAATTCGTTTTTGGGTTTTCCCAAATTTCTTAATTACATGGTCATAGAATATTCTATGAAGAACTTCCACTATTTTTATGTTTATTATCCCTCTTAAAGTGTGTATAAATGTTATAGTATAAGTTTCCCACAAATTCCCCCCTCCCTTCATACATCTCCTTATGTTCCCTGCTATTGACATCTGTTGGCCAAAAACCCAAACCCTTTATAAATCTATTTTATTTTTTATTTATGTATTACTCCTCACTTATATTTATTTGGGACAGTGTCTTTGTCAGCTTCTTCTCAGTGTCAAATAAAAATTGAGAATCTGAGAAAGTGAAGTATGCTATTTTGTTCATGAATTATTTTATTGTAGACATAGAGCTGCACCTTTATAGAATTGTCCAGATCTTATGCAACATATTTTATGATATCTTTCTCTTTCTATCTCATTATGGAATTCATTTTTAGGCTTTTTGGAGTCAGAAAGATAAAAGTTGAAGTTGAGATGGATGGAACTTTGTCTCTTTGAGGTAAAGCTTGTGTGTGTGTGTGTGTTTTTTTTTTATTTTTTTTTAAATTATGAATTATCTTGTGGAGTTAATGGAGCTCCACCTTTATGGTATTAGCTAGATCATATAACTATCATTCATGCTTTTATATTAATTTTTTTTGCCAAGTTTGATTTTTTTGATTTACATGCATATATTGATGCTCTGGAATGGTGGTTGATGGATTATATGTTGATCTTTCTTTTTGTTTGCAAGAATGGTATTTACATAGCTATTCTTCCAATCCTCCCCTCACCTCGAAATCCTTGTATTTTACTCCTCAAGATTATCCATTTATAAAGCCTTGTATTTTACTCCTCAAGATTATCCATTTTTTGTTTTGTTTTCAATGTAGTTTTTGTGGAACTTGCATTTCAGTTTTACACCTCAAGCCTGGGTTCTCACTACATTACATCGAATCAGGTACTTATTTCAAGTGGGAATGTGTCTAAGGGATTTATCAAATACCCAAACCAAACGTCACTAAAAAAAATTGTATTTTTATTATCATTCTTCTTTTGTTTCCTGGACAAAATAGTGTTTTTTATAACATAGAGCATTCAACATGGACACACATTGTTTTGGAGCATAATAAAAGGAATATAGTAAGAGAGTTATGTACAGTGTATATGTTTGCTAGTTTCATGTACAACCAAACATTTGAGAAATACCATCACCTTGTTGTTGAGCGTCTATTATAGGTACTTTACACATTTTTGGATTCTCAAACACATTTACAAAGTAATTTATATCAGTATTCTGGTTGCACTCCTGCACTTTTATTTAAATTTGGTCATATAATTTTGAGGTGTTAGAGTTTACCCAAAAACATAGATGTCACATGAAGTGTTGCATGTGTCAAGCAAATCCTCCATATTCAAATCATCCGTTGGTGCTACCCCGCCAACGTTCCAACTAGTAACAGAAACCCTTTAAAAAGAAAAAAATAAAAAATAAAAAATCTAAAGCACCTCTGTGTGTAATTGGGTAAATATAGAAATACTTGGTTTTTAGCATGCATGGTTAATAAATGATATATATATATAGGCCAGTTAGGACAAATTAGTAATGAGCCATTTCTTACTTGTAATTGTGAGTCTCCACATATTCATTGAAGATGGTCTTAGAGCTGGGATGTGCTTGATCATCTAGGCCTTGAAACTCTAGAAAAGTTTTTGGATTGCTCGAAAAATCTGTGACAATTATATATAGAAGAAGGAAAGGAGGTAGGTGAGTGAGGAGCAAGTTATCCTATACATGGTAAGTCTCCAATCATAGGAATCCTAATTGGATGTGAAAAATGATAAATATAAAATATACTAATATCTATTAACAGGAAGTGTTATTACAAGAACTAGAGTTTGCAAAACTAGAAATTGATAATGGAAATGGTTTTGTGATGGAATTATACATAGCAATGTATTTATTGCACACATGCTTACACCCATCAACTCCAAAATAGAAGAAAATGGCAAGTTAAGTAAATCACAGAGCATTGCACTTCACAGTGCGTACACACTTGGACAGATACACTCAGAGTTATTAATTTTAGTACTTGAAACGAATTGATTAAAGATCTTCTCACCATCAATATTAATTTTTCACTAATCCCTTCTTCTTCGCAAAGGAGCCAAAGCGAACAGAGTTTTAACAGAGCAAAGGATGGTTTAGATAGCAATGCTTCAGTCTGAAGCTTGTGTGTTTTGTGGATTGAATATTGAGACTAGAGACCACCTCTTTTTTGATTGATGTGTGACTTATAGAGTTTGGGAACATATTAGTAACAAAGGGGCTTTGAAATGGCCTGAATGTGCTTGGGATGGTTTGCTGAACTGGTGTAATATGGTTTTAAAAACTAATCTCACATATCCCTTATGAATAAATGGTGCTTTACTGCAACAGTGTATATGATATTGAAAGGAATAAGAGGATACATGAGGGAAAGTACAAATAGGAATGTGAGATTCAATGGGAAATTACTCAAATTGTGAGATTTAAAGCCTTTTCATTGCAGAAGGTCAAAATGACTGTGGTTAATAAATGCTTGAGTACTGAATGGGAGCTACCTGATACCATTTTCTGTGTAATGTAGAATTATATTGCCTGCTTTTGATTGTTTTGTTTGGTTTGAAGATATGTTTTGTATAGGGGGTGGCGGGGGGTTGAATGTCTGTTGTTTGTATTGCTGTTTGGGAGATATGTTGAAGTGTTGCACTTAGGTTTGGGTTGAGATGAGTTGTATAGATGATTGTGTCAAGGGGTGGTTTTTACTTGTTTGGTTGATTTAGTTCTCAAAAAAAAAAAAGACACAGACTGATGTTGTGTAGTTCTTAGTTGCTGCTCTTAAGAGGTTGCAAAGAGATCCAATTTCTTTGTATTTCAAGGTCTGGAGTTCTATTTGGGCACAAAGGAGTGCCAACACTCACTTATCAGATATTACCAAGGAGAGTGTAATCCAGCAAGCAAAAATGGAATACTCGCCCTTGGCATGTTGACATCCTTTTCATTGTTGCAATTTTCTTTTAGATAACAATTTGGCAGCACCAACCATCACTTGCATTGAAACGAACTGCAAATTTTTTTATTACTGCTGCAGTTTTCTAGAACTTAGGAAGTAATATATGGTTTTTATTACAAAAGTATATGTTATGACTTGTTGAATCACATGCTATAAAATTAGGGTCTTTACTAATATCCAGTCCTTATTATGGAAGCTTTTAATTCAGCTTAAAATTAGGTTAGTAAGATAAATTCAGCTGATGGTATTATAGATAAGCAACCATGAATGTGTGGTAGGTTATACATCTAACAACTGTGACAACAATTACTTAAATTTTTAGTTAAATTAACAACTCAAATTCAGTGCTGCACTGCCAATTGTTAAAAGGATGGGGAAACTAGAGTTTAAGGCCAAATCAAATATTTTGTAGTTTTAATTCGACAGTTAATCACTTTTGGTAGTGAACCAGACAGAGAGCATTGCTTAGCAGCCTCTTTCTCTAATAGATCTAAAGTCTGATAGAGTTAATAATTAATCAAACTTTTAAACCTTGAAGTTGTCTTAAAAAGAAACCTGAGGTTTGTATAACTTAAGTTATCTATTTTGAATTAGAATTTTCTCTTGACTACAGGTTCTTGCCTGACCTATGTTGCCTTCATATTAATATTTATATGTTATAATATCTTTTGATAGGGACTTCTTAATAAGAAATTCATGTTTTCTTAGTGCAATGTGTATCAACTTGCATATTCCTTAATTATTCTCTGAATCTCTAAATTAATGATTACCTGCAACAGGCTTGCATTGTGTGTGAAAGTTCATTCGATTTCTTTGGAGGATAACAATTTTTCAGAATTAAATGTTCTAAAAAGGTTTCTGCTGAAGTTTTGTATTTATTGAATCATGAATTTTTAAATGCTGGCAGTGGTTGTAGTTAATGAGATTTAGTGCTTGATACATGCAGAAGTAGGCAATTTGCGAATTTCCTTTATCAAATTCCACCTGTGGTCTTAGCTTATTGTGTTGTAGACACCTAAACCAAAAGCTCTTGGTTTGTGAAATAGAAAGTCAAAGGCTTATAATATTTGCTATGAATGCAAATTTGACGGAACTTAATATAGCTCTTGGCGTAACTAAGCCCATCTGTTCTGTATAAACAACAACAGAGTTATTCTTATCTATTGCTATCGTCTCTCTATCATTGAAGCATGTGTTTTGAACCAAACTTTCTTTTTGTAAGCAACCAATAAGTGATATTACCCTCTTTGTTGCCACTCAGCTTCCCGAGATCTTCTGAACTTCCTCATGGGCCAAACTATGAGTTTGACTAGATTTGTGATCTGTCTTACAATAGATAACACATCATGGTAAGAATTTGAAAACATTCTTTAATTCCTCTCTCTCTTAAATAGCAGCAGCGAAGCTAATTTTGATAACTGTAACCTTCATTGACCTCCACGTGAGATTTCAAGTGCCCTATAAGAGCAACCTTTGAAAGGTTTTAGAAGAGCATAGAATGTAACATTTCCTCCCAAGAAACAACCGAATCCTACTAGTAGTATGGTATTTAAAGAATTAGTGACTGTGATCCTCAATACTTTTCTTGCAAGAAACACAGCTTATGTTGTTGATAAACCCAAACTTCATAAGCCTATCATGTGTGTATAGTCTCTCTTTAGAACCACAGCATCTCATGCCATGATATTCTATTACTCCTTGGTCTAAAATAGTCCCAGAGAGGAAGAAATTGAGAAATTAGATCCAGAGGGCAGAGAGACAACCTTGAACAAAACTTAGATCGGCCTTCATTATCATTTTCGTTTCCTTTACTTTGAGTTTAATTGTTCTAGCTTGCCAATTCGGCTATTTACCAAAACCTGAATACATAAAATACAAAAACCTATGGTTTGTACTACTTTAATACCATCTTAGCTCTTCTGTTAAGGGAAAAAAAGAAGGTAATATCTAACTGGGAGCAAAAACAACAAAAATCAAAAGAATGACAAGAGCTGAAAAGTAAACATATAAATTAAACCTTTGAATACCCAATAAAAGTAAGATCGAGCAAAAATCTAGAACCCCTGAAACCAAAAAACATACTTAATAAACCAAATAAATGACCCATTGTTTGGGAATGGTATTGTGGTTGTTAGTTCATATGTTAGGGAGCAATATCTCTCAGCTGGTAGATGGAGGTTTATCTTCTCTTTTCTTTTCTGGTGTGGGGGTGTTGTCAAGGGTTGCCATTGGTCTTTACCTTCGGGCAGTCGGGTGAAGTGGTGCATGTGCAAGCATATGCAGCAGTATAGTCTTTTGTTGTGGAGGTGGCTGTTTGAGCAAATGTGCTGGGTCGGCATTTTAGATCATTGGCAGAGGAGTCAGGTCCTGATTTCCTGGGATGGGGAGGGTTGGAGGAGCTACGTCATCTCCACTAGTTTGCTTATATTGTGGTCTTGCAGATGCAATGTGTGGAGGTTGATTCAGCAATTTTGCTGGGGGGGGGGGGGAGTGGGGGTCGGATTGAAGATCACTGGCAGCAAAGTCATGATTTGTTTTTTTTCGGGTGATGGAGGGTTGGAGGAGCAGTTGCTGCGTGAGGCACTTTCACCAGTTTTGTGGTGCTCTGGTTGGAGGTTTGCTGTGCATGTATGTTTGCTACGCAGGTTTATGGATTTGCTGTTGCACCAGTTGTGGCTATGCTGTTGCTGGTTTTTGGTTTCGGAGGTAGAGATGATGGGTTGGAGGAGTTGCTGCTTGAAGCAACTACACCAGTTTTCTCTGGTGTAGGGTAGTTTTGCAGACACAATGTGTGGAGGATGATTCAGCAATTTCCTGGGGGGCTGCCTTGCAGCCATTGGTATTAGAGCCATGCTCTGATTCGAGTGATGGAGGGTTGGAGGAGCAGTTGCTGTGTGACAGGTTCATGGCTTTGCTATCATTCTGGTTGGAGGTTTGCTGTGCAGTTCTGTTTGCTGCGCAGTTTATGGTATTGCTGTTGCACTAGTTGTGTGCTTTTGCTGGTGCTGGTGTGTGGATTTGGAGGATGAGCTATTGTGTGGATGTGCTCATGTTTTTTGGGGCTTTGCTGTTGCACCAGTTGTATGGTTTTGATGTTGCTGGGTTTATGGATTTGGAGGAGGAGCTGTTGTGTGGATGTGATGAATTACTGGGGCTTCTTTTATTCCCTCTATAGACCAGCTGGCTAGATTTGGGAGCCAGGGTGTATGGTGTCAGGTTGTTTTTTAGGAATTTGCTGGGGGGTCGGCTTGTAGCCATTGGCAGTAGAGCCATGCTCTGGTTCGGGTGATGGTCATGAAATTATTTCATGAATTCTCAATCAATTGTCTGTCTTCAAAATTAGAACTAATTTTGATAAATGGATTGAGAATCTGCATGTCATTCATAATATTATATCAAATAAATTACAACCCCCCTTTATTATCAAATTATGGTTAAAATTTTAGTAGGAAACATTGTTTATTTTGCAAAAAATGACAAAATTACCATGAACCCTTTTTGTTTTTCATTAAATTATATATATATATATATATATATATATATATATATATATACAATTCAATAGATTAAAATGATTGCCTATTCTTTGCATGCTGCATGATATCTTGGATTAGCAATGTCATGTTGTGGTGAGAAGATCCCCCTTCTTCTGTTGCCCTCTTTGCCACCTCCCTAACCTCCTTTGCTCTTCTTGTTCTCTCTTCTCCTTCTTTTCCCATACCCATCACCTTGTCCACAGCCTTCCTAACTATCTCTCTACTCACCATTATCTTGTGGAGTTAATGGAGCTCCACCTTTATGGTATTAGCTAGATCATATAACTATCATTCATGCTTTTATATTAATTTTTTTTGCCAAGTTTGATTTTTTTGATTTACATGCATATATTGATGCTCTGGAATGGTGGTTGATGGATTATATGTTGATCTGTCTTTTTGTTTGCAAGAATGGTCTTTACATAGCTATTCTTCCAATCCTCCCCTCACCTCGAAATCCTTGTATTTTACTCCTCAAGATTATCCATTTATAAAGCCTTGTATTTTACTCCTGAAGATTATCCATTTTTTTTTTTGTTTTCAATGTAGTTTGTGTGGAACTTGCATTTCAGTTTTACACCTCAAGCTTGGGTTCTCGCTACATTACATCGAATCAGGTACTTATTTCAAGTGGGAATGTGTCTAAGGGATTTATCAAATACCCAAACCAAACGTCACTAAAAAAAATTGTATTTTTATTATCATTCTTCTTTTGTTTCCTGGACAAAATAGTGTTTTTTATAACATAGAGCATTCAACATGGACACACATTGTTTTGGAGCATAATAAAAGGAATATAGTAATAGAGTTATGTATAGTGTATATGTTTGCTAGTTTCATGTACAACCAAACATTTGAGAAATACCATCACCTTGTTGTCGAGCGTCTGTTATAGGTACTTTACACATTTTTGGATTCTCAAACACATTTACAAAGTAATTTATATCAGTATTCTGGTTGCACTCCTACACTTTTATTTAAATTTGGTCATATAATTTTGAGGTGTTAGAGTTTACCCAAAAACATAGATGTCACATGAAGTGTTGCATGTGTCAAGCAAATCCTCCATATTCATATCATCTGTTGGTGCTACCCTGCCAATGTTCCAACTAATAACAGAAAGCCTATAAAAAGAAAAAAATAAAAAATAAAAAATCTAAAGCACCTCTGTGTGTAATTGGGTAAATATAGAAATACTTGGTTTTTAGCATGCATGGTTAATAAATGATATATATATATAGGCCAGTTAGGACAAATTAGTAATGAGCCATTTCTTACTTGTAATTGTGAGTCTCCACATGTTCATTGAAGATGGTCTTAGAGCTGGGATGTGCTTGATCATCTAGGCCTTGAAACTCTAGAAAAGTTTTTGGATTGCTCGGAAAATCTGCAACAAAATTGTTGCTACCCAATCTCTTTTTGAGGATCTTAGCTACCAATCTGGGCCACATGACCTAAAGAAACCATACATATAATTTTTACTTACCCATGCAAACTATACATAATTTAAGATACATAGTAAAATGAAGAGAGAGAGAGGTGCCCACTTCTCCTTGCTTTCTGGGCATGGTGATAGTGCAGAGTGGTGGTCCTAGTGGAGAAGAAGAAGGTTGCAAAAGAGAAGGATTGGAGAGAGAATGGCCAAAGAGATAAAAAGAGAGTGGGAGAGATCATGCTGAGGAAGAGAGAAGTTGGCAATTAGTTGGAATGGAGGAAGCACTGGAGTGACGTGGATGAAGACGGGTCTCTATATTTTTAGCTTGTGAGAGAAAAACCATAGAAAACATTGGTCTCTACAGCCCACCCACCCACACACACACACATATGTGTGCATAAATTTTCTATTTGTTGAGCTGATTGGAGGAAGTATTTTATGTTTAGAATCGAAATGTTCTGAGGTGGGCTGGTCTCTGATCCACAACCTTTAATTTTTCTGTTTGTTGAGCTGATTAATTAAAATATATTATGTTTTGTATTTTTATTGTATATTTAATTAAGGTGCTGCAAGTGGGTGGCCTGCAAGTGGATTGCTATTGGTTAATTAATGAATGGTACTAATCCAGGAACATTAGTGTATGTCATTATTTAACAGAAAAATAATTAATCACGATGGTGAGCGTTAACACAACAGTAAGTCTCTTTCAGCATGCAAATGTAGGGCTTCTCTCGTTGTCAGGATTCTCATATTACCAAAATGTTAAATGAGCTTACGTTGTTGGTTGTAATTGCTATATATAGTGAATTGAACTTATTGCACCTTAGTTGTTTGGCTGCTTTACAGTTTTTGAAAGAGCATAAGTGTAATCTGAGCTTGATTGTTCTTGTTATGCATTATATGAGATTATGAGCTGAGGAAGTTTTATCTTGGAGGACTATGTAGTTTCTTTCATTCAATATAAAGTACACATATGCAGCAAGGACAAGTCTTTGAGATAGGTGAAGAATTGGTTGTCTCCGGTAGGTAGAAGTCCAAGCAAGCAGGTCATCCCAGTTGATCAAGAAGTTGGTTTGGAAGTTGCAAAATGATTGAAAGTAGTTCCAAATAGTGTCTGGAAATGGACATTGGGAGAAAAGGTGTGATTGTGACTCCATGTTTTGTAGACATAGGGAATAATGGTTGGGTATCATTCTGTAGGCCATTGAGGGTCTGTCCAATGTGGAAAGCTTACCAAGGGTTGCAGTCCATAGACTAAAGCTATGTGATATTGTTCTTGAACCAAATAATTTGTGGCCAGTTCAGTGGGGCTGGAGGTGGGTATATGAATTGCATAGTGAGAGCTAAGGAGAAGGAAGGGAGGGAATTCCATAGGAATTGGTCATGTGTGGAAGGGTTCAGAGGTGGAAGAACAGTGATAACTACAAGAGATTTAGCTTTTAACAACAGACTTTTTACGGCTGGCCTGCATAGCCCGTGGTAGATTGATTAATGTGAATAATGTATGAAAAAATTTTAGGAAGTTAATCTTTTGAGTAGCAAAAAATTTTCAATTTAATAACTGGACATAACATCATACTTGAGTTTGAATAAGTATTAGAAAAAGTTATGTTGATTATTGAGGGTCACCTTTAACTATCAAAGGATGCCATGAATCAATAGAGATAAAGGCAGGAATTAAGCCCACAACCATGAAATCATATGGTGACACTTGCCAAAAAAAAAAATTTAAGACAAAAAATTTGCCTTTTCAGGTAAGCAGGAAAGTCGCTAGAACTCTGACTTTTATTTCACCGTAAGATGCCATGAATCAATGATGATCTTTTGTTGATCTAGTAAATGTGTATTTACCATTAGTATGACAAACTCTCTCATTGGGTGAACTTAGGGGGATCAATGAGATATGGATTCTGATTGTGGACTAATGTATAAATGCATATTACAAGGCTTGAGCTTTGGTGTTCAAATTAGCAACTATTTTTCAGAATTGCTCAGATATATCAGATTTGAACACGATAATGGCATAGGCTTTGGGTCCTCATTCTGTTTTGTCTTCTAATAGTTCACTTAATTTAGACTTGTTATGTGGCTTAATGAATTTGCAGTATAAATATACTATAAAACCCTTTTGGATCTGACAGAAACCATGCATATAATCAGTCATCGGATAGCCTTTTTATTTTATTTATTATTTTTAATTTTGTCGTTATTTGATAGTAGGATATATGGCCTCATTTTCCTGCTCAATGACTTGTATATGCTAGTAATCATTCATTGCTATGGAAGAACTTTGGTTCAAATAGATGACAAATAATTGATTTATTTTTTTAACTTATTGGTAGCAACTTGCAATTCAAACCAAGTTTGTCATTACTTGCTCTCTCCCTGAACATTCCCCACTTGTAAAGAATAATATTGGTAGCAACTTGCAATTCAACCAAGTAGCAAAAAATAGAGTTAAAAAGACTAGTAATATATTATTTTCCTTCAAACCAACCCTTGTTCAGTGTTCATCTAAATTTGTTTGCAATTTGTTTGTTTCTAAATCAATATTTATTTGTTTCTAAATTGCATATTTGTCTCTTTGCAGTGAAGAATCAACCACAGAAACAACAATTGCCATTGCCTGTGAATTTCTGTCCAATTGCGAGTTTGAGGTAGAGTCAAAAGTTTCTAACATACTTTTCTAACATATTTATTGCCATGTATGGTACAAGGATAAAACAACATTTTTTTTTAAGAATTGATAAAAGTTTGAATTGATTTATCAACTCTTTACTTGTGGACTTTAGTTGACTTGTGAGCTGAGTTTTTTATAATTTGCACTACAAACATGTTGTTCTAAGCATTCTCTTACTTGAAAGGGTTATTACATCATATATGAATTTTTATGCTGAATTTAGATCTTGTTTGTCATTATGAATTAAATTAAATTTTTAGAGTACACAATCTCGATAGAATGGTTTTACAAATAGTTTGGAGAAAATTTAATTCATAAAAGAAGTCAGTTTATCATGCAGGTGGTTTGATTTCTAGTTTCTTTTGGTCTTCCAAATTGGTCAAACTGTTATTAGTTGAGATGCCTCCTTTTTAATGAGTATGCATTTAGTCTTTTACTAGCCAAGTAGTGCTTGACATGCTATGGTATTCTTTATTTCCAAAATTCCAATACTCAACTCCTCAACCTCTCAGTATACTTGTATCTGAGCTGAAGATTGGCTACCTACACCTTCTTTTCTATTTGTAGTTCTTAGACCTACTAATTGAAAGTACATCTGTGGTAATATAAAGCACAGGTTGTGGTTACTCTACTTCTTAAATTTGCTTCGACCTCTCTAGGGATGAACAAGTCTAATTTTTCTTTAGTATAATTGGTTTGTTCATCTAATTTTTCTTTACTATTAATATAGTGAGTAGATTAGCTCTCGAAAGGTAGTGATAGGTTGGACAATCAAGGATGGTGAGTAGATGAACATAACATATTCATGGTTATCTAGATGTAGAGTTTTTAGAATTTTCCCAGAATTCCTATATAAAATTAGTAGCCCTTATCAGGAAGAGGTTGGTTTAGCAAATTCTAAATATTTCAATTTAGAATTGCTGCAATTCTGCAACTACTGAATTCATAGCCTCACATGGGATGCATTAGGACTAAAGAAGCACAACTTAAAGACTTCCCCTTCTGAAGCTAAGGTTTGACCATCCAATACTTGTTGGGTTTTAGAAATGGTGTTTATTGCTAAACAAGATAGTAATAGAAACATCTCTTGCCTAGTTGATATCAGTAATTTAAATTCCTTTAAACTTTACATTATGGTGTGAGGCACCAACCGAGGTTCATATTGATTTCACTCTTATTTGAGTTTATTGTAACGGTGGTATTTAATGGATTTTGGCATGACAATTCTATTGTATTTTTGGATTTTTACAGAGTTGTTCTTAATCATTTGTGGGTTTTGAGGTTGATCTTTGCTTATTTTTTTCTTCATTTAGTGGATTATAGTCACTTATTATTGAATAAGTCAGCAAGGAGCTATGGATAAAAGCTGGATGTACCTTGATAACAGGTTATTATAACCTAAATAACCTTATTCATAAAAGTTTAGACATTGTACCTGTCATTTTTTTTATTATTAAAAATTTGCGTTTTCAACTGTAGAGCTTCAAATGAGTATATAAATGGAGCATAGAGATTTGTCAATTGGGCTCAAAGTAATGCAGGGAATCGAGATACTATTTTGTGCCCCTGTAAATATTGTTTAAATTCAGAATATCAATGCTTTAGTATGGTGTATGAGCACATCATTATAAATGGAATGGATTTAAACTACATTGTATGGGTCTTTCATGGAGAGAAGAAGAGTACACATATAGAAAATGAAGGCGATGAAGACTATGTGGAAATGCCTGAAATGTATGAGATGTTTAGAGATGCATATTTTGATGATGAAGAGAATGCTACTACAGAGCCTACTGATGAAATTAGAGAGGCTAATTTCAGAAACGCGTTGGAATACGCTGAAACTCCTTCATATCCTGATTGCACGAAATATACAATTATGTCGGCAACAGTTGCTTTATACAAGCATAAAGCTGCTCATAATCTATCTGACAATGGATTTGATGAGCTTCTTAAAATTCTTGGTGATATGCTTCCGCCAAATAACAAACTTCCTAAAGGGATGACAGCAACAAAGAAGCTACTGAAGAAATTTGATTTGGGATATAAAAAGATACATGCGTGCGTCAATGATTGTTGTTTGTTTAGAAAAGAAAATGAGAATATGAATGCATGTCCAAAATGTGGTGCTTCACGGTGGAAAGTGAACGCGCAGTCTAAGAAGGTTCTAGAAGGCATTCCGGCAAAGGTGATTTGGTACTTTCCAATTGTACCAAGATTTAGGCGATTATTTCGATCAGTTGAAAAGGCCGAACAAGTATTGTGGCATTCGACTAATAAAAGTCAAGATAAGAAGATGCGACATCCAGTTGATTCACTTGCATGTGATATGATAAATAAAAAGTGGCCGTGTTTTGCATCAGATCCTCGAAATTTGAGGCTTGGCCTTGCGGCTGATGGGGTTAATCCATTCGGTGACCTTAGCACTAAACATAGTTATTGGCCTGTGATTTTAGTGGTATATAATTTTGACCCTTTGTTTTGCATGTCTAAAGAAAATATGATGTTGACATTGTTGATCTCAGGACCAAAGCAACCGGGGAATGACCTTGATGTGTTTTTGGAGCCACTAGTGGAAGATTTAAAGGAGTTGTGGGAAAAAGGTGTTCAGCTCTATGACTCATTCACTAAATCCATGTTTAATTTGAAGGTGGTGTTGATGTGGACAATCAGTGATTTACCGGCTTATTCTAATTTATCTGGTCAGGCAACAAAGGGTAAGTGTGGTTGTCCAGTATGTGCTAAAGACACATATTCAGAGTATTTGCCATGTAGTATGAAAACTGTGTTCAGGGGTAGTCGGCGATTTCTTCCACACAATCACCCGTTTAGAAAGAAGAAAACCTGGTTTGATGGAAAAAAAGAACTGGGGGATCCACCTAGAGTATTATCTGGTTCAGAAATTTTTTGTCGTGTTGAGAATTTTGAGAATAATTGGGGAAAATGTAAAAAGCCCAATAATTTCCAACAAAAACCTCCCAAAAAACGCAAGCATTTCCAAAAAAATCCTCCCAGAAAGTACAACAAATCTAAAGAAGAATCAAATGATGATCCCTTTTGGCCATGGAAGAAAAAATCTATATTTTTTGAGTTACCGTACTGGGAGGTATATAATTTTAATTTATTGTGAATTTTTAACTTCTTTGGCAATTACTATTTCACTCAGGTTTTACACTCCTAACTAATACAACATCTTTTTGCTTGTTATGTTAGGCATTACTTCTTCGTCACAATTTGGATGTAATGCACATTGAAAAAAATGTTTGTGAGAGCATTCTCGGCACTTTATTGAATATGAAGGGAAAATCAAAGGATGGACTTAAGTCTCGTAATGATTTGAAGTCGATGGGCATCAGGGTCGATTTGCACCCAAAGGAGATAGGGAAGAAACATTATTTGCCACCAGCACCCCATACATTATCAAAGAAAGAAAAGGGAACATTTTGTAAAAGGTTACAACAGTTGAAGTTACCTGATGGTTATAGTTCAAATATTGGGCAACGGATATCATTGGATGAATGTAAGATCAGTGGCCTAAAATCCCATGATTGTCATGTTCTTATGCAACAATTGCTGCCTGTAGCTTTACGTGGATTACTACCAAAGGGTCCGAGGAATGCTATATTTCATTTATGCGCGTACTTCAATGAAATATGCCAAAGGGTGATTGATAGGAAACAATTGGAAAAACTTGAAAATGAAATTGTTGAAACTTTGTGCATGTTTGAAAGGTTTTTTCCACCGTCTTTCTTTGACATTATGATACATGTTACCATTCATATTGCACGAGAAGCTCGTTTATGTGGACCAGTACAATTTCGTTGGATGTACCCATTTGAAAGGTAATTAATTTATAAAGTTTATTTTATTATATGTGGTTACAAATATTATTTATTTATTTTATATATTTAATATTATCTCATCGTTCTCAGGATGATGAAGGTTTATAAAGGATATGTTAGGAATCGATCCAGACCGAAAGGATGTATAGCAGAAAACTATTTGGTCAAAGAGTGCGTTGAGTTTTGTAGTGAGTACATTGAGAAAGCAGCTGAAATAGGTGTTCGTCCTTCTCGAAACGAAGAGATTGAATGTGGAAGCATGGAAGTAGGACACCATATAAATAAGAGAATTTTTAAAATCATGCCCGCTAACATGTTAGCCATTGCTCATCGTTACGTATTATTCAATAGTGACGAGGTCGTACCATATATAGAGTAAGATGTTACTAATATTTTATTTATTTATAACAATTAATTAAAAACGTGCATAACTATATTGTTTTACATGTTAGGAAGCATTTGGAGGAACTCAAGAATTCTGATAGTCGTCTAGCAAGGAATGAAAATGCACTACAAAAGACACATATGGAGACTTTCAGTTCATGGTTCAGAAAAAATATTTTTTCAAGTTGCAATGTGTCAAGTAGGTTAAGGTTTCTTGCACGTGGGCCAAGGGCAGAAGTAACTTCTTATTCTGGCTATGTAGTGAATGGTCAACGATTTCACACCAAGGATATCGAGAGAAGCACACAAAATAGTGGTGTTTCAATTGAAGCTGAAACTATATGCCAATCCAGCGTAAGAGACACAAATCAAGTTGTTCAAAAAATATCTTATTATGGTGTTCTGAAGGATATAATTTTGTTGGACTACTACACATTTGAAGTGCCGTTATTTCACTGTGATTGGGCAAACATTAGAAATGGTATCAAAGTTGAGGATGGATTTACATTGGTGAACCTTCACGAAGGTCAAAGTCAGTTTGAAAGAGATCCATTTATCCTTGCATCACAAGCTAAGCAAGTGTTTTATTCTAGGGATACCGAAACCTCAAGTTGGTATGTTGTACTTAAAGCGCCACCTAGAGGCTATCATGATGTGGGGACTTTTGAAGAGAATCCTTTTGTGCCTTATGCTCCTTTAGATATATCAAGACTTGACTCAATTATGTATGATGATCATCATCAATATGTACGAGATGATTGTGAAGGCATAATAATTTAGAATTTGTAATTGAAATACTTGGTTTGTTTTTAGTTATATGGCCCTCAGTTTGTTTGTAATCTAGCCTATCTATTAATAAAATATGGTTTTGTTTGCTGAAATTGTTTCATTCTTTATTACTACTTTTACCTTCATAGTGAGATAATGATTGACTTGCCTCCTAGTATTACTTAATTCTCTTATGCATATGGTTGATATTTTTTGCCAACTTCATATATACTGCAGGTTTTTGAGCTTGTCCACAAATCAAGTTCTTACATTTTTTTCATTATGTCTGAACATACTGAGGTAAGCAACGATGCAATTTAGATAATGTTGTTATTTTTCCTTCTTTAGTGTTTACATTTATGTATCACCATTTTGTAATGTTAAATATTCTTATATTAATTTGTATGTACTTGAAATTAATGAAGTCTTCTAGAAGGGCAGCAAAAAGAGTAGAACGGGAGCGTCGAGCAATTGAGGCTGCAATAGTGCGTACACCCTCAGCCATACACATTTCTGAAGGGGATTCAAACTCTCCTCGTGCACCTACCTCTCAAGTCCCTACCAGTGACGACCAAGCAACTAGTGGTACTAAAAGAAAGGTCAGGGGAAAGTCTAAACTGAGTGGTATTGTTCCGTTGGATAAAAGGAGGCCTCGTGTGGAGTTTGATGACAAGGGGCAGGCAATTGGGGACAATGCTACGAAATACAACTCATCCCTTCCGATATTAGCACGTGAGATGGTGCCTGTTACTATTGAAACATGGGACAAAGTGCCAGATAATTTGCTTAAAGAAGTATGGGAGGCTGTACAGGTATATTTATTTCTTTTTACTCTAATAGTTAGCTAAATGAACAGTGCAAAACCTAATTGTTTAAAATATACAAAACTTTATGACTTGTTTCTTCTAATTTTGTCATTTTATTGTAGAACCGGTATGATGTTCCTGATAGTGCATCCTTTCTCGCATTCCAAAAGATGGGAGGTGCTTGGCGCACCCATAAATCAAAAGTGACAAACAAGTTGCTAGAGGTGGGAAATAATCCACGAACCATAGAACTCATGAAGCCACCCAATGTGCCCACATTGGAGGAGTGGCAAAGATTTGCTGCGCAACGTTTATCAATTGAGCATGCTGTGAGTGTATATACTTCAAATTATATGTACCTTTTACCCGTTTCTTTTTTTTGTATAACGTATGTAAATTAACTAAACTTTTGTATTTATAGGTGGAGAGAAAGAAGAAGCAAGATTTGCAGGCTAGAAACAAAACCCCACACACAATGAGCCGAAAAGGCTATGCTAGGACAGCAGATGAGATGGTAATGTCGAAGCTTTCACTATTTTTTTTTAATGAAATGGGTAATTAATGTTTGCTTAAAGTTGACCAGAAAAGATGCTATTTTATAGGGTTATGAATTTTGTTATTAGATGAGATGGTAATGTCGAAGCTTTCACTATTTTGTTCAAAAAGGGCAAATAATAGGTGGGAAAACTAAGCTCTATTTGTTTTTATATTTTGAAAAAGAAAAAAAATTCAAGAACAATAGTATGTAAATGCATCAGAAAAATTTTGAACTGATCGGAGAAGATAGGAGTAGCCTCTCTTCCGATTTTAACCGGAATCCATCAACTTTCCTTTCTTCAATCCACCAAAAACACCTTCAGATTCAAACCCAAAACCAGTCAGCGCTACAAAACACCAACTACACACAAACTCAATCTCCAACCCATCTCAAAATCCAAATCCCATCTCTTTCTTCCCTTAGAATCCCACCTTCAAAACCATCAGACCCATCAACACCAACCCATCAAAATCCCAAACAAACCCAATTTCAAAATGAACCCATTTGCAACACCACATCAACAAACAAAACCCTTCCTTCAACACCCCACATAAGGCCTATAATGTCTCAAACTCTTTCAACTCTTCCTCACTCCCCAACTCTCTCATCTTTGCACCATTGCGACAACACCATTGTATTGGATTCAGAGTCTTCTCGATCATCTTTTCGTTGTTCTTCCTCATTTGCAGTAGCTTTGGCATCTAGAACAATCGCTCTGAGACTTTTTCGCCACTTCTACCGTGTCCGATGGCTTCGATTACATTTGCGTGTGTTCATTCTTCTTTCATTGCCATCTCTATACTTCTTTACCTCAAACCATCATCACACTTTTCTTCTTGATTTCCTACCTATTTTTGCTTTCTCAGCTGCTCTTGTAATTTCGCTTAATCTAGCTCTCCCTCGCCTTCCTTCAATTCGCCTATTTGTTGCTCGTACCTTGCCAATTAAGTTGTCATCAACAACTAGTGCTTCAAACTCTCATCCTCCAGTTGTTTGGTCAATTGGGTCTAAGGCAAAATTGGAGAAAAGGGCGAATACAGGTCTTGGGTACAAGTTTATAGCAATGGGGATGTTTATGAGGGCGAATTCCATAAAGGGTATGAGTGAAACTATGAGTTTGACTAGATTTGTGATCTGTCTTACAATAAATAGATAGTACAGACCTTTTCCCGTAGTGGTAGATTCTAATTTAACCGAGGATCAAGACAACTATCTTAGAAAAAACGGTTAACCCACAAGAAAGGACTGGAGAGTCTGCCTCCAAGATGCTTTGATGGTTTGTGGGCATATTGTACTGCTTATAAGATTCTTATAGGAATGTCTTCATATCGCTTGGTCTTTGGCAAAGCATGTCACTTGCCTGTCGAACTCGAACACTGTGCTTATTAGGCTATCAAGTCTATGAATTTTAACTATGATAAAGCCGGAGAGCGTAAGTCACCTCAACTCGATGAGTTAAAGGAAATCAGAAATGATGCATAGGAGAGTTTGAGGATTCATAAATCAAAGACCAAAATTAGAATATGACAAACAAATTATGAGAAAATATTTCTCCCCAGGATAGAAGGTTCTACGAGAGTACTGTGTTCTACTTTATCATTTCATGTTTACTTCATTGGATTGTTTGCTGGTGGTAATGAATGGTTGGTGAGTCATGAAGAGAAAGTAGTGAAGTCGTCGGATGCATTTGCAGTGTAGTCATCGTCTAAGCATATTTTTCAGTAAATAAGATCCTATACAAAAAACACAACTAAAATAAAGGCTAACGCAAGGCCACACAAGAACAAAATTAAGATATTTATAGCAAACAAACAAAAGATAGAGGCTCAAAGTCACAATTCAGCATTAATAACAGACTCAAGCAACAAGACAACGCAGCACAAAAAACCAACAGATGACCACTACAAAAGAAACCTATCAATGAGACCCAACAACCAGCTTCAACTGATGCATTAGCTATAGTGGAAGTAGGAACACACTAATCTGTAAAAGCTTTGCAATTCCTCAAAGGCTATTTTGTTCACTATATATAATCTGATGATGAGAGGTTATCCTCCAATGTGTCAAAACCAAATCAATTAGAGAGTGCCAATTTGAAGGTTAATGTAGAAGCCACAAAAGTTTTGTAGATGGGACTAAGTGAAAGAGGAATAGTCAGAGTGAAGAAACAAGTGAGAAAACGATTCATCATCTTATTTTCACAAAAAGCAACAATTAGAAAAATGAGCAAAGGACGTGGTTGGTCTATCGATCTGTTCTTCAATGCCACCCATAGAATAAGGTTGCACGTAGGCACTACCTTGTTGAACCATACTATATTAGCCCAAATAGCTGAAGCAGCAAGAGGCTCAAAATATTTAAGTATGAGAAAAGGAAATTTGAAGGTAAGGGGAAGTCATATAGCATATTCGGTCTTGCCCCAATCTGGATGAGGCAAGAAAGTTGGATTATTCAAGTCTAAAATATTTCTCACAAGGAATGAGGAAGATTTCAATGGTCATTAGAAACTAGTGAAGCCCTTAGAGCATGTAAGTCCACACTAAAAGTCATAAAAACACATTGCTTTAACTGATAAAAGCAAAGGACCCTGTGGGAGCCAAAAGTCAAACAACAAGAGGGTTTTAGACTCATCTCTTTCCAATGTGCTTTATGAGTCCTCTGGCCATCTTCCTCAAGCTTAGCAGCCTTCTCCAACACTAAGAACTATAAGGCTAAGCCTTACCCTCCCGAAAACACTTCCTTCTAATTAGACGTTCCTGCACCCAATCAGACCAAATACTTTGTTTCCTCTTGCTAAAAATTAGCTAAATATAATTTGGGTCGTCTATGTTGCACCACACATCCAATCTAGGAAGGCCTAACTCTCCTTGCCATTTAGGTTTACAAACCACATTCCATGCCACTTCAGCTTTTGAAAACTTATCACTCCCAATTCATAAAGTTGTGAGTTTGCCTTTTGTAATCTGGCTGTGAGAGGTTATTAGTCATCTTGTTACTTTATTTTTCTTGTTGACAATTTTGGTGGCAATTTATTCACTTCATTGTATGTCCCCTATTTTTTTTGTACAGAATATAACTTTACCTGTTGAAAGAACTCCAACATGCTCAGTAATGTGCAAAGTCTCTTCAGCATACAAGTCTGCATTTTCCCATGGATGCTTCTCCACCATGCTCAGTATTGCCTCCAACTCCATTGCTACTTCCTTCATAGTAGGCCTTTCCTCTCATTTTATTCTTAGGCACCTCTTCGTGAGCTTAGCAACTTCTTTGAGCTGTTCAATTTTTCCCTCATTTCCCACTCTATCCTCAAAAATTTGGAACAGGTGATCTTCTGTCATCGAAGAAACAAAATACATTGCCAGGTTTCTGTCTTTCTCAGGCCTATCAAAAGAAAGTGCCTTCTCACCTGTTAGTAGCTCAGCGAGGACAACTCCAAAGCTATAAACATCACTTTTCTCAGTCAATTGACTCGAATGGAAGTACTCTAGATCTAGGTAGCCAAGCGTCCCTTGCACCAATGTGGTTATCTGAGAAATATCCAAAGGAACCAACTTTGAAGCTCCAAAATCAGACACCTTTGCAATATAAGCATTGTCTAGTAGTATGTTGGTACTCTTAATATCTCTGTGAATGATTGAAGGTGAAATTGCCGAGTGAAAGTATGCAAGTGCTCCAGCAGCTTCCACTGCTATCTTCATACGAATTTCCCATGAAATAAGCCTGCACGTTCTTCATTGTGAATATGATCGAACAGTGTTCCATTTTCTATGAACTCATAAACTAGTAGACGGACTTCTGTCTCTAAACAACATCCTAACAGCTTTACCACATTTCTATGGTTGATTTGAGAAAGAATGACCACCTCATTAATGAATTGCTTGATTTGGCTTTGATCACTTATTTTTGACTTCTTAATTGCTACAACTCTATTATCTGTTAATACTCCTTTGTAAACTATTCCAGAGCCACCTTGGCCTATCACTCTACTTTCATTGTAGTTGTTAGTAGCCTTCTTGAGATCCTCAGTGGTAAAGATTCTGGCCATTTCAACCCAACCTTCATGTTTGGACAGTTCTTGTTGCAGCATAAATCCACCATTTTGCCTAAACATTTTATCTCTAAGTTTCATGAGCTTAATTTTCTTCAATGTCCAGTATATCGAAGAACATCCAAGTACTATCACTAAAAGGCCTACGCTTGTACCTGCATTAATTTAATATGATTGAAAACTACCAAACAATAATGTTTCAATATGATATTTCTCTTGGAACTTAATAGTATTGTCTTAAAAGCACAAAAATTGCTAAGAAAGTTTTAGCACAGAGATGAAAAAAGTGGATTTAACAAAAAAAAAAAAACAAACATATGTAGCATTTCGAACTATTAGTTTGCTGAATTGTTATTGCTCCTTGAACTATTAGTTTGCTGAATTGTTAATGCTGCTTGAACTATTAGTTTGTTGGAATGTTAATGCCGCTTGAACTATTACATTGCTGGAATGTTAATGTTGCACCTCAAGTTGATCACCTAAAGCTCATTATTGATAAGATTGTTCAATCTATTTTAGATCCTGACATTGGCAGAACATGTGGTAATTGCTTGATTGGTCTGGTTTAGTGTATCAGGAAGGAAGGATGATGATTGGGGATGGGATGATGTTGGATGGTGAGAAGGAATGGTGCGAGGGGGATGGAGCAGAGGAGAAGGGGAGGGGTCACCCATGGTTCTTGCAGGCTTTAGTTGCTATAAGCCAAGTATCTTCTTGAATTTAGTTGGTAGGCATAAAGAACATAAATGAACTCTGTCAATGTATCTTGCAATATTCTCCATCCTTCAATGCACTGCATGACATGTGGTTTGAATGAGTTTAAATGTTCATTGCATTTTATTTGATACATTTGGTGCAGATCATAACAATTTGATTAAAAGAGGCACTTGTTCATTTCACATATGATTCTTGTGTTATGAGCATCTTACAGTACAATGTTGGGTTAGTTGTGCTGTCTATTTATTGATTTTGATTGCAGTATAATTATGAGCTAAAAACTGCTGAACTATCATTATTCACTATGCTTGGGTTGAGAGTAGAATTTTGAGGTTCACAATAGTTGGGCAAAACATCTCTGTCTAGCATAGGTTTGAAAGCATTTAAAAGTTTGAGCCTAAAAGGAGTCATAACTTGGTGCAGTAAAATACTATGATAGTTTATACAAATTAATACAAAGGTGTCTATCCTCCATTTTTTGCCCTCCTGAAAACCTCTCCATAGGACATATGTTCACTGATGGTGCCAAATGTTCCATGCCTGTCAGTGGTTGAATATGTTTATATGCATTATTTATATATATTATATAATTACTTAAATATGTTTATATATTATATAATTACTTAAATATGTTTATACATAGAACTATGTGTGTTGTGCCTAGTGTATGTTAAATGAAAGGAGGATCGTGTTACCAATGACTGTCAACAAAGATCTGCTAGTTGTTTCTTCGACTTAGTTACACTCAAAATAATGTTAAGACTGAAAAGAGCTTGCTGCTTCTATTTTTTTGGTTTCATTGATTAAGTATTCTTTTTTTATTTCTCTATGTTCTTATGTAGAAAAAAAATTCAGACACACCCGAGTCCATTTCAAGAGTAGACGTGTGGATCAAAGGGCATACAAGAAAGGATGGAAATTTTATAAATGAAACGGTCAAGAATGCAGTGGTAACAAATGATTCATTTTTAGTTTTAGTAGTTGATCATTATATATAGTTATTATACTAAGAAATGTGTTTTACATATATTATTATTTCAGGAACAAATGCGAGAATATACCCAGACCACTCAGAGTTCTGGAATTCATGATGATGCACTCACTCATGTATTAGGTCCTGAACATAGAGGAAGAGTGAGAGGGCTTGGATTTGGGGTAACCCTAAGAAAAATGAATGCCCAGAATGACGCTTCTTGAAAATATGAGAGGACGATTGAAGACTTGCAACAAAAATTACAAATGCAAGAGCAAAGACAAGAACAAGTTAACCAACAAATGCAAGAGAAATTGCAAAATGTGTTACAACAAATGGGAGTACTTCAATCGACTTGGGTAAAAAATCTCTCTATAAATTTGATGTAATCTCTCTTTCTCACACACACACACACATTACAATGCTAATGTTAATCAATAAAGCATTATTTATTGTTTTCTTTTTGTTTTTTCATTATTGTGGTAGGCACAGAATGCTCCACGTCAAGTCTCACCTACTGAAAATGTTGTCGGCTCCCTTTGTGAATTATTGCATTATAATGGGACAGGATTAGTTGTCGCTAAGGGTGAAGTTGACTCAACCGATCCTAATGCTCTCATAGGTGAAGCTCCTCTTGGTTCTGAATGTTGGAATGTGTGGATCACTGATGTCAATGAAGAAAATGTGCCGTTGTATAGGGCTCAGTCTCCATACTGTGTTTTGAAAGATGTTATAGGACTTACTATTGCGTGGCCTATCAAGTTCGTCAAAATCTGCGAGTAATTAATTTTTCTAAAATCATGATTTTTTGTTCATGCATGTCATTATTTAGTTGGTCATGTGTATATATAGGTACCATGTCTCTTGTGTATAATTGTTTATCCTTGTTGCAGGACTGAACTAATTTGAACTTTAAAGGTATAATGGAAGAAGTAGAGAAGATCAAAGGCATGGTATATATTTCCTTTTCAATGTTTAGCTTTTCTTGTTGAATCCTTTATAATTTTTTTTCTTTTACAATGATGAAGTTGAATAGCAGAAATCTCCCTCCAAGTAGACTTAGCTTTGGGAGATAGAATTTAAGATCATTTCGAGAGCGCCAAACTTTTAAAAACT
The DNA here is from genome assembly GCA_026545225.1 of Cornus controversa. Taxonomy (NCBI): domain Eukaryota; kingdom Viridiplantae; phylum Streptophyta; class Magnoliopsida; order Cornales; family Cornaceae; genus Cornus; species Cornus controversa. The sequence continues at coordinate 14,900,597 of CM048848.1, forward strand.
TGAATAATGTTATTACATTAAGTGTTGGTTTTGATAGAGAATATTTAATAATGCAGGTTCTTGCATTTCAGCCAAGTTCTGGACATATGACTCTTTTTTGAAGACTAAACAAATATTTTGGACAGTGACTGACTTTTGGACACTTTGTCTACTTTTTTGGTATAGTTGTGTTATGTGTAAGCAAAGTATTTAGTTCTTTTTTAATGTAGTTTTGGTTGATGGGAATGCTATTGAATAGACATGTTAAAAATGATTAGAACTTTATACTCAGAACTCTTTAATACGAAAGAAGTTTGGGAATTATTTTTTGTGATTAGTTGGATTAATATTTAGATGCAAATTTACTTTTTTTAATGCCTTTTAACTATTATTCATATATATAGCATCATATTCTTAATTTGTGAGGCTTGGGTGTTGTGTATTGGTGGAATATCCAAGCCATTGTTGTATTCTGTTGTGGACAATATGGTAAAGTGATATTTATTTTGTAATATTTTGTTTTGCAAAGCTCGGTGTGGCTTTGGGTGGAGTTTTGTTCTATATTACTGGAATATGAGTATATATAGTGATGTTTGTTGGGCAGGTTTTTGTATAAGCATCCATTTATTTTTTAAAAAAAAATTGTAAACTTTCTACCACGGGCGAGACCCATGGTAGAATACTCTATTTTCTACCACGGGCTTCCCTCGTGGTAAAAAATTACAACGGCCAGCCATTCCACCACGGGCTCAACACCGTGGTAGAATATCGACTTTCTACCACGGGCTCCACCCGTGGTAAAAAATTACAACGGCCAGCATTCCACCACGGGCTCAGCTCGTGGTAGCATATGACTTTCTACCACACGCTCCGCCCGTGGTAAAAAATTACAACGGCCAGCATTCCACCACGGACTCAGCCCGTGGTAGAAAGTGTACTTTCTACCACGGGCTCCTCCCCGTGGTAAAAAATTACAACTGCCAGCAATTCATCCACGGGCTGAGCCCGTGGTAAAAAGTCGACTTTCTACCACGGGCTAGGCCCGTGGTTAAAAATAAATTTCTACCACGGGCGACGCCCGTGGTGGAAAGTACATCAGCAACTACGACACTGGATACCACGACGGGCGAAGACCGTGGTAAAAGACCTTTTTGCCCGCCGTAAAAAGTCTATTTTTTTGTAGTGGTTATTGCTGATGTCATCAAAATTTAATCTTAAAAAAATAATTATACCCTTAAAAATGTTGTGACTGAAATTGGCGGGTCTCAGCTTCAATGGCAGCTTTGGCATTGGGATAATAGTAGCTAATAGTTTGGCTGGAGTTGGATCTTCTCGTCAGTGGTTTCAATGGTGAGTGTTGATGGCATAGGTGGGGAAGCATGGTGGAGACGGAGGTGTGTGGTGGCTCGGCTGGAAGTGATATATGTTACTACGGTTGAAGGTCTGAAGTGGGTCTGCTCACAGGAGTGACTCATGGTGGAGGAAGTGGGTCTACACGACTATTTGAGTGTTGCTTGAATAATGGTGGTAGAGTTGGTGGTTTGGTGGGTTTGACCGGCATTCGGTCTGGTTGCCCGAGGTGATGATGGCAGTGAAGATATAGGTCTTCTAGGTGCGGTAGTGGAGGTGGTGGGTCTTAGCTTCAATGGCAGCTCCGGGCATTGAGATGGTAGTGGCTAGTGGTTTGGCCGGAGCTGGATCTTCTCGACAATGGTTTCAATGGTGAGTGTTTATGGTGCAGGTGGTGAAGCTTGGTGGAGACGGAGGTGGGTGGTGGCTAAGCTAGAGGTGATATTGCTACGGTTGAAGGTCTGAAGTGGGTCTGCTCAAAGTGGTGGCTCATGATGAGGTACAATTGTCCTTTTAAGATTACATTTTGATGACATCAGCAATAACTGTTAGTTTGATTGACAAATGAGGTATTTGTTACTAATGTGCAAACTAGAGGGAAGGTAAGTATTATCAAGTCAATCTAAAAAGGAGTTAAGTATAATTTGTCCTAAAATATTTTGAGCAATGCTACACGTCTCGAATAAATATCACAAAATTTAACTCGAATCTATGTGGCAGGTGATATAATCCATTATTTTAGGAGATAAAATTAAATAGTAAGTTATTATTGGTGGGATTCCCCCCATACACGGAGTCCCTATGATATTATTACCTGCTACATAGATTCGAATTAAAATTGTGAAATAAAATTGTGAAGGTTTAACATTTCTCAAATATTTTAGGAGTACATGACCTTGATTAGGACCATTATCTTCTTCAGTGCTAATTTTTGTACTAATGTCTATTATAACTAGTACTAACTCGCGTTACTAAAATAATTGACATTGAATAATATTAGTATTGCTTATTTTAATAACGTTGATCACTTTTTAGTAACCCCAATTAGCACGGTTAGTTAGCTACAGCGACCATGGAAAAATCCTTAGATGGAGAGGATTTTTATCCATGACGTTAACAGTCGTGGGGCCCTTCATTTTGATCCCAAGGAGTCATTTTGCCGTGGGTCTGTATGTATGTGTGTGTATATATATATATATATGTGGCCATTTTAATTATTAGATAGAGTACGCGACAAAGTAATATATTTTAATTAAATTTTATATACGATTATACGTATAGCATAATATTGTTGCAGGATTTGCTGTCAAATTGTCCACAGAACAGCAAACAAGCCATGCCAACAGCCAAACCTTCCTCATCACCTTTATATATTATGGGTTCAAGTAATTAATCAGATCCCACTTAATTTTCTTCATATTATAGTATAGTATTGGGAGGAAGAACAAGGTTGAAGGTTTTTTCAACCTGCTCCAGAGAGAGACTAGAGAGAGAGAGAGAGAGATACAAAGGGAGCTCTCTGTGTTAATGTTTCTCTCTGTCTTATGACATTTAGAGCAGAGAGAGAGAGAGAGAGAGAGAGAGAGAGAGAGAGAGAGAGAGAGCGCTTTCTCTTCGATCTTGGACCTTTCAATTGGTGGTGACGTACATTGAGGAAGAGGAAGTTCTTCTTCTGTAATATCTGAAATGGAGGAGGTTTCAGTACAGGTCAGAAAACTCTATTCCATTCTCATACTTCTACTCTCTCTCTCTCTCTCTCTCTCTCTCTCTCTATATATATATATATATATATATATATATATATGCTAATGCTACTATGGGTTTAGCAAACCATTAATTCCATATATGGCTAACTATTCTATATATACATATATTTATTTTGTCAGTATGATTATGAAATGAGAAATGCTAAACGTAATGAAATTATTTCATGAATTTGTATCATGAATAATGTGGTAGGTAACGTGGAAGATTAATATTAGTGAAATTTAGTGATAATATTATGGGACTATGTGTATGGGGGGAATTCCACCAATACTAACTCTCCATATTACCTGCCACGTCATTCATGATACAAATTCATGAAATAATTTCATGACTTGTAGCATTGTTCTTATGAAATACTTCTAACTTTATACACACATATATAAGTTTTTCTTTTCTTTTTAAATTCAAAATAAGGCGAGTTTTAGAACATTACTTGAAGAAATTTGCCATGTTAATACTTTTGGGTCCATGTTTTATTTATTTTTTCCCTCTTTTTTCTGAAATTCAAATGAAAACCTATCTTTTTCTTCTTTTTTTAATTTTCTTTGCTTGTATGTTCCATTTTAAGTCATAAAATTAAAACTGGTGATCAGGTGATGTGAACTGTTATATTTGCTGTCAGACCAAAGATATATAACTCAAAATTTAATTTCTTGAATCGTGTACCCAATAAAGAATTAATTATTAAAACAGGCATTTAATTAAAACATTTGTAATATGTTTTGTTAGTAGAAAAAAGTAAAATAAAGAAAAAGTTGTGATAAAGCAGAATCTTTCAACGTTCAGCTTTGAATTTACCACTGAAATATTATTAGTGAATGAATATTCTCTTCTCTACAAAAATAAAGAAAATCATTCTCAAAAAATTAAAAAATTCAGAATCGGTTTAGACTTTTAACAAAAATGACATAATATTCAACGGTCTTTTTCACAAACTAAGGCTAGTATTTTTAAATTATTGATTCGTTTATGATGGAAAATGAATTTTTTCGAATTGATTGAAAATGGATATTCTTAAGTTGAAATAATAATTGTTCTAAGAAGAAGTGGATGGATGACCTATCCTATGTCAAGTTGTTATTTTGTTAATAAAAAGTAATATAAAATAGAAAAATATTTTCTTATTAAAACCACATCTCTTTAACTCATTTTCTTTTTTTCTCCTTCAATTTCTACATTTAGTTTTAGAGAGAAATAAATAAATAAAAAGAAAAAGGACCTAAATGCGTTTGCTCATTTTCTCTCATTTTTTATTTTCTCTTCACAAAAAAACTCCTAACAAGCAATTTTTAGTTCCCACCATCACTTATCTTTTTCCTTCTCTCCAAATGCTATCATTATTAATAAATCTTCAGCAGAAAAAGAAAAAAAAAAAAAAGGATTTGAATGTGATATACAAGTGCTTAATTAACTAATACGTTCTTGAATAATATTGTATCCAACTCACTGCGACCAAGTCAATAATCTTTTCTGATTGTCCTTTCTTCCCTTTTTGGATACCAAGTCCCCTTTTTCTGTGTAGTGATAGATCTTTAAAGGGGTGTGTATATATATATATATATATATATTTGAATAGCCTTGGTTTGCTCACATCACATGGGGACACTGGGAATGGTCCCAGTGGTAGGTGCACAGTTTTCATTACTTCTTCAACACATTACTACTATATTTAGATTAGATTACTCATCTGATTTTGTTTCTGTTCTTTCTTTAATTAATAATTATAGTCACTCTAAACAACTTGTTTAGTTTGTTTGAACTAATGTCTTAGAAACTTAAGAAAATGAGATGTTGACTCAAAAATTGACTTGACATTTTTTATACTTGGAAACTATTTCTCTTGTATGTTTGGACAGTTTTAAACAATATTTTGGTCTCAAGAGTGTTAAATTATATTAAACCCCAAGGCAGGGCATGTTAATGTATAGAGTTTGCTGCCATGCAAGGGCATGATGGTAACAAGATGTTGAGTGAGGCACTGAGGCCATGTGTAATTTAGAAAACAATATATATTTATGTATATATATATATGTGTGTGTGTGTGTGATTGTATCTTCAATTAATGTCTGCTTGAAGTTCCCATAGTTTTCAGATTTTACTTCTAATATGGTGCTTGCTTGGGCAGATTGACACAACAACTTCTTATAAAACCGACACAGTTGTGGTGGATATCGAGTGCCCACCACAGCCCTCAGATAGAAGCTCAGGGAGTCCCAAAGTGAAAGTAAGCATAAATTTCTTCATTGCAAATCTTGAATTGTTCTCTACCTGGTTTATATATATATATATATATAGACACACACACACAAATAAATTTCTTTGCATTAATTGTTTTCCTTTAGAGAGCCCTCTCTCGCAAATGGTCTTACCGAGCAGAGAGATTGACTAATACTGCGGAAGAAGACATAGATGAAGCCTTGAAAAAAACTCTAATAAAAGGTATGGTTTATTATCGTGATCATTAGACTTTTACCTTCACTCGATTAATAAGAGCCCATCTGGTAGCTCTGTCGTTCTTCTTTTTCAATTTTTTGAAAAATGAAAACTAAAAATCAGTTCTTGTATTGTCATTTTTGTCAAAAAGTATAATAAGTTTAGTAATGTCATCCACAATTTTTTAATATTGTTACAATATTGTTCTTAAAAATGAAAACTAGAACTACCAACTTCGTTTTGAAAACTTTCAACTCAAGACTAACCAGTTGTCAATTTTTAAAATTACTTTTATTTTTCTGAAAAAAAACACGTTACCATACGCGTTTCTCGCTGTGATTTCTCATTTTAAAAAAATGACATCAAAAAAAAAAAATCACCATGTTACCAAACAGACCCTAAGAAAGTCAAAACTATCACTCATTTTTGTATTCAATAATAAGGGTACAAATTAAAAAACTAAATTAATAGAAATCTCGAGTCAGTTTTTGTTGTTGAATTAACACTAATGTAGGATTAATACGGTTTAATCAATATTTCTTGTGTAGTGAATTCTGAGTTGGATCCCCTGAAGCAGTTGTCAATCACTAACAAATCTCAAAGTGGTCGAGCTGCAGCTACTCTCAGTGGCTCTAATCTTTTAGATGCTGCAGATGTGAGGAACAAGAGGTTCAATCATGTTATGGCCATCAATCCTCGCAAGATCCTCTTCATCTTTGCAACTCTGTGAGTCTATTAATTATTCTGAGTTATATATTTTCCTTTCATTAACATAATTAATTGTTTCTGGAAATTCTTATTTTTATAATTTATTCAAAATGTTGTGTACAAAAATATATGTTATATGTGAATTGTTAGAGGGTGTCCTAAATATCTTGTAGATCTTGTAAAGACAAGCTGTCATTCATTATATGTTGATTGAAAATTATTGTTTGTTACAGGTCAAGTATGGGCACACTGATACTGATATACTTCACCCTAGCCATTAAGAGAACATTTTGATGTTTTGGAGGGTTGGTAAGGAACATCACTCATTTATGACTGCAAGATGAGGAAAGGATACAATCCTTTATATATATATATATATAAATTAATATATATATCTATTCCACTACTTCAGTTATTGTAGTATTAATTATAGACCATTGTGAACATCTAATCTCAACTGTCAAATAATTCTCTCTCCCAATTTGTTGTTGAACTTCAGTGGCATACCAACCATACAGTTCCAAGCTTCAGTAACACACTCCCACCTACTTAAAGGCTGTTGACAATTCTTAAATTACCATCTTCTATCTACATATATATACTCGCTTTGTTCCTACGAGAATTTGAACTATCAACCTTCCACAATGCAAAGTAGAAATACCGCAAGATTACAGCCCTACAAAACTTTGTGTGTTTTATCATAGTAAATTATGTACACAAACCATAGCTGTGTATATATACTGTAAAACCATAGACATTGTGGGGGTGCATCCAAAGCATCAGGGATCTCCTTGGCAACCTTCAACCTGCAATCCCATATATGGTAGTAGCTGCCGCCTGCCGATGATTGTGAGAACCAATAGAAGGGCTGCGAATATGATCAATAAGAGCTCCATTGTCTGCAGATTCATACACTAGGATTTGGAATTTCAGTTTCAAGGCAGCAGCCCAAGAGCATGAGTGTGTTCTTGTGGTTATTCACCTGTGATGGAAACACAACCTCATTAATACTATCAAATTTCATTGCATGCTTGTAAAAAGACTTGACACATATCGATGGCCATTGGAGAAACCCCTCTACATTTCGCCCAAACTATCCATGGCAAATCGCTCACTGTAGTCATTGTATGCGTTTGCAATCTCTTTAGCTCAGAAAATTTGGAAGGGATTACATTTTCCATCACACGAATGGAGCAGCTCTTCTAATAACATGCCTCCATTGTGCAACATGCACCTCCTTTTCCATTTTGCTTCTTCTCCTTAATGTGGTGCCCGAAATTTTTGGGAGTTATTTTGGTAATTTTGCACTTTGTTATTTAACCCTAGGAGGTGCCTATATATAGTCTGAACTCTCTATAATTGTATGCAATTTTTTTCATCATAGTGAAACACCCTGCAACACCAATGACAAAGTCTTAGATTTTGAGTGAACCTTGTAAATCTGTATGTTTTTACTTCGTGTTTGATGTTTTTTTCTGTTAATTTTTGCATCACATAAGTCATTAAGTGAAAAATTACATTAACTTAAAAGAATTTTTTTTTAGTTTTGCACAAGAAGGAAAAATACTTATTGACTCTGATGACAAGATAATAATATCCTACATCACTTGTGTAGTTCTGGTAGACTTGCACCAAGATATGCACCATGCTCAATCCAGACCAATGGTATGATCTCTCCTCCCCAAAGGGGGAGGTTGAAAGTTTGAGTCCCACTATGGACATGTTGTGCACAATGGATGTGTGTGTTTTCTTTGACTTTTAAACAAAATAAAATAAAAACTGCATCTCAAGTTACTCTATTACAAGTGACATCATGTCAAGCTAGATTCCCAAATTGTAAAAATAGAATATGCTCGGAGTCTTGAACTCCGAGAAGGAGAATCTTGAGCCACCAATTACTTCAAATTATCATGATTTCAACAAGCCAAGTCAGTGAAAGGTCTTTAAAGACGAAGTGAGAAAACTCAGAGCAAGCCAGCAAAATGAACCGCATACCAGGTCTTCTCATGCAAGATGACAAAGGATCAAACTTTCTTTCCATTATTATAAAACACGTAAAATTCTTATGAAGTCTCAAGTGAAGAAGTTGGTGTTAAGGAAGAAACGAGCAAGAAAAAAATATGACCAAAAGAAAACATCCCAAGTATTCATGTTGAAAAGAAATCTCCAGAAAAACCCCTCAAGTTTTATCCGTACAACTCCAAGTTGGGAAGGTTATAACATAATTCTCACTTGGAGACCAAAAGAAAAAAAAATGAACTTTCCTTATATGCATAGCTAGCTTGCTAGTGAGGACGAGCTTCATGTCACCAAGTAAACCTCTAAAGTGCTCCTTGATACAAGCCTAAACTATATGAAATGCTCTATGATACAACCCTAAACTATCTGAAATGCAACTTGATACAAGTTGAAATTGTCTACAGTGCTCCTTGATATGAACCTACACTGTCTAAAATTCTCCTTCAAACTATCTTCAAGTTTCAAGCTAGTCCATGCTTAACTCAAGCTTGGGCTACTTTCAAACTTTCCCAAAATTCAAAGAAGATAAAATCAACATAGGCACACCAAACATGATGCGCGAGACATGGTTATGGGGGTGTAGAAGGTCAATTAGGGGCCACCTCTCGCGGTGCATACCCAGGTTATGCGGTTATGCCGAAGAGCATGAGTTGATCCAATCTTTTACATATGCGAGTACTTCCATGATGGAATGGAAAGATGTGTTTAGCTAAAGGCAACATATTTTCAGCATAACCCAAATTGCGAGAAACTAATAAATGTGAAAGAAAGATCTTTTGCGCTCGATAGGCAATCATGGTGTAATAGACACTTGTATTTAACTTGATGAAACAAATACATGATTTGTTCACCAAGGTTACTAAAACGAGTAAATTAATGCCACGGTCCCACCCCGGCAACTGGCAATCACAACAAAAATCGCAAAAAGATAGAATAATTCCCCATGGTAGTTTTTAAGGACGTAGACCATGACGCATCTCAAATAAACATCATAAAGAACTAATATAGAGTACTCTAGGTACAGGTTAGGAGGGGTGGTCTCGTGGAGCTCAATGATGTCGTCATCCCAGGTAACTATGGTGAAGTGTAATGAGCACACTCCGTTATAGTTCGAGTGTGCTCATTACACTTACTGGTCCTTTATTTCATGAACCTTATTAAATGTTATTGAACTACTTTTTATATCCTTTATTAAACCTTATTTCATAAACCTTTATTGAACCTCCTTATCATTTCCTTTTTTCACTTTCCATGCTTGTATCTATTCTTTTGTTCCAGGACTTCTCCTTTTACACCACTGTAGGTACAAACAATTTCTTTAGTTAAGTCTTGCTAAATAACTCAATGCACACACCCAATAAAACTGAGAACACAATATTTTTAGAGAGATAATTTTAAAAGAGGATTCGAGGATCCTTTTCATCCATCGTCCTTGGATATTTATACAAGTTGGAATTTGAGTCCTTCTAGGATTCAAATTATCTTATTTGCAGCTATCTTTTCTCCAAAGGATTTGAATTCCTTTTAGAGTTTGGACTTTACGTCTGGGCTGGGCCGTTTTGGCCTTTTGATGGGGCGACTTGGCTTGTTTACTTTTCTTGAACTAATCCTTTGGGACTTTTGCTAATACTTGGGCATGGTTCGTTTGTGTATCAGTTCAGCCCAGTGGACTAAGTGAGAATTTTACCCCTACAACCACTCACTAGACCCAAGAAATACACAACTCTCTTAGGTTGACGTCCATTAATCCGTATGACTCGCAACCTTAGGATTCGTGGGTGATGTCTCCCCACGACCTCATGGATCGTGGGTGATGGTTCCCCACGACTATATGGGTCGTGGGTAATGGCACCCTGCGACCGCTTCTTCTCTTTTATTCTCTTTTTGGTTAATGTTTTATGTCCTATCTTCATTAACACTCTTTGTTGACCTCAAGGTTTTAACCCAAGGTTATTTGGGTGATTTTGTTGATAACAACCTATTATAGTGTTGATTTAATAAGTTTACTTGATTGTGTAGTATACAAAGTATCATATCTCAAGTATCTTAAGGGCGTTAGACTTCAAAATAAATTGCAAGAAGATATATGAAGTCACATGATCAAGGAACTAAAATATCAATAATCAAATATCAATGGCGAAGTTGAAGTGAATCTAAGCCACATGATGAAGGAACCAAAAGCTTAAAGATTTGAAGATTAAAAGATTTGAGTAGGCTAGTCTTGGAAGAGTGCTAGATTTAATGTAAAGTTATTTTTGAAATAATTTCTTTTGAAAGCTCATCTATTGACCTAGTGGACCTTAGGATCAATGCATATCATTCATATCATATAATGGTTCCTTTGACACTTAGAATTAGGCCATGAACTTCATTGAATCATCTTGAAGGCTTTTATTGAGATTGAGTTAATTCAAGTTTATGTTTAGGTTTGAAGGAACTCAATTTTTGAGTAAACAAATTCTAAAACCTACACTTGAATTAGAAAATATCATTTATGGTTCTTAGATAGATTGAATTAGGCTTTGAACTCAATTGAATCACTCTATAAAGTTGTGTCATGCACAGTTACTGTTTTGGGTACTTAGCGCTGAAATTTAGTTAAGTGTTGGATTCTAGGGAAAAAAATGTAAATATTAAATTTTTTTTTAATGAATCTTGACAAAATTTTTTTTGGTAATTGTACCCTATGATTTATCTTGATCATATGAATTTTCTCAGCCCTAAATGACTTAATTTGGTCATGCATATTGCACGATGAATTTTTATGTCAAAGTTGTGAAAATCTGTTTTGTATTAAAACAGAAAAATCAGATTTTGATTTACTTAGAATTTGATTTTGAAGCTATTTTTATTGAATCCAAATGGGGGGTACTTTGCTTAGTTACACTGAATAACTTAAAGTAAATAGAAATATTAATGTTTTCAATATAATTAAGTGTGCAGTGTATCCATGCACTGTGCAGGAGAAATTGGCTGAATCTGATAACATATTTTAACCTGGGGACTTTTGGTCGCATGATGGAACCCATCAGTCGGCTGATAGAGGACTTTCGTTCGCCTGATGGAATCCATCAGTCGACTGGTAGAAGTTGGAATTCATTCCAGTAGGGTGTGCAAAACTGGGGAAGTTAAAATATTGTTTCAGCTGGTCGAAGAGTGCCTTCAGCCAACCGAACAATATCATCAGTCGGTCGATGAATTCATCAGCCAACCGATACTCTCGAATTTTGTGTCCAAAGGCTAGTTTTTGCACTTAATATTTTTCAACCACTTTCAAACGACTAGAATTCGTTCTTTGACTATAAATACACCTTGTATATGCATTATACAAGTGAGAAAGACTATCATAACCCTCCATGATCATATATTATTAGTAAATGCTACCTTAAAGCTTAAATCTTCATATCATTCATCAATTGGTAGTCACCATTATTGAACCAAACATTTGCATCTCATTGATAGTAGAAAAATCCTAGTGAAGTGCTTTCAATTGAGTATTTCATTACTAACTCTAGGTATGTAAGCTATAATTTTTGTATCTATCCATTGAGCTATCATTTGTGTATTTATCCATTGAAGGATATTCTCTATTGTACATAAACTCTTATTTATTCTATTTGAGAGGAAAATCAAGTGGTGTACTTGGCAAAGAAGCCCAAGTCATGAGCTTAGCAAGGAAGTCTGGTGACAACCCTCGTAAAAGAATTGAACTAATTGCCACTTGGCAAAACCATGATGGGGACACTTAAGGAGGAGATCATTAAATTTTTTCCAACACATGTAAAACTCCTCACCCTCTTTTTGAGTAAATTGCATGATATTTCGACGAAGGGAGTTAGTTTTGTGCATAGGAAAGAACTTGGTAAGGAATTTGGTGCATAACTCATTCTATGAATTGATGGACGCGGGTTCCAGTGAGTATAACCAAGATTTTGCTTTCTCTTTCAAAGAGAATGGAAATAACCGCAATTTAATTGACTCCTCAGAAATATTTTGAAATTGTAGTGTGGAGCAAATCTCTAGAAATTCCTTGACATGGAGGTATGGATCATCAGAGCTAAGACCTCTAAAAGTGGGCAGTAAATTAATTACCGTCGCCCGTATCTCAAAATGTCTCTGTTGGGTAGCAGGTAACATAATGCAAGATGGGTTTGTAATCTGCACGGAAGTGTAGTAATCCTTAAGGGATTTAGTTTCAATAGGATCTGCCATCTTAGGCAAAGAAGGATATCTAACAATAGAATTTTTCACACCCTTTCGAAGGTTCTCTCAGAGATCGACGACCTAACATACACTAGAAAGACTCAATGAAATGGATCACTGAGAATAATGTAATCTAAGATGACCCAATGCAAAAGAAAAAAGAGAAAGAAAAAAAATGAATTCCTAAAATGACTCACAAAAACACCAACCAAATAAACAAGCAAATTTTTTTTTTTTGAAATTTAATTCAAGGTTAGTAATTTCTATTTTAGTTTTTATTTATTTTTCCTAAAGAATTATCTGGACTAGTTCCAAAATAATTCTTACCTAGTTAGACAACTTCTACTCTCTTTCAGAAGAACTAGAGGATTAACAGTTAAGTCCCACCAACAATACAATCAGGAAAGTTTCTAAGATAGATTGGAGGGGTCACAAACGGTCCCACTTAAAAACCAATATTCTCAGAACTTTCCTAGACATTGTGAAGTTGGAAGGTGCTTACTTGAGTTACCAAAAGTTAACTCTGTCCAATAGGGTCCTATAAGCTATATGAATTCCTATGGCCAATGTCTACTTGATTTTAAATTTAAACTAAATTTGGCTTGGGATAGACAAATGTAAGGAGATTTTTAACCTACTTGGACAAGGAATTGGTGATGAAATCCAATCCTTATCTTGTTGGGGGTTCGTGCCCTTACTAAAATTTTAATGCAAGAATGTTAAATTAAAATGCACAAACAAAACACACCATAAAAACAAAAATAAAATAAAAAGTGAGTGAGTGTGTGGTCTTTCTTCTTTTTTTTTTTTTTAAAATAGAGAAAAAAATAAATAAAAAAATATATGAACTTGAAAAAAGTGTGACCCTAGGGTTATTTCTAAGTTATTCTATCCTAGAGTTCTCATGCATAAGTGATCAACCTAAAACAAAAATCTATGTTTTCCTAATCTAAGAAAAGAAAAATATAAATAGAAGGAAGAAAAAAAAAATACTTACTTGGATTCCAAAGTAGTGCCCAAGAACATGCGAAAAAAGGCAATTTTCAACAATACCACCTATAGAATTCCAGAAGCATCAAGTAAAACAATAATAAAACTAAAACTAAACTAATAGAAATAATAATAAAAATAAAATTAATAAAACTAAAACTAAAACTAAACTATAATAATAAAGAAAAAGATTTTTTTTTTTGTTTTAAACCTAGAACATTGAACTAATAAAAAAAAAAAAATAAATAAAATTGGAAATACTTTTTTTTCTTCTTTTTGATAATAATAAAAAAAACTAAATTATAACAAGTAGAAGAATTAAATCAATCGAAATTTGATTAGTTTTCTTGTTTGCAATTCCCCGGCAACGACGCCAAAAAACTTGATGTTGTTTTAAAAGTGTAAAATAACTCGCAAGTGTATGAATCTATTGAAATATAGATCGGCAAGAACGAGGTCGAACCCAAGGGAATGCTTTGAGAAGAAAAACTAAAACAAATTCAAATTAATTTAAAACTAATTTAGTTTAAACAAAAGTTGGTTGATTTGAGAGAGATTAAACTAACATGCAAATAAAATAACACAATTGAAATCAAATAGAGAAAATAACTAAGGTTTCGGATTCCACCACCATTAAATCCATGAATCTTCTAATATTCATTTATTAATTCTCAAATTTAGAGTAGCAATCAAGAAATCAATCTATTGCTTACTTAAGATTTAATAATAAAGTACTATGAAAAATATATTAAAAATATAGATTTTTCTTCGCTATACTAGTGTAAAATTCTAAGCATCTTATGTATCCAATTTAATGAAAAACATAAGATCAAAGATTATCACTTTTAAGAAATACAAACCCAAACTTAGATTAATTATAATACTCTCTAACTACCACATATACATGATATAGATGGTGAAAGAACTATAAAATAATTAATCACAAGAAGCAAAAATCATAAGAATTTAAATTATACACATGTGAATCAATTAATGAACAAAATAACTTCACTTCATTAATGGAGGTTTCCTCCTCAACCCTAGTTGAGGAGTTTAGTTACACATGGTAGAAGAAGAAGATAACAAAATAATAAAAGACATAATGAATAAATAAAACCCGGATTGTCTCTGTCTTCTCTGCTCTGGCCTCCACTTCTTTTCTCCCCTCAAAACAGCCTCCAATTCACCACTTTATACCCCAAGAGAATACATAAAATTCTAATCCAATTAGGAGATAAAGTCCTAATCCAATTAGGAGATAATTAGGGTTTTTCCACAGCCTTAAGTAGGTAGATTTTTCTGCTGACGTTCGGCCCAAGTTTTGACCCAGTAGAAGTCTGATTCATGAAATTTATGTGAAATACAAAAGTGTCGAGAATCAAATTTCATTCAACCCACGTTGGAATTAAGTCAAATTGACGCTCTAAAATAAGACTTTCAGTCCACTTTTCAAAACGGGATTAAAACTGGATTAAGTGCAGAATTGGGCTTCAGGCCCGTAATCTTCTGAAGCAGTTATAATTCTCTTGAACCTCTTCTTTGGGCTGATTTGAGTTGAAATATGGAATTGAATGGACCCATTAGATGTAGGCATCATATAACCTTCTTGGATATCATATTTAAAATCCCAAAATCATGGTTTTAACTGAAATAATTATTAAAGCCCTGAAAAAGACAAAAATCACAAAAATAGAGTAAAATCACATATAAACTATCACTAAGAGAATAAAATATGCAAATTAAGAGGCTAGAATGTGTAACATTCAATGCCGATCAATGTTCAATTCAGTCGAGTTTGACTTTAACCGATTCTCACAATCGTTGATCAATAAGTCATGTTTGATCTTGTTTCGAATAGTTGGATCTACCGAAGAGATCTCATCATTGATCCAGCGTGATGTACCACCGATTCTTAGATCCATGCTTGATCCAGCGTGATGTACCACCAATCGTGTCATTTATGTTTAATATGCAAAGATTCCAATGGTTGTGTTCCTTTATGGTATATCGGTGGTGATGTCAAAGAGACTAGATCTCCAGCGCCTCCTTTTATTGTTTCTTCACCAAAAAATTACTTCTGAGCATGGCTGCAAGTATATATGATTTTATATATATACAATGCAAATAGAGATACATATGACTTATGACTGAGTGTAATTGTATATATACACATATATATGTACTGTCACACACAATATTATATTTATATATACTCCGTACTTTACATATAAAAAGAGAATGACTTGGCTTTGAACAGAAAGATTTATCGTCAATTAGTCATGAGAAGCGTTAGAAGCCTCATTCGGATCATATCAGACTCTGACAACGCTTTTGTGTATTCCTTACTGAAGCGACATTGTTTCGACGACTGAGTTTTGAATGTAAATTCGGAGGAATGACCTCGATTTTCTCGATGGAGAAAACTCCGACATAAAAATTACGAAAGGAGCAAGAGACTTGCTATGAGTCAGAAACGATTGAATTAATATTCATTTCCCACAGACGGCGCCAAGTGTAAGTGCGAAAAATCATCCAACGAAAATTCAAACAATTGATGCACAAAGAACACTCAAGAAAATAAATGCGAGAATAATAGACGCATAAGATTTACATGGTTTGGCACAATTCGACCTACATCCATAAATGAGAGGAGATTTTCTTTTATATTTCATGAGATATTACAAGGACTGCATTCATAATCTCACTGGCCTAGCCATGGCTGGATACAAGAAGTATTTATCTCTATCTCTCTCTCTCTTCCTCCCTCCCGTCATGGGATTTTCTATACATATTTATACGAGGAGTGCTACCATTCTATTGTTAATTTGGTACCGATTATTTAGTTATTCTCTTTTGATTTGAGGCTGATTTGTATCAATCCATTCTCTCAAGGAAGGAATATAATATTTCCTAATTTGAACCTGATTTGATGATATCTCTGGTTTACTATAGTTGACACGTATAATGTTGACGTTGGCGAAATTATTTACCACATGTCATTCTCAATAATGACTTGGATCACGCCATACATACCATGTTGACTTTTCTTATGCTTAGGTGTCTTCTTCCTATTGGTGGAAAATTTTTCCCCCACACATACTAAACCGAAAAAGTTCCATTGTTTGCTTAAAGCCCTTATTCACCCCCCCTCTAGGGATAATTCTCGGGTCACACTCTTTCTCTTTAATTTTTATAATACCCCGCTCCAACACATGGTATGATATTTTCTGCTTTGGGTTTGAGCCTGCACGGTTTTGTTCTTGGATTTTACCCCAAAAGGCCTCATATAATTTGAAGAGAACATACTACACATAAGCACATCCCCTTTTCCACACCCAAGCGATGTGGGATTGATCAATCCTGACATGCCCGAGCAATCCACCCTGCAGGTGATTACAATCCACCCCCTACGAGGCCCAACGTCCTCATCGACACACTTCCAGCTGGAACCTGGCTTTAATACCAACTGTAATACCTCGCTCCAACACTTGGTATGATATTGTTCGCTTTGGGCCTGAGCCCGCACGGTTTTGCTCTTGGATTTTACCCCAAAAGGCCTCATACCATTTGAAAAGAGCATACTACATATAAGCACATCCCCTTTTCCACACCCCAGGCGATGTAGGATTGAGCAATCCTGATATGCCCCGGTAATCCATCCTGCGGGTGATTACAAATTTTCTTCTAACTTTACAACTAGAATGTCGGTGCTCAGACACAGGAAATGAATGTTGATATGACCTATGGACTAGTTAACATGTGCTATATGGATGACTCTCTTGTGACTGGCACATGCTTAATCATTATAAATAGAACATTGTGCCTTAACGTAAGGGATCATCAAGGCCCTAGTTAGATAATTTTCTTTTATGGCTCTCATTATCTCCCCTCCTTCTCTTTCATACATTCTTTCCCTTTTGTAATATTCTAATCAATCAACTACTCATTTTCTCTTTCCAAATATGGCTTAGTCATGTGTATGAGTCACCCCATCACTCCCTCAACTACTCATTTTCTCTTTTCGAATGTGGCTTAGTCATGTGTACGAGTCACCCCATCACTCCCTCTTTTATCAAACTCTATTTGGTTTTATCCCTTTGCACCTTCTCTCACAAGTGGTCTTATTGAGTTGTTAAATTAACCAATACTGAGGAAGTAGACACAGATACAACATCAAAAGAATCTCTAGTAAAAAAAATAGTTTATTATTGTGATCATTAGGATGTAACCTTCACTATATTAAAAAGGAAGGCAAAACTTGTTGGGCAGAGGAAGCGAACACAATATATAAAACCAATCACATACAATCACAAACAAAACACAAGATATACGTGGTTCGACACAATTTGACCTGCATCTACGGATGAGAAAAGATTCAGTATAATTCTATAGAGATATTACAATAGTAGATAATACACAAGACCGAACCTTGAACACAAACTCTTGCCTCATATCTCTTCACCATGTACCAATTCACGAGACTCTCTCTTGCCCTTAGTGTTTTACTCTACCAAACTCGTAACTCTTTCTACCCATCAACTCTCTTATGAAACTACATCTCTCTCAACTCATAACTCTCAACCCAAACCCTAGCCATCTATTTGTATAGTCCCAAAAATAATTACTTGTTTAACAAGAATTAGAATTGCTTAGAGTTCAAGACTTGCCTAACAAGAAATTACCTAAAATACAACTATTTTAAAACTTAATTACAATATAATTTGAGACACAAAAATACTTAACAAAACTATGACTCACTTTTTTGTTCAATAATAAGAGTATAAATTAAAACACTTCATACAAATACTGGAAGCAATTTTTGTTGTTGAACAAAAATAATATGCATTAATTTGGTTTTATCAATATTCCTTATGCAGTGAATTCCCAGTTTGAGCTTTTGAAGCAGTCATTAATCACTAACAAATTCAGAGTACTCAGTTGTAGCTAATCTCACTGATCTAATCTTGTAGATGCTAGATATGTGCAGAACAAGATGTTCAATTAACTTATCGCCAACAATCCTCTTCATCTTTCATTAGCATAATTAGTTGATTCTCATCCATCTTCTGTATTTTTATGATTAATTTACTCTAATATTGTGCACCAAACATAAACATACGTGGACTTACTAAGGGTGCCTCAAAAGATTTTGTACAGGCAAGTTGTTCCTATATATAATTTGTTAATTGAAAATTACTATTGGTTGCAAGTGTAGTGTGGTCACACTGATATAGTGATATTGGTATACTTGAGTCCATCCAAATCATATACATCCCAATGAAGTTGGACAATCAAATATCATTCAAAGCCAAATTTCATACCATGCATGCAATAATTAACCGTAAATGATCAAAATGACAGTTTATACATATTTAAATTAATTGAAAATTTTAATACACATTCCAATATCAATAATAAATTCAAATGTTGATGAGCATTTAGCATCATTATAATTTGATCTAGCGATAAAATCCCTTTCAAAAGCGTGTGATTACCACTGAATACGTGTGGAGACGCGCGCACTACAAGAAAATTAGACTTTTACGACGGGCAAAAACTGCCTTAAATGACTTTTTAAGCCGGACAATTGCCTGCCCTCTATTAAGTTGTTATAATTACGAAGTTTTTTTAAAGGCATGCGGAAACTTTTTAAAGGCATTCAAAAACTGCCTTTAATAATTCCATAAACGCCTTTAAAATAATTTTTCAAGGCGGTTATTTAGTGTCTTAAAAATTGAATTATTCAAGGCGGACCATGCATGTCATAGAACTGTCATTATTTACGACGGTCAGAGACCGCCTTAGAAGCGAAATTATTCAAGGCGGACCATGCATGTCATAGAACTGTAATTATTTACGACGATTAGTTCTCGCCTTAGAATCTTAATTATTAAGGGCGGTTGCTGGCTGCCTTAAAATATTATTTATTTACGACGTGCAAGGCTTGCCTTAAAAGCTAATAGTAAGGGCTGCTTCCAGCCGCCTTAAAAGCTAAACCAATTTTTTTTAAGGGCACTTTGTCCTGCCTTCGAAGCTAAGATATTAACGGCGTTTGTAGACCGCCGTAGAAGATAAAATAGTAATGGCGTTTCTTAGCCGCCTTAGAAGCTACCCACATGATATTATTAAGGGCGGTCTTTGCCCGCCTTAAAAGAAGCTATTAAGGGCGGTCATTGTCCGCCTTATAATTTTTTTTTTTTTTTTTGAAAATTTGTTTTTCTAATACCTCATTCCAAAAACCTGTGAAACCCAATCCAAAAACCTGTGATACCATACATACAATACCAACATCAATTTGTATCGGAAGCTAAAAACATTCAAATGAAAGTCAAGCCAAAAACACAGTTTGAATAACTTTCATCCCAACCCAAAAGTATGTACATATCTAATTTGCGGATTCAAAGCTAGCACATTCAGCATGCTTAAAAATTACAACCATTAACAAATATACAATGAACATTTAAAAGACGAATATTCTAGCTACAAATGAACTTAAGCAAAACAACAATGCTCTTGAAGACGTAGTTGAGAGGCAATCGAAGCAAAATGGAGCAAGTACAACAGGAGAGAAGGCTACTGCTACTGCTGCTGCTACTGCTACTGCTGCTCTGGTTCATTATCTTGGGATTTAAAGAGAAAGGGTCAATGGAGCAAGTACAACAGAGAAAACACAAAAATATCAATATATAATGAAATGAAACAATGAATATATAAAGAGGTATACTTGATATATATTCCTTTTCACTTTCCTTTATAAGTTTGCAAAAACTATTCTATGTACTGACATAGATTGTTTGCTCGAGGAACTCAAGTTGCCAAAATGGGAAGAGACAGTCGTTGGTGCAAGGACCAGATATGAGCAGATTATTAATTGCAGATAAATTTCCTTCAGAAAACTTGATGCTTGTCACACACGGTAACAACTTTATGGATTTCCATCCATTCATAGTTTTTCGCTTAAGGTTTGTGAGTTGATTCTTTGCCTTTGGCATTTAGTAGTTTTAGCCTAACTTCTAACTTGATCTCTTTTTCAAGGTATGGCTGGGTCTCTAATGTTGAGCCTGAAACCTTTGCGGTCCATTGTAATTACAAAGCTTTCGCACACAAAGCTTCCGAGGACTCAATTAAATGCTATATTTAAAACAATGAGGCAGCTCAAATATGTTTGGGATGTACAAAACCCAAAGGTCTCAACCATCCACAACAAATGATTCTCACCTGTATTAGAAAATTAGTCCTTCAAACCTAAATTATGCAGGACAATACTAGAAAACTCAAATTAATGCTGCCATGAATAGGTTTATGGTGGGCAGAAGTTATGGAGAGCTTGTACATTTAGAGTTTAAAGAGGCAGAGTAAATGGTGTAGGGTTGAAATTGGCTTGGTTTTTCACTTAAAAAAAAATATTGGGTTGGTTTTCAAAGTGACTAGAGTTACAGAGAATCAGTTGCTAAAAAATCAGGTTGGCAACTAAATATAGAGTTTAGAGTGTTAAACTGGAGGCTAAAGGGAAGGGATAAATGTTAGGGTTATGGAAGTTTAAGGTTTTGGTATAACAAGGCTTAAAGAAATTAAGGATTGATTGTTATTTCAAGAACAAAATCTGATTGGAGGGTATAAAGAGGAGGAGGGGGAGGAGGAAGAATAGAAAGGAGAATTTTAGGAATCTCACCTAGATTATGTTTTACCAATTAGGTTTCATCACACATGACATTAGTCACATTACATGATGCTTCAAAGCTTCTCTTTTGTTCTTAATTCAACTCTATTGAATTTAAAGAATACAAAGATATATTAAGACCGCTGGAATTTCCTTGCTTATTCTGGGATTAGGACTAAAATATTAAACTATGAAATTTTGACTACAGAGATACTTATTAACCTACTAAACCAACATACAAAGACCAAATAACATAATTTTTTACTCAAAAGAAGATTCATGAACCATTGCTACTGCCAATGTCCAGCTTATGAAGATTACCAAACACCCTCAAACACTAAAATATAAGCCAACAGTAGATTAACTGAAGCTTAACACAAGACTCGACTCAACTCAAAATTTTATCACATGAGGCCCAAAATGCATTCCATGTGAAACTCTTTATTTGAATCCTTTTATAATTATCATGCCCTGCATCACAATCCTTCATTTTCTAATCATCTCTCCAGACTTCTCATCTTTGTGTATAGAGCATTGTTGGAACCACAGAGGAGCAAGGGCAGCTATGCTTAAAAGACAGAGCATCTCTAAAGGCTAGCTTTACTTTAAAATAGTTGCAGATCAAAAGTTATATTATGTGATTTCCTTACATCTCTGTCTTTTTTAATCTCTCTCCCAAATGATATTTAATTTACTCGGGTATATTAGTTAAGTTTGAAGGAATTCCATCATAAAAAACCCTCTAATGTTTTAACATTCTAATCCATATTCTGTATAAAATTGTAAATTAGGATTCTCAAAACTTTTCTTCCACTTTAATGATTGGAATCTGGGACACAATTCTTGGGTTGGAGTTTTGATTCCTTACTTCTCTTACTTTAGTTTGGAGAGCTGTTATGAGTATTACAACTCTTCGATACTTGAACAGATTAGTCTTTTCTTTGGGTAACCAATAGTGAGATTTGTCTTTCTAAAATTTGGCTCGTACTTTTGATGATCAAAAATTTGAATATGGATTTTGTGGGTTACATTCTATTCTTCCTTAGGTCCTATGCAAAAATTTGGAGCTGATTTAGTCAATATAAAATTTACAATTCTCTTTTTTTTTTTTTCTTTTCTGCAATTCTTATCTTAATGTTCAAACTATTCAACTATATGTAGAGCTTTAACGTCATTAGAACTCTGATATATTTGAACAGCTCTGTCTCTTTTGGGGGTGAAGAATTATGAGGTTGGGCTTTCCAAAATTTTGATTTCACCTTGAGGATTGAAAACCTGGACATGGGTTTTGTGGGTTACATTCTTTAATTTCTTGGTATATATGCAATAAATTCCTTTCTTTTCTTTCAAGTGTATATGCAATAAGTTGCACCTAACTAAACTATACTTTTCCCCTTATCTCTTCTCTTACTGCTGCAGATAAATCAACTCCATGCACTACAAGAACTTTATGTGATGGAGACCTCTCATCATAAGTAGTCAGCATGAATCTTGCTAAACCTAGATGCTCCCTCCAACCTTCAATAAAAAAAAGAACAGTAATAGTGGACACCTCCTAACCGCGTAAACACATTTTGAAAACCGTGAGCACCAAGAGGAGAGTGTGCAAAACAAAAAATATCAACACGGTGTAGGGCAAGTCATGACAGATGGTATTAGAGCCAATCCATAGCCGAAAATGGGGAGGTGTGCACAAGCCCATGAAATCTAAAGGAATCCAAAGAAGTTGCAGTACAATTTTGGAGATTATGCATGACAGAAAGAATAAACTTGAGGTAACAAGTGAAGAGGTTAAACCAATATGTATAAGCAAAGCAGCAGATGTATTTCCTTTGGATGTGGCAGTAGACTGTACGGTAATTTTTGACTTTCTTCTCCCCATATGTTTATTTATTATGATATAATTTAAAAAGGCTTTTGACTTTTGAGTGCTTAAACTTTTAGAAGCACTATATTTATGGTGCACATTACTTCTATTGTAGATCTAGATTCAGAATCTAATAGGTTCAAGTAAAGATACTGAACGATCTAGAATGGAGTGGATAATACTTGACTGCTTATGTTTTTTATCCATTTCATTTATGCTGTGAAAAGTTTTAGAAAATCACGGCTGCAAATGAACCAAGATGTTCATAAAGAACTTTGGTTCAGCTCCGTATTGGACTCGTTTGTTTAGTTGATGAACTGAGACTGAGTTCAATAATAATGCTTGAGAAAAGAATGAGGCAAACCTAAACAAACTCAAGCTTAATTTAGCTAGGCTGGTGAATATAAATGTTCCATGTGCTATCATTGTAATTGCAGGTTGATATTTTTACATGTCAAAGGTGCTACATAGACTAGGGGAGAAAAAGAACATAGATTGAAGCTGTAAGAAAAGATAGGGTTGCCTTTGGCCCTATGTATAACCCCAGAAAAAAGATGTGCTCACACAGCTGATATGGTTTGCAGGAAAGAAGCTTCATTAAGTTGAGTTATATAGAAAAAAAAATTTCATTAAGTTGAGTTATATACTAAAAATTTACTTTCCAATCATTACCAGAACTGACAGTTCCAAATATACAAATGACATATGTCACAGCAAATGGAAGAGGAAAAAAAAAGGAATTTTAATATTTTGGAATATAAAAAATACCAAACAGCAAAAGAACAGGAATACAAACCTGAACTTTGGCCAATAAACTGGGTAGCTTTAACAAATTCTCCAATTTTTGCCAATGCGTCCATTATGTCCCTGAAGCGAGTGTCATTATGCCAAGGTGGATAAAGTTTTGAATTAAAAAATAAAATAAGAAAGACACACCATTGACAATTCAAAATGGTTGTCTGAAGTCAGCATGAAAAAAAAATATAAGTTTGAATATACCAATGTATCATCATCACCTGACACTTCCCCTAAGTTTGAGAAAATGATAACCCTCGAGTTTTGTGAATCTTTTGTTTCTGCAATAGAACATTCAGTATTAAAATCTCCAGAAACAACAAATGTTCTTTCTTTCAGTCACAGATAAGAAAACCAAATTAGCATTGAAAATACACCCATCTAATTTTCAGTCATTTTTATTCTACAAATAAACACAAAGAGACATTAAATAAATCACAATGCTCAATAGTATTAAGCACAAACTCAAGTATATTGAAACTCTTATTCTATCTTGAACCCAGAGTAAAGGATTATTCATATCATAGAAAAATTGAATAGTTAAATAATGATCCATCCAACTGAGTAGATTTTTCCAGGTGAAAGAGAGTCATTCAAATGCACAACGAAAGAAAAACAGATAACAGAGTGAAACAGTAAATTTGTTTTCTAAACAGATAATTGATATTGGCTTAATAATACAGGTTTAGCATAGGGGTCATTAATTGGTAGTTGGTACATTGGTAAAAGCTCACACTGACAATTTTTAGGATGTGGGTTTGACTCTAAGAGCAGGCACTTCAAGAAAAATAATGCTAAAAGTTAGGACTGTCTCCGGTCTTTCCTTCTCAGCACTCACAAAGGCAGGACCAGCATTAGGTATGATGACCTATTTTTGGCCTCTTTTCATTTTGACATGACTAACAGAAATTCAATCCAGTTTTGTGAACCCTCAGATGCAATTCTTAATTCAGTCACAAAATCCCACCCATCTATGTTTAGAGCTAGCAGGAAGTCAAGATAAACAATCAGGGATAATTACTAAACTGAAAGTGAAGTGTAAAGGTTTATGTGAACCAACTAAAAATATAAGCTTTGGTGATCAAGAAAAGAGAACTAAAAATAAAACCAGTGAAGTTGGGTAAAGAATTGACTGCCCATATTCTTGTCATGGAATTTTATACAAACAAACAAGTCCGCAATCAGTCCACAAAAATATCAGTATGAACTATGAAATAGAGACAGAAAGTAAAAACCATGTTATTGCAAATCCAAAACAGCATTAAATGACAGAATAGTAAGATGACGTGCCACATACTGAAATGATCAATCAGTACTTCTAACATTTTTGACAATTTCGGACTAGGAGCACCATGAGACAAGCTATGTTGCATTGAAAGCTCTGCTTTCCCGATAACTTCATTTCTACTCATAAGTCGTGCAAAAGACCTGCAACTCATTTTGACTTCTACTTTCAATCCATTAAGGCCATGACAATCTCTCTCAATATTAATCAAGCAGATAAACATATCTAATTCAAGAAATATGGCAAGAGAAGCAAAGTCATACAAGAAAAGAATTATAAGTAAATATATATAATAAGAGTTTTCGTAGGAAGTTCGAACCTAATTTTTTTAATGCATTGAGCCATTAATATGTGTCTGTATGTGTATGTGCGTATATATATAATATATGTATATATATTACTAATTTAACTTGGAAAAAGTTAATGGTCTCACTGTTTTGTGGCATGATTGATGGCGTCAGCCACTCAAAACTTTTAATTTAACTGCTAAAACTGTGTTGCGTGTTTTTTATGATTTACCTGCCAATGTTGTATAAATTAGCCATGTAATGCCTACCAGGTCAGAAGTCAAATATGTATACAATTATAAGCCTTTCTCTCTTTCTCTCTCTCTCTCTCTCTCTCTCTCTCTAAATCAGCACTATTGAGTTCTCAAATCAGCACCTTATAAGTCTCAAATCAGCACAATTAATTTCTCAAAACAACACCTTATTAAACCCAAATCAGCACTATTTAATTACCAAATCAGCACTATTAAAATCTCAAATCAGCCCCTTAAATTTCTCAAGTCAGCAACATGCATATTTCAGAAAATAGTTTCAGCAATTCAGCATTTTAAATGGCAGCTATATAGAGCAATTTAGAACAGCCAAACTCAATTTCCAGCAACTTTAGATTTATGGCAGCAAGTTGAACAATTCAACAAAGTAGATTTTCTGGCAGCATTAAAATTCTGGTAAAACAGATTTCAAACAGCAAGTATACCATCTAGAACACAATTTTAAGCAAGTCAAATAGCTATAACAGATTTTCCAACAACTTTACCATCCAACCCAGAATTCTATCCCTAAAGCAAAATAACATCAAAACTCATAATAGAATATTAGCAATTCAAACCCTCAATAACAGAATGGCAAATTAAGTCCTCAATAATAGAATAGCAAATCAAATCCATAAGAGTGCGCCTATGAGAGGTGTGTGTCAACAAGTAAGCCCTAACAAGTGCGCCTGTGATGGTGTGCATATATATATATAGAGAGAGAAACTAACCTTAGAGTTGTTTTCAAAAGAACCAAACATGCCCTTAACAGATTGCTTTCAAAAAAGTTCTATATATCTCTTGTAGAGATACAACCACAAAAACAAGCAAAAAGCCCCAAAATACGATTATCCCTAAGGCTGAGCTGCAAGTAAATAAATGTTATATTTTCAGTGTCAATGGAATTAGATATTCAAATATTATATATTATATTTTCAGTATCAATGGAATTAGATATTCAAATATTATACTTTGGAATACTTACTAATCTTGATAAACTTGCTAGGTCATGCAATTGAATTTCCATGAGCTTGCCCAAGCAAATAACGGCTGGAGGAATCTGCCCTATACAAGGGTGCTTCGGATTTAAAGACAAAATCGACCCACACTTTCCAACAATCAGAACCCAGTGGTGCATCACCAATGAGCGTAGAAGGATCTGAGGAAACAACTTCACCAGTAGCAACAAGTAATCCTGTCCCATTGTAATGGAATAACTCGCAATCTTTTCTTTCAACATTTTCAGTAGATGGGACACGTGGTGAAGCATTGGGACAAGATTGGTTATTAGCATTCTGTGTTTGGCATGAAAAAAAAGAAAAATAATTATGACAAAGCATTTTTAATAGAAATGATGACAACGCATTCTTATTTTCACTTACCAACAATGATCTAAACTCTTGCATTTGTTCCCTCATCTCTTCCCTCATTTGGTCCCTCATCTCTTCCCTCATTTGCTCTCTCATTTCCTCCCTCATCTCTTCCCTCATTTTCTCCCTTTCAAGTCGCATTGCTTCCAACATTTGCTCCCTTTGGTCCCGTATCATTGCTTCAAATTTCTTTTCATATATTTGGAAATTTTCTTGTTGTTGTACTTGGGTTTTCAATTTTGTAAGTGTTACCCCAAACCCAAGCCCTCTCACTCTTCCTCGATGTTCTGAACCAAATACATGATTGATGGCATCGTCATGAATTCCTGCACTTTGAGTCGTTTGGGAATATGTCTTAATTATTTCCTAAAATTTCATATTTTAAACACACGCATTAGTAATTTAATATAATAAATATAAATGATTAACTTAAATTAAAAAACCTAAACATGTTACCACAGTCTCCTTGACTTGTTCATTTATGGGCTGACCATCCTTTCTCATATGCGCTTTAATCCACACATCCACCCTTGAAATGTTATCGGGCATGTCAGACTCTTTTCTCTACATACCCAAACATGCACGTTTCAATTATTTGTGCTACTAAATCACAAGAACTATGGTTAGCATTAAATAAGTGAAGAAAATAAACATTCATTATTACCATTGAATCTTCTAATCGAGCATAGCCTAATCGGCTTGCTGTGTGTGGGGTAGTTATTTTGCTCCTCAATTCTTGTTTTTGTTTTCTTTCTTTCTGTAAATACAAAAAAGTTGCTAATTTATATAGGTCATGAAAATATATATATATATATATATATATATATATATATATATATATAATTAAAAAGTGCATATAAATACTCACAGCATGCTCCTCCGATAATCGATTGGCAACAAATTCTTGCCACTCATCCACTGAATTTATATTATCGGGCTTCATTAAGGCAATGGCTCGTCAATTACTTCTCATGGACAACACATTATTTGTTGTATTTGATTTGTGATTGCGCCACGCCTTTCCCATCAATCCAAATGATACGCTGACATGACAGTCGGCAACATCGAATCTTAGCTGCAAATATATATCAAATTATCAAATAAATATCCTACTATCATAGGGAGAACATGTTTTTATTCTTCTAATAGAGAATCAGACACATCCTTCTACTAGCAAATTAGTAAAAATAAAATACCTTTATAATATCCCATAATTCTTGTAATAGAGACTTAGGCACATCCTTCCAGCTTTTAATTGTTATGGGAACCCTCTCACGTGCTAGAACCCAAAGGCAAGAACTATACTTCTTACTATTATCACCAACTGGCTGCCCCCTTTCATTAAAATCCACAACTAGGCGCTCATTTGGTGTGGATGCTATCTTGTACAGTTGAGACTTTCCCCTACCCTTTCTTTTCTTTGTATTTGATTTAGCCTCAATGGAAGGTCCTTAAGAAGTAACGGGATCGGGTGAAACCCCACCAACTCTAAATTGATCGCCTGA
The DNA here is from genome assembly GCA_026545225.1 of Cornus controversa. Classification (NCBI taxonomy): domain Eukaryota; kingdom Viridiplantae; phylum Streptophyta; class Magnoliopsida; order Cornales; family Cornaceae; genus Cornus; species Cornus controversa. Next base: position 14,929,066 of record CM048848.1, read on the forward strand.
AGGTGTCCTTGGAGAATTTGAACCCCCGCCAGAAATGCGTACAACTGAGGGTGTACATATCATTGCAGCCATAGCTGCTCGATGATTTCGTTCTGCACGTTTCTCACACTGTCTAGATGACTTCATTCAAGTACATGCATTAAAAGAAGAAGAACATTAAAAATACGCATGTTTAAAGTTGATACTTAAATCAAAACAATTAATTTAAGATAAAACAACATTAAGTAAGATTGATACTTACTTCAGGATGTTCAGACATAGTAAAAATCTTTAGATGACCTGTAATCTTATCAAAGGAGTAATAATTCAGTTTATATTGGAGGCGCCACTATTGATTTAGAAAAAGAGCACCAGAAACAAGATATTACCAGTTTAAGATGGAATTTAATGCAAATTTAGATAGGTACATAATCACAACCATTCAGTTTCATCAAAAAATATGCTACAAGTAAACAATTACAAACCAAAAAATATAACCAAGTAACCAAATACCCATTTGAAAATATTCTACAATGTTATGCCCTCACAATCAAGTCGTACATGATGTTCGCCATCATCAAGAATTTCACATTCAAGTCTTGATATATCTAATGGAGCATAAGGCATATAAGCATTCTCTTCAAAAGTGTCCAAGTCAATTTTGCCTCTTGGTGGTACTTTAAGTACCACATACCAACTTGACGTTTCAGTATCCCTAGAATAAAACACTTGCTTAGCCTGTGACGCAAGGATAAATGGATCACTTTCAAATTGACTTTGACCTTCATGAAGGTTCACTAATGTAAATCCATATTCAACTTTGATGCCGTTTCTAATATTTGCCCAGTCACAATGAAATAACGGTACTTGAAATGAGTAGTAGTCTAACAAAATTATATCTTTCAGAACACCATAGTAAGATATTTTTTCAACAACTTGATTTGTGTCTCTTGCACTAGATCGACATATAGTTTCAGCTTCAATGGAAACACCACTATTTTATGTGCTTCTCTCGATATCCTTGGTGTGAAATCGATGGCCATTCACAATATAACCAGAATAAGAAATTACATCGTTCCTAGGCCCATTTGAAAGCCCCTTTAGCATCATTGACACATTACTACTTGCATTAATCATAGTTTTGAACCATGAACTGAAGGTCTCCATGTGTTTCTTTTGTAGAGTGCTTTCATTCCTTGCAAGACAACTGTCCAAACCCTTGAGTTCCTCCACATGCTTTCTAATAAGAAAATAACATGGTTAAGTATTTTGTTTTTCAATAATAGTTATAAATTAAAAAAATTTCGTACCATCTTACTTTAAATATGATTCCACCTCCTCATTGTTGAATAATACATAACGGTGAGCAATGGCTAACATGTCACTAGACATGGTTTTTGAAATTCCCTTAGAAAGTGGGCGTCCTCCTTCTATTGTTTCAGTTTCAATATCTTCATTTCGAGAATGACGAACACCAATTTCAGGGACTTGTTTCATGTGCTCACTACAAAATTGAATGCACTCTTCTACCAAGTACTTTTCTGCTATGCACCCCTCAGGTCTTGCTCGATTTTTAACATATCCTTTATAAACTTTCATCATCCTAAATATAACGATAGAATTATATATATGTAAATTAAATAATATTTGTAATTGCATAACATATATAAAAGAATGTTATAAATAAATTATCTCTCAAATGGGTACATCCAACGAAATTGTACTGGTCCACATAAACGAGCTTCTCGTGCAATATGAATGGTAACGTGTACCATAATCTCGAAGAAAGACGGTGGGAAGAACCTTTCAAACATACATAAAGTTTCGACAATTTCATTTTCAATTTTTTCCAATTGATTCCTATCAATCACCCTTTGACATATTTCATGAAAATGAGATGATTAGTTGACTGTCTTGAAAAGAAAAATATTTTGACACAGAAACTTAAAAAGAGGAAAGTAGACAATAATATACATAAACACTCAACACACATATATACAGTTATACACATGTACATATGCATTTAACAGTGGATTTTATGATAAATTTACCTTTTGTAGTGGAATAAGAGAGACAGAGTTTATTGGAATCCCAAAGTGTCTGCGTTAGAGGCCTCTCGTGAATTTCAAACCCTAAAAATCCAACAAACAAACAAAAAAAAAACCAAGGAAATTAAACCCCAAAACCATTTACAATATCTGAAAATATTGAGAAAAAATCCTATTTGTTTGATCAGGAAACAGAGGAAAAGAGAAGAAAATTTACTCACACTACACGTTGTTTAGTTAGCTCTGAAGAAAACATAAAATTGAACTTCAGCACTAACTTGTACGAAATTGAACATGAGGGAAAACTAGCTCCCATTATTTTTTCGCTAATTAGTTCCCATTTTCTTAATTAGTTTCAATTTCTTAGCATCCAAACAAAATGAGAACAGTCAAAGAGAAACTCACATAAAGCTATCTCTCTTCCATTACCACCACTAACTGAGTATCTAGCAGAGACACCACATAGCCCTTTTATAGGTTTATGCAATTTGAAATTTAAATCTTTACATTATTTGAGTAGCAACCACCACATAGGGACTAAGAAGAGTTTGATTACTGGAACAGTTGCAATAGTTCCTACTTCCTACACCAAATTTAGATAGGACCTTCTTCCTTCATAGATGATCACATTTATGAAGATCACAATTCTTCGCGTGTATGACATGATCTTTGGTCAACTAGGTTAAGTTTTTAAACAAAGCCAGTATTTGGAAGATACATGAAACTTAGGCCTTAATACATAATGCAACATAAGACACAAGACAAATCATTAACAAGACAGTTGTATGGGCTGAAAATTTTGAATCTCATGTTTCAGAGTGTGGAAAACACATTAGACACCTGCTTTCGATTGGATCACATCAGACTGGAACCACACTTCTAACCTTAAAACTTCCAAGGTCAAAATCATTTAAAGTTTCAATTAAAATATAGATAGATACTATATAAACATCTATAGCTGTTGATCAACCTATGATTGCAGGAAAAAAGATGAAATGAAGATTAGGACAATAAACCCAGCACGTGTTAACAATCTGAATAAAGCATGTTTCTTTCATACAGTGAAACACTAGTTCAGAAGATTACTTCTAGAGTTCAAAGCTGGACTAGCAACTACCTTTCCTTTGCTGGTAGGTTGCAATTAATCAGATCAGTTTATATTGGGCTTCAATTTTTGTTTTGCCTAAGGCTGTTATGAAGGAGATTGCTGCGGTTATGAGGAAATTCTTGTGGAAAGGATCAGATTTGTCCAAGGGTGGAGAAAAGGTTTCTTGGCAAGGGGTTTGCACTCCAACAAATGAGGGAGGTTTGGGGGTGAAGGATGTGGTTACATGGAATAAGGCTGCTATGGCTAATCATATGTGGAGGGTGATCCAACCACAATCTTCTTCTCTTTGGGTTCAGTGGGTAAAACATCATTTACTAAGGAATAGAAATTTTTGGAGTGTGAATTTACCAACTGATTGCTCCTGGACTTGGAGGAAATTGTTGAAGTTAAGAAGTATGTGTAGGAAATATGTTCAATAACTTCATTATGGTATGATTATTGGCTTCCTTGTGGCCCTTTGTGTATGAAATATAATAGGAGGATGCTCACTGATGCTGGATTGGGGGAACATGAAATGGTTGCTTCAGTTATTCAAAACGGGACTTGGGTGTGGCCTTCAACAAATACTCTGGAATGGATGGATTTAAGGGGAGGTATCCCTAATGAGTTGCAGCCTTGTGGTGGGCCGGATAAGATTATTTGGCAACCGAGTAGGGGTGAGTTTTCCATTCAGGCTACTTGGGAAGATTTGAGGCAACATTGCAATAGAGTGGATTGGAATGAGATTGTGTGGTTTCCATCAAATATCCCTAAACATGCTTTTAATCTGTGGGTAGTGAGTCATAACAGAATTCAGACGCAGCAGCGGCTTATGCAATGGGGGGTTCTGAATTATGGCACCTGTGTGTTTTGTAGAAGCAGAGTGGAGGATAGGGACCATCTTTTCTTTGAATGCAGTTTTACTAAGAGGCTGTGGAGGTCTGTTTCAGTTAAGGGTGCTCTGCAATGGCCTGAGATCTGCTGGGAAGGTATGCTGCAGTGGGCTTGTTTAACTATTACATGAAAGACTATGGTTTCAATGGTAAATAAATTGGTGTTTGCGGCTACTATATATGACATATGGCATGAGAGAAATAGGAGAATCTTTGAGGATGAATTTAGAACTTGGGAGAATATTAAGGCTGCTATTATCTATGGGGTTAGATGCAAGCTGATGTCATCAAGGAATTGACCAAGATCTACTATTAATCAATGGATTAGAATCGAATGGAGGCTTTCGGAGGAAATCTTTGTTCCATGATTTGTTGCTTTAGTTGGGGCTGTTTGAGAAAGTATCTTGGGGGGTCGATAAGAAGATTTATGGAGTTAAGTAGCATTTTGCTGGATAGTGGAATTTTGGAGGTTGAGCAGATGTTTTGATTCATGTTTTCAAAATTTCTATGTTGAGGATTTGCAGGTGCAACGAGGGGAGGTTAGCTGAGCGATGCTGGTGGGGGGGTTGGGATGTTGATTCCCGGCAGTTAGATGTTGGCCTAATATTTTGGATGCTGGAGGAATGGAGGAGCAGGTACTATCACAAGGTTTGTGTGTTTTATTTTTTCTGTGCAAATTTGTGTTTGTTGTTGGGGCTTGGAGTATGCTTGTGTGCTGTGCATTTTTTTGTTTGTTGTGAAAGGTTGTGTTGGAGGGTGGTTGTTGGATTTGCTGGGTGTTATAGGATGGAGAAGGAGGTGGGTCAAGTACCATTTGGTAAGTATGTTGGTAGGGTCATCAGGTTTGCAGTTCTCTAATCTGCTGAAATGGCTCAACAAACACATATTAGGAGTTCTTGCTACAGATGCTGATTGTGTATACGTTGAGGGGATGTTGTGCATGTTATTATGCAATATGTGTTCAGCTTGTGGGGGAGAAATCAGAAGGAGCACAAAGGAAAACAGGGGCTGTAGCTATCTGTGGGAGCTAGGCTTGGTTCAGCCTGTGTACTGCAGAAGTGTTCTAAACTACAAGATTACTGCAGCTGGGCATTTTTGATTGTGTATTCTACTCTTGCTGCAGCTGGGTCTAATGTTACGTGGGTTTGCTTTGATGGGTGTGTGTGCATATAATCATTCTGTGTTTCAGGTGGTGGGGGGAGCAGTTAGAAGGAGCTCAATATTGCTGGTTGGAGTGCTAGTTGCTAGCTTGGCAGTCAGGGAGGAGTGCATGCTCGGTGGGGGGTTTGTTTGCATGTTCTGGTATCTAATGGTGAAATCAAACAGAAGATACAGGGGCTCTAAGTGGCTGAGGTACTATTCCTGGATCAAAAAGGAGTACATCAGAATTTACTCTGCATTTGCTGTTTATGTCTTCCCTGATGGGCTATTGTGTTAGTTACTATGCTCGTTGGGGGAAGAAAAAAAATGGAATCCAGCATACACCAACTGTATTCTTTCTACCTTATTCGTGGAGAAGGGGTATACTAATAGTTGTTTATGGTAGTAATATTCTTGTAGGACTAAGCTCTATGGGATATAGATTTCTTTTATGGATTTTGTACTTATGGTGGATATAGGGATTCCACAGTTGTTCATCCCCCTTGGGGAATGCCTCAAGTCAACATGTATATTGACTTTGGATTTGAATCTTAAATACTTACCTTTCAAAAAAAAAAAATATGAACATGAATTTATCATAAATTTGTAAAAACAATTTGAATTGCAAATATATATTTTATTTTATAAATTTGTAATAACAGTTGAATTATAGTTTCGATTTTGAACTGTTCCATAATGAGATGAGGGAGCATTGCTTCAGGATTCTATGTCATTTACAAGCAATTTAGTAATTTTTAAATCTTAAAAACTTAAAGAGTGTTACTGCAAGCCAATCTTAAGAGCAATTTAGTAATTTGAAAGATACATTTAATTGCCAGCTAAGTTAGCTAACTATGGTTAGGCCGTTACCTTCACTTCAAAGTAGTTCAGAAAATAATATTATTTTAGATGGTAATGGGAAATTTTTTTATAATCAAGGAAAGTTTTACGCAATTAACTAATACAAAAATACACATCAAATATATAAAAAATAAATAATAAGAGGAGATTAGTGAACCTGAATAGGAGTTGATTTCGGAATTCAAACTGAAGCTCAAAAATGGTTCGAAGATCCCTATCTTAGTGGAATATCAGTGGAAACCCCTGTTATGTACATTATGTCATAGTTTTGGGCATTCCAATAAGAATTGTGAATTGAAGAAAGAGGAAATGGAAAAGAATAAAGTATTGGAACAGGAGTCTGCTGGTACACAAATTTGGAGGGTGGTGAATAAGAAGAGGAATAAAGCTGACAACAATGCTCAGGAAAACATGATGGGCAGCATTGACCAAGAGCATACTGGTAAACATAATGGTGATGGGAATGTTAATCAGTTTCAGGCATTGAGTGGTTTAGAAGAGGAAAGTGAAGATGGGGACCTGGAAGATGAGAAAGACAAAGTTAAGCCTATGGATGAGAATCTGAATAGGGCTGAAACAACAGATGATTGTGTCTTAGCTAATGCACCTGATATGCAGCAGAATGGGGATGGGATGATTGTTGCTGAAGATGCTATGGCTGAGGGTATTGTTGATATAGCTACTACTAAAATTGGAGTCTCTAAAGCTACTGGAGGTAAGCGATTAATTCCTGCAATTAGTATTATCTCTAAGCACATGGATGATGGTAGGGAGAAACCTAAACTAGTAAAGGCCAAGAGGGGTAAGAGAATTGATATCCCTCGGCAAGGGGATGAGGTGGTGCTTGTAAATTTGAATAGTCAATGATGAATTTGGGGACATGGAATATTAATGGGCTTAATAGTGCCCTTAAACAAAATGAAATGAGGAGGGTGCTAAAACAGTATTATTTCTCTCTTTTGTGTCTTGTGGAAACAAAAGTAAAATGGCAAAATGTGGATAAGGTCATTAGGTGTGTAGCTCCAGGTTGGGGCTTAATTCATAACTATAATTATGCTCCAAATGGTAGAATATGGGTTATGTGGGATAAGGATAAATTGGAGGTTTCCTGTATTAACAGCACTGCTCAAGGTATTCATTGCAGAATTGTGGATAAGCTTGGTTTGTTTAGCTGTTTTGCTACTTTTATATATGGATCAAACTGTTATGTGGAAAGAAGGCATTTGTGGACAGAAATGGTTGCTCTTGCTGTGTCTCATAAAAATGACCCTTGGTTTTTAGCTGGGGATTTTAATGCTATCAGATTTAGACATGAAAGGTTGGGGGGTCTACTGAATGGTCTGACAATATGAAAGAGTTTGGATCATGCATTGAAGAGGCAGAGCTAAGTGATTTGAGGCACACAGGTATGAAGTTTACCTGGTCTAATGCTGGGGAATGCAGTACAACATGTCTGAAGTTGTTTTCGATCCCTCTAGTATTTCTGATAATGCTCTGATTATTTTGAAATTGTACTCTAAAGTGAAGCAATCCAAGAAGGCCTTCAGATTAAACAATTTCTTGATGGAACACCCTGACTTCCTTTCTACTATTTCCAAAGTCTGGAATTGCAAGATCAAAGGTACACCTATGTTTGGAGTGGTTCAGAAACTAAAGATGTTGAAAGCTGAGTTAAAGAAACTAAATTTGAAGCACTTTGAAGATCTGCCAAGCAAAGTTAAGGAAGCCAGATTGAAGCTGGGAAATGTTCAAAGACAAATTGATAACAATCCCCTTCAAAATGATTTACAAGAAGAGAAGAAAACATGTCTGCACATCTATCAGATAATGATGAAAGCAGAAGAGACTTTCTTTAGACAACAATCTAGAATACAGTGGTTTCACTTGGGGGATAAGAATACTCCTTTCTTCCATAAACAAGCTACCCAAAGAAGGAAACATAATGCTATTATGTCAATTACTACAGAGGATGGGCATAGGATTGATCAGAAAAGTGAGGTTGCTGATGAAATTATCAATTTCTAAAAATCTTTTAAGCAGACAAAGTGAAGTTGGAGAAATGCTTGATTTGCAACAATACATCTCTAAGCCTATTATAGAAGAGCAAGCTCAGAGAATGCAAAGGCAAGTAACTAAAGAGGAGGTTCAAGAAACTATTATCTCTTTGAAGGATGATAAAGCTGCGGAAAGTGATGGGTATAATGCCCTTTTTTTCAAAAGAACATGGCATATTATAGGGGCTGATGTTACTAAAGCTATATTGAATTTCTTTTCAACAGGAAAGCTTTTGAAGGAGGTGAATTCTACAATTATCACATTAGTCCCCAAGGTTCAGAATCCTACTTTTGTTGGTGATTTCAGACCTATCTCAGTTTGTAATGTGCTGTATAAGTGTATTGCCAAGATTATTGCTAACAGGATAAAAACCTGTTCTGGGTACATGTATTAGCAACAACTAAGGGGCTTTTGTTCCTGGTAGGAGTATCACAGATAACATATTGCTTGCTCAGGAATTACTAAGGAATTACCATAGAAACAATAAACCAGCCAGGGTTGCAATGAAGGTGGATCTTAAAAAGGCCTATGATACTATGTCATGGAGATTCATGGAGGCTACTCTAAAGGCCTTCAAATTTCCAGAGAAGATTATAAAGTGGATTCTGACCTGTATGACCACTACTAAGTTCTCCATTAATTTGAATGGCAGCTTAGAAGGATACTTTGAGAATGGGAAGGGGTTAAGACAAGGTGATCCAATGTCACCCTATTTATTTGTTATGGGGATGGAGGTTCTTACAGGTATAATAAAGTAGTAGATTGATCAAGGACAGTTTGATTATCGCTGGAAGTGCTCTGAACAAAAAATTTTTAGCTTGATTTTTGTTGATGATCTGATGTTATTCTCAGTTGGAAATGTAAACTTTATAAGGGTTTTGAAGGGTGCTATCCATTCTTTTGGGGCTACGTCTGGTTTAATGCTGAATTTCTCAAAGAGTGTGTTGTTTCATTTAGGATTAGATAAAAACTATTATGATCAAATCCTATCTGAATTGCATTTTTTTGTTGGATTCCTCCCAGTTCAATACTTCGGAATCCCTCATCTATCATCTAAACTAAAGAAGGAGCATTGTAGTTCCTTGGTTGAGAGAATTACTAATAGAATCAGATCATGGACTAGTAGGTATATATCTTATGCTGGAAGGATGCAATTGATAAGCTCTGCTCTGTGTTATTTTCTGTTCAAGTATACTGGCCTTCTACTTTTGTGCTGCCAAAATCCATTATGAAAGAAATATCTGCTATCATGAGAAGGTTCTTGTGAAAAGGTCAAAGTCTGAATGAAGGGGGTAATAAAGTGGCGTGGAAGGATATTTGTTTACCCAAATCAGATGGGGGCTGGGTATTAAAGATATTGAGGTGTGGAATGCAACAGCAATGGCTAAGCACCTTTGGAAAGTTATTCAACCTAACTCAGATTCTCTTTGGGTTGCCTGGGTCAAATCTTATCTGATAAAAAATAGAAATTTCTGGACTCTTAAAATACCATCAGACTGCTCATAGACTTGGAGGAGAATTTTGAAAATGAGGGGCACTCTGAGACTTGCTGTCCACTATAAGATAGGGAATGGTATATTAACTTCTCTTTGGTATGATAATTGGCTTTCGGATGGGCCTATAGAGTTAAAGTATCACAATAGAATTATAAGAGATTCAGGAATGGGCACGGATACTGTAGTGGCTGATGTTATTCAAGGTAGTGAATGGCACTGGCCTGTTACTAACACCATGGAATGGATGAGCTTGAGAAGCAGTATTCCTACTGAATTTAAACCTAACTCCTTTTAGGAGGATAAGATTGAGTGGGTGTCTGGTAAGGGTATATTCACTATTAAATCAACTTGGGAGTTTCTTAGACACAAGCAGAGTAAAGTTAATTGGAGGGACATAGTCTGGTTCAAGCATGTGATTCCAAAGCATGCACTCTTACTGTGGTTGGTGATTCAAGATAGGATATGGACTCAGAGCAGATTGATGAAACTGGGATTGGTGCAAATAAGATGTTGTGTGTTTTGCAATCATATTATTGAAGACAGAGAGCACCTATTAGGTATGAATGTGGATTTACTTGCAGGATCTGGCATACAATAAGAAGCAAATGTTGGATGCAATGGCCGGAGGGGTGGAATGCTATGGTGCAGTGGGCTTCATTGGTGCTAAAGGGGAGGTCTCTGGTAGCTACTATCAACAGGTTGGCCTTTGCTACTACGATCTATGAGGTGTGGAGAGAAAGGAACAAGAGGATTTATGCAGATGAGTATAGGACTGAGGCAGCCATCATCAATGAGATTATCCAAGTAGTAAGATTTTGACTGTTCTCCCTATCTAATTTTGATAAAAATCGAATGCATTTATGGATCCAAAAAGAATGGAACCTTCCCAAATCTATTTGGCAGACCTGAAGCCAAGAGTAATTATGCAAAAGCTGCTTGGTATTGGTATGGAGGTGCAGCAGTCAGGTTTGATAAACTGGCGTCCAAATTCTGATATGGGGTTAGTCTTTGGGAAGCAATATACAAATATTGTGTTATCCTTGGGATCCAGTTTATTTTTGAGAATCCCAATCTCTAGCAGAAAGTGGTGGAGCTATTTGAAGTTGGAAGGGACTGTGATAGGTTTCTACTATTTGCACACGTTAATTGTAAGGGCTAGAGCTGTAGAAGTGTTTCAAATATTATTATATTATGTTGTCACAATTATGTTAGCATATGCTATAGAGTCTTGGATGTATTCAATATGTCCAATGGAGGATTGGGATTGTGTTTCATGTGGGATGGTGAGTCTTATTGTAAGTTGTAGGTTCCTGATGTGGTTCATGCTTCTATGGTGGGTTTGGGGGTTCCACTTAAGTTTGTGGAGTTTTCTTGGGGTATACCCCTCGTAGGCTGTATGGCTTTTGCCGTCCTTGGTTTTGTAATTGACCAGCTTAACTTTCAAAAAAAAAAAAGAAAAAAAAGAAAGGCTCCTGAATAATATTGCTAAGGGTTGGATGATGGAGCATAATTATCAATTCTCTACTAGAGGGAGGATTTGGGTATGTTGGGATAATAATCGTGTGGAGGTGAATGTTTTAAAAATAAGTGACCAGTTCATTCATTGTTATGATAAGGTGAGAGGTAGCTCTTGTAATTTTGTGGCTACTTGGATCTATGGTGATAATTGTAGTATGAAAAGAAGGTTGCTATGGTCTGAATTACTGAATTTGGCTCAAGATCACGCTAATGATGCTTGATTGCTGGCTAGGAATTTTAATGCAATTAGGTTCAGACATGAGAAACTGGGTGGTTCTACTGGGTGGACAGAGAGTATGAAGGAGTTTGGAGAGTGTATTGATGCTGCTGAGCTCCTGGATTTAAAGATTCTGGAGTCAAGTTTACCTGGTCCAATTCTACTTTATTTAGGAAACTAGACAGAATCCTAGTCAATGATTGTTGGGTTTCCACGTTTAATAACTCTAAAGCTATTATTGAAACTGCTTGTCTATTTGACCATTCTCTTATGCTGGTGAAGATTGACTCTGGTACCCAGAAGCATAAATTTAAAAACCTTTCAAATTTAATAACCATCTCATTGAGCATCCTGATTTCTATCCTTTGGTAGCTGAGGTGTGGCATAAAAAAGTGCAGGGTACTCCTATGTTTAGAGTAACCCAGAAGTTTAAAATGATTAAAGCTGGTTTAAAAGTGTTAAATGGTAGTCATTTCAATGACTTATCCAACAAAGTGAATAATGCGAGGAGGGATTTAGCAGATAAATAGAGGCAGCTTGATGGAGACCCTATTAACATTCTGCTACAAGTGGAGGAGAGGAATTGTTTCCACAAATTGCAGAATTTGGTAAAAGTTGAAGAGTCTTTATATAGACAGTAATCTAGAATACAGTGGTTGCAATTGGGGGATAGAAACACAAAGTATTTCCATAAAGTTGTTGTGAACAGAAGGCAACACAATAACATTCTGTTAATTGTTAATGATGAGGGCCAGAGACCGGGAACAAAAAGATTTGGTTGTGGAGGAAATCTTGAAGTTTTATAAGCGATTATTAAGTAAAGATGGTGATGAACAGGTTATTCCTGACTTAAGCAATTATGTTCAATCTCTAATAACAGAAGATCAAAGGATGAATATGTTGAGGCCTGTGACTGATGAGGAAATTAAACAAACATTCTTTTCCCTGAAAGATGACAAGGCTCCTAGTAGTGATGGGTTTAATGCAGTGTTCTATAAGAAGACTTGGCATATTGTGGGACAGGAGGTTACTAAAGCGGTGCAATCTTTTTTCATCACTGGCCGGGAAGCTGCTTAAGGAGATAAATGCAACAATTCTTACTCTTATTCCTAAGGTTGAGAACCCTACTTATGTTTCTGACTTTTGACCTATCTCCGTGTGCAACACTTTATATAAGTATATAATCAAGCTAGAGTGGAGTTGGATAATGTTCATATTGGCCCTTACATGAAATTTTTGTAAGCCATTTAAAGTGAAAATTTTAAAATTGTAAACCATCTCTTCAAAAGCAAAATGAAACCTACTAAATATTAGGTTATAAAATTCCAGCCCTTCCTAGTACCTGGAGTACATTCTGCAGTTACGACATGCAATGAAAGATGAAAGCCATCAACAAGCAATAAAAGATGACTCACTCTACATGGAAAAATAGGACAACAGGTTTATAACTAATATGCCAACAGGTAAGACACCACTCCCCTGTTCTTTATATTTAAAAAGACGAGAAAAGAAAAACACCCTAAAAAAACTTAATGAATTTTCAATGTTGAACAGAGTACATGACATATTTTCTTCTTCTTCTTCTTGTTTTTTTATTTTTTATTTTTATTTTAAATATGTAGATTATATGCCATATTGGTCAATCAGGAATCAAAAAATAAGAAATCAACAATCAGAAATAGATTGGAAGTATATAATCTGGAATTTTTCTATTGTAGTGCATCAAGCAATAAGTGCATCAGTAACTGTGGTAGAAAATCATTTTAGCTAAATAAAATTCTATCCTTAGCCAGCCCTATTCAAATAAAATTCCATCCTTAGCCAGCCCCTTTATTAATTGCTCCCTAATTATCTTGAAAACTCTAGGCAAATAATAGGTGTCACCACTTTCAGTGACAAACATACCAACACCATTCCTCCAGCAAGCTTATTCATGGCATCAATCCTTGACTCTCACAACTTGACCCCAAAACTCATGCCACAGCCTATTAAAATCATTGATATCACTCAAGGAAATGGAGGGACTGGCACCATCATACAGATCAACTTTGCTGAAGGTTAGTTTTTTACTAAAACACACATACATGTAATTCTAAATATATATAGTATTACCTACAATAGAAAATTGTCTTAATTTCATAAGCTAAATGGGCAGTAACAATCAAATTATATTGTATGCACAACATGTTCCAATTTAATGACATGAATGGGAAAATAAGAGGTTATATAAGGTACGCATATTAGTACTAAAGTTTAGGTTCTTTGAAAAAAAATGTAGATACTACTATAGACATCTGCATACATACACACACAAACATATACACCCATGTCTTCACTTCTCCCTAATTTTTTCAGATGATAAATCCCTAATTAGATATCCCTTTTTTATATATATAAGCAACAAGATGCGCACTCATCTTTAAGACATGCATCCACTATGTCTCAAGGGGGACTTGAACCCTCAACCTCCCATATGGAAGGATGAAGAGAAACCACTTGAGCTAAAAGACTAGGTGGTAACTGGTAACCCCTAGGTAGATATCAGTAACATTTCAGTAAACCAAAGAAGAGAATTTAAGGGGCAAAAATAGAAAATTGGTTAGAAAAGTGAATGTAAGATAAACAAAAAAACATTAAAGATCTCAGATTCTTAATTATTTTCTCCAATGCAGAAGTCAAGTAATGAAGGGATAATATTCTTCTTTTTGAGTTTATGTAATTAGAGGGCATAAACAAACTTCCTTTAAAAAATGCTCTACCATCAATTTCAATAGTAATATTATTGTTCAGATGAATAATAATTATCAATTCATGAAATTATGCACTTTATATTTATCTATAGCTGAAAATGACCAGGTTGGGTGTGTGTGGTTGCAACTTGGAAGCCTTGAAATGTTACCAAAACCAAAGTACTCATGTCATTTATAATCAGCTCCTAGCAGAGGAATATTGTTATCTCTAACATCTTAACATTTTGGTTAACTCTAAACTGTAAATTTAATCACCAGTTAACTAATAAAAGAAAAGAGCTTGTCTTTTCCCAGACAAAATAAGATAGCTTGAAACAACAAAGAACAAGATATCTATATAAAATAAAATCTTAAAGCTGAATGCTGTGGCATAATTATTTTCTGACATTTATGAATGATCCCTTGCAAGATTTAGGAGTTCACATCCAAGTATCAAGGAACTATATTGGGAGTTCACATGAAAGTACGAAGAAGCTATATGGTGTTAGTCACACACTAAACTTAAAAATTTGAAAACCTGGCCTATGAATGAATAATAAATGAAGATTTTAGCTCTTTTTGAACTCTAGACAGATATCATTTTGAAGTTCCATGACCAACAATTTGAATCCCAACAAACTAATTTTCTTCAAGGACAATTAGCTAGGATTGAGAGATTAAAATGGAATCACTAATAAGCTTACCTAACAGCCCCAGATGCTCTGTAACTCCAACAACAAGAACATGAATCACTCCAAAACCTTTCACCAACAAAAGGATGATTTTAGGATTTTTGGTACCCAAAGAAAATTAAAGGACGATGTTTACTTTAACAAAATTTAGAAAAGAAGAAGAAATGTTGCTAACCTTACAAATTACGTATGAATTTGACGACCTGTGAGTACAGGTTTCACTGCGCCGAATGTGATAACTACATTATAGTCTGTAAATCTTCAGTAACTTCACTATTTCTCTCAACATTTTGTCAGCTGACTCAATCAACGAGTGAGATTAGGTTAGGGCTTTCATCGAAGGGAAAGAGATTGGGTTAGGGCTTCGATCGGTGAGTGGGATTGGGTTAGGGTTTCAATCGGTGAGTGAGATTGGGTTAGTGTGAGTTGCGCGGTGCGGAAGCGGTTGCGAAAAGTATTTTAGAACCTAGAGGGGGGGTGAATAGGATCACTTGCTCGTTTGCTTAATTTTTAATTAATTCAATTTTAAGTCCAATTAATTAAACAATTAAAGCAAGCAAATAAGTAAAGTGCAAGTAAAGAAAAGAATGCACCAAATATACGTGGAAACCCAAGGCGGGAAAAACCACGGAGGGAGGCGGCACGCCTCAGGAAACCAATTCACTATGATGAAGCAAAGTACAACAGACTCTGTCTCAGTCTCACACCCCTCTTCACTCTGTCAAGGATCTGATGCGGAACACCTCAGGCTTATGATTGCGACAACACGTCCAACTGCTGCAGACTTCCGGCTAACGTCACCACCCTTACAGAAAGGTTGCTGGAAGAACCAAAATACTCAGCAAGTATTTTGTTCCCTTCGTAGTGCAATCTGGTCACCTTTCTTCCTCAGCAAGCGAGCAAGCGAAGAACCTTCAATCCAATGTTCTGATCAGCAAATAGATTCGATGCAGTCCCTGAGCAGCTAATCAGAAGTAGAACACCATCCTAAATATCACTCGTGAGGTATGGATGTGTGTTCTTAAAAATATAAAACCCTAATTATACTGTATATATTTTCTCTCTCTTAAAAATAATATTCCAGGGCTTCTTTTTCACACACTGTGTAGAGAAAATATGGATACATATATATAGGCAAGGAAGTCCTAATTCTACTTGGAAAAGAAGTTAAATACCAAAATAGAACTTTCCTAGAAGTTTCAAACCCAATAGGAATCAGAATTTTCGTCAAAATTTATTTCCTATTTGGAACAGGCTAAGTGGGACCGGTGCCAAATAAATAGGACCGGTGGGACTTTTTGAAAACCTGCAGAACCCATCTTACCGAGAAAAGTTGGACCGGTCCTAAATATTGGGGACCGGTCCTACTTTGAAAAACCCTAAACTTTTCATTTAAACCCTGGTTTTTCAAAATAGGCTCGGAACTAAAAAGTGCAGAGTGTCCTCACCATACTTACCTGTACTCTATGGTGTTCATACTGATTTGTCAGCTTCCATGCACTTGAGTGTCAGCTCGAAGATGTTGATGATCGGTTACGTAAACTAACATGAAACTTACAACTCGATCATTCAGGTTTTGATCAACGAAATATGCCAATTACAAATTTATATGTCACAGTTAGGGCTTTGATAGTTGAGTGAGATTGAGTTTAAATTTGGTTGAGGAACAAAGATGATGGGTTCAGATTTTGGGTAGAGCTGAGGGAATGTGCATGTATAATCAGATGGCTTCGATTCGAAAGTCTGAAGTGAGAAAGAAAACTGAACACATGTGAGCCGAGGGAATGTGTATAATCAGATGGCTTCGATCGATTAGATAAAGTCTGAAGTGAGGGAGCAGAAAGTTGAACGCATGTGAGAGAGAAAAAGTGAATCTCGCGGGAAACCAAAATAAAAGCACGAAATTATTTGTTCTTATTTTTTAAAAAACTTTCAATGACGGGAAAAGCCCGTAATAAAAATAAATCTTTCTAAGACGGGCCAATGGCCCGTCGTGGAAACTCACTTTCTACTACGGGCCTAATGGCTCGTCGTGGAAACAAACTTTCTAGGGCAGGCTACACAGGCCCGTCATAGAATATACTTTTTACAACGAACTACACGGGCCCGTCGTAAAAAATCTGTCGTTAAAACCCAAAAATCTTGTAGTGGCGATAACGAAACTGTGAAGATACAGCACAATCATAAAAGCATGTGATCACCACTAAAAGTGTGCGGAGACACAGTAACGGAACTGTGAAAAATAGCACAATCACAAAAGCGTGTGTGAAATACCTCCTACAAATTTCACACTTGAGGTGGCCAGTCTCATACATAAGACATAAGAGATACCTACAACTAATAACACCAAGCATAGAATACAATGACAGAATGAAAAGAAATATGAATACTGAAAGGAAAGTCTATCTGAAGTAAATAATAATGTTAGATGAATAAAGTACGTGTCTGTGCAATACAACTTGGAAGTCCCATAACTCAAGGACCCCTTAATCGAAAAGAACAAGAGTGATTACTAAAGTTTAAATAACCGAAATAACTAGCATACCAAAAGAGTTCATATGCTGAACATGAAGAAAGAATAGAACCCTACTCTGATAACTAATGAGAGAGAAGATGTTTGCCACAATATACCAACCCGCGACTCTATCCTCACGGTGGAATCAGCTTGGGACCTGAAATATCAACAAAGTGGGTTAAACCCACGAGCAAGTTCTCTCTACTATAACACAATCAGAGAATTGGTAAACATACCCTCTATATGAGGGACAACAAATAATATATAATTATATACAAATCATTTCCTTATTTATCTCATGTTTCCAAAAATAGAAGTCGTCCTATGTACCGTCCCGACCCAACCCCTATCACACAAATTTAGAACCTATTTTTTAAGTTCAAACCAAAGGCATAAAATATAATACCTTATTAAAATTAGGCAATCCTGACATGCCTCTTATACTAACCTTAAATACCTTATTGGGTATTGACAATCCTGACATGCCATTTGGCAATCCTTACATGCCTCCCTAACTAACCTTAAATACCTTATTAGGTATTAGCAATCCTGACATGCCCCCCTAACTAACTTAAAATACCTTATTAGGTATTAGCAATCCTGACATACCCTTGACAATCCTTACATGCTTAAATCTACCTTTACACATTAATCAATCTAATGAAAGTCCAATATCCACAAGAACATAACTCATACACCTTTAAACAATATCAAGTATATCATGAACAATTATGATTTCAAAGAATACAACTAAGGAAGAAAAAATGACTAACAATTAAAAGAGCAAGCACACAATCAAATCCACAAGATACCTTAATCATCAAGGGGATCTAGACCTAGTTCTAACCTATGTTTCTAGGCCTATTATATTTTTAAGAACCCTATTTTATTATTCTGGAATTTTTTGAAAATTTTTGGAAATTAAAAAAATATTTCCAAAATAAAAGAAATGAAAATCTAATTTTGGGGCATGCTTTTTATACTAATTTAATAACGAGGGAAACTCATTTCCACTTGAAATTTAAAACCCAAGAGTATTCTGTCCCTAAAAGGTTACTTAAATTTTTTGAAATTTAAAAGCATTTAAAATTTTTTTTCTTAATTTTCTACATTTTAAAAAAAATCAAAATATTCTGGACTGGACCCAGAGGTGGGCCACTGTGCTGTGGTATATTCCCCAGCGCTCCCAATGTGCACATAGTGCGCTGTTGCGGCCTTTCCCACGATGCCCCTGCCACCGTTTGCCTCCAATTTTGCGCCATTCTTCTCCTCTTGACGTAGGCTACTTATTGGTGTGAAAAGCCCCATCAAAAATGGCCCAAAACGCAAACCCTCAATTCACAAGCTTTAGGGTTCTTCGCAAAATTCTCAAAATTAAAACCAAATTTTTCAATGATCTGATTTTCTAAGGATCAAGGGTCATTTACCAGAGCAGCAAACAATACAAAAGGACAGGAATTAACATCCTCACCAACCCAGAATCATGCTCATATGAATTTCATACATTTATACACATACAATATATATATATACATACATACACACATATATATGCATATATCTATACCTATATAAATCCTTACACCTATATTCATTTAGCATAAGCAATTACACAAAATTCTTCAACAGAGAACAAGAGAATATAGTATCCAACTATATGAATTTACAGATACAATCATAGACACAAAACTTAGACTATGCATACAGATTCAAAGGGGAAGAGAAGAGTTTGAACTTGCTTTTCAATGAACCGGAACTTGTCCCAATGAATCGCTCCTTCTCTCCCTCCTCTCCTACGTTTACGTTCTTTCGGTCTCTGTGCGTGAAAGCGACATTAATCCTAACCCTTTTTTTTTCTTTTAACATTTTTTTTTCTAGAAAACTAATTAAAAATCCCAAAATAATTAAAAGAAAAATAATAATAATAAATAAACCCTAACCCATCAAAATAAATATAAACCTAGCCCAACCATTCCAGCCCAACTCAACCCAAAACCCAAATTCTCTCTAGCCCAATTTGGAAAAAAATAAAAGAAAAACAAAAGCCTAGTTCAACTAAAATTATATAAAATAAAAATAACTAATCTAAAACATTTAAAGCACTCCACAACAATTCAAGGCACTAAAAAAAAATTAATTTAAACACATAATCCATTTAAAAGACACAATAAAATAATTTAGTAATAGAGCAATTAAAAAATTAAATTAAATTAAAATTAACCAACTTAAAAATTACGGGGTATTACAGTGTGATTAGCACTGAAGGAGTACGAAGACGTGGTAACGGAACTGTGAAAAATAGCACAATCACAAAAGTGTGATTACCACTGATGGCGTGCGGAGACGTGGTAACAGAACTCTCTAGATGAGAACTCAGTGAGCGAGGGAGTTATGGAGACTCGGAGAGTAATGTGAGGGCGACAGTGATCGTGGGTCTTGGAGGTGGCCTCCAATATGTCTACGGCTTTGGACGAGGAACAATATGAATCTCTTCACAAATCCAAGTAAAAAAAGATGAATTCGCGCATAAAAATTCGTAGTCAGGATAGTAACTTCAAATAAGATTTGACCATCCTTTTCTATTCGGAATATAGACATATAATATATCAAATCGAAGCTCTTTGAATTTCCTATCTTCTGGATTCGTTTCAGGTCGTTCGATTAGTAAAGAAGAAGTTATAACCAAAACAGTTTTGTTATGCAGAAAAGTGCGAACTAGATTTTCAAATCTTCGCGAACACAATTCAAATACCACGAATCTGATTTTCTCGGTTAGAGAAGAGTGGGCTTCAAGTCACCTTTGAATTAGGGTAAATGAGAGAAAGAATTATTTGACAACTCTTACGCCCAGTTGTGTAACGACGTTGGTTAGGTGTTGATTTGGCGGAAATTCTTTTCTACGATTAACCACTGGGCCGGCGATGATGGTGATGGAGAGTGAAAACTACTAGGAATTGGTAGGATCTGATACCATGTTAGAAATATAGAAATAATATATATATTGAATTAATTGATATTGTTGAAGAATACATAAAGGCCTATTTATAAGCATATAATCTTAGAGAGCAATTTTACTTGGGAGATAAACCCTAGTCCTAACTGAACTAGGGATCCTACATGAAATAGAATAGAAAGTAACATAATATTAAATATATTATATAATAGAACCTAATACATCTCGAGTAGAAAGTGAGCTCACAATTCCACAAACAGTAACTCAACCTCACAACAAACGGATTACCGGTGGGATTCATGTATTGTTGCACTGAAATCTTATAATCTTTCTAATCTCTTGTGCTACTTCTTTCATTGTAGGCCTCTCCTCCGGAGTAAAATTCCGGCATTTGGATGCAAGTGTCTATGCCATTGACAGCTTCCATTGATCTTCCAACATGATATCTGCAGGTCCCATGTATTTTTTAGCCATCTCAATCATAAATTCATCAAGATGTGGTTTGCCCTCTTCCAGGCTGAAGGCACTCGATTGAACAAAAGATGTTGTTGCTCTTTGATTTGAAGCAACAAAATCAGGATTAGGATTATTGCTTGCCTCCTCAACTCCCTTAACAAAATTACAAGCACCACATGACGCCAAAATTGATTCTAATTGATTGCTTTTCCCTAGATCGCTAGACATGATTCTTTCTGCTGACAAAATTTCAATCAATAGCGATCCAAAAGAGTAAACATCACACTTCTCAGTAATTTGAGATATTGAAATGTATTCTGGGGCTATATATCCAATACTCCCTTGCAGCATATATTCAGATTTCATTACCTTGAGATTATCTATTTCTACGTATTCCTCCCCTGAAGGGATTGATACTGACATACTAAAATTTGATAGTTTGGCAACAAAATTTCCATCTAAATATATGTTTATTGGTCTTACATCTCTGTGAATGATGGGCATGGAAAATCCTGTGTGAAGATAAGTCAAAGCATCAGCAATTTCCTTGGCAACCTTCAACCTACAATCCCAACGTAGTAGCTGCTCATGATTGTTAGACTCTCTACGAGACTTAAAAATATGATTCGAAAGATCTCCATTTTCTGCATACTCATACACTAGCTTTGGCATTTTAGTTTCAAGGCAGCAGCCCAAGAGCATGAGTATGTTGTTGTGGTTGTTCAACTGTGATGCAAACACAATGTCATTAATGTAAGAAGTCCTGACACCTATTGGATGGCCATTGAAGCAACCCTTGTACATCTTGGCTTGGCCAAACTGCTTGCTATAGTTATTGGTTGCTTTTGCGAGCTCTTTAGCTGAGAAGATTCGAAAGGGATTATATTTTCCATCACAGGAATGAAGCAGCTCTTCCAATAACATGCCTCCATTGTCTAACATGTTTCTCTCCTTTTCCTTTTCTTCTGATGTTCCACTACTCAACATATTGCATCTTCTCAATTTCAGTATACTTAATGAGGTGCCCATACTGCATAAACAACCACCTAGTAAATACAAGACTCCTTAATCATTTTCAAAGCAATTAATTAAAAAGACTAGCTCCTTCATCATCCTCAAAGCAATTAATTAAAGAAAACAATGTCATGTACAAGTTCACTCACAGTAGATGGCCATATTATGATTAATGATGATCAATTGACTAAATTTTTGAAAATAATAATAATGTTTTCTTAAATCAAACTTATTTTTGTAGAAGAAAAAAAACAGATTTACTGCCTAATAATTTATCCATTATCTAGAAAAAAAGTAAATGCCATCAATAAGTATACCTATAGAATTTAGGTAACCCCCAACTATGGGTTGGACTGCCTGCAAGTGTGATTTCTAAGAAATTATTTGCAATTTAGAAAAGTCGAATTTTAGACTTGATGCTTTATAACTAACTTTACCACTAGCCAATCCCTTGGAGTTATCCATACTACTAGTTATTAGAGAATAAATAATTGCAAAACATATAAAGACTAACCAAAAGAAAATATAGTTCACAACTAACAGATTTTAGAAATGAAAAGAAGATAAATATATATAATAAATGATCTCTTGCTTACACCATAGTAACAATTTGATATGTTTGGTATGTGTTTTGGTAACTATCTTTTTTACACTTAGATCATATCTAACGATTATAATGTTTAGTGTCTAGAAAATTTTTTGCACACCGACGAGTAAGAAATCATTACTCTATATATATATATATAAATGTCATACCTAGCACACAAGGCTCCCGCTTGAGCGAAGTCTTGGAGAGGTAGATGTCGGCTAGTCTTACCCTTTTTGGAGAGGCTGCTTCCAACCGAGTGGTGACATGTTCTGTCACTAATTTATATATGCTCTCTTTGCCTTGTACAGATACTTAACCTCTCTCTGTACAAATCTTCTCTTACTATCTCTCTCTGCCTTTTCTTGTAATTTCTGGAGTAGGAAGACTCGAAGTCAGTTTTTTTTTTTGGGGGGGGGAATTACCAATTCATAGATTTTTGGAGTCTAATTTATAATTTCATAAAGTCAAATTCATAAATTTAAAAAAATTTCTTTCGACTAAAATGCTGACGTGAACATAAATAACATTATTCATAGAGATAGAGAAGATGGATAAAGAAAATAGAGAGAGAGAATGAACTGTGAGAGAGATGGAGAAGATAGATAGATATAATCATAGAGAGATAATGAAAATAGAGAGAGAACTTGATATTGAGAGAGTGAGAGAGAAGTCAACAAGAGAGAGAGAACTAGACTATGAGAGAGACATAAGAGAGAGAGGCACAGAAAATAGAGACAGAGAGAGAACTGGACTATGAGAGAGAGAGAGAGAGAATTGAGAGAGAGCAGCTACAAACTTTTAATATATAGAGAGAGAAAGAGATGAGGGAGGAGTAATTTTGAAATACCAGAAGGGTAAGAGTGGAATTAAGGAAAGAATTTAGTTCACGTGACCGCCATTTTCAAGGGGCACACTAATGGAAGGGTGCAATGTGCAACATGTTTTCAATGTATAAGATGTTATATACACTGTATCTATCAATTCACAACATGTATCAATTTCCTTTTCCTTTCCAGAGACTACTGCAAATTTTCATAACATCCATCTCTCATTTTCCTCTTCTGAGAGAGATGCATGTTGCTTCTCAATTTGAGCATGCTTAATGAGGTGCCCATAGGCAGGGGCGGAGCCAGAATTTTAGTTCAGAAGCGACGTAGAGTATTTTGGTGGAAAAAAAAACAACTATCATGACAAATATAAGTTTTTAACGTCAAAAGAAAAAAATAAAAAAACACAACAAAATCACTATTTTTTCAATGAGTAGTATAATATTCTTAATCTATTATGTCCAAATCATTCGTCAGATTAACAAATTTGCACAATATAGAACAATCTTAATGAACCTAAAGAGGCAAAAACGGTTTGTCTTGACTTTCAATTTACCTAAAAAAATGAATTTAGTCAATCTTGTTTCTTTGTTAGAGATAATGATTATTAATGAGAAAACGAAAAACCATAATAATGGAACAGGGGCAACATAATCTGATGTTATTGAAAAAAAAAATAGAAATAAAATAATTAGAGAGCTAGAGTATCAAAACTTTTAAAAAAAATTAAATGTAAAGAAATATTTACATCTAGTCATCTAGGATTTTCATATTATATGAACATAAATGTATTTTACTGCAAAAGAAATGAATAATCAAGCTTGCAGTGGGTTAGTGATAGAGAA
The DNA here is from genome assembly GCA_026545225.1 of Cornus controversa. NCBI lineage: Eukaryota > Viridiplantae > Streptophyta > Magnoliopsida > Cornales > Cornaceae > Cornus > Cornus controversa. Next base: position 14,952,980 of record CM048848.1, read on the forward strand.
ACAGAATGATAAAAAGTTAATTTGCTCTCTCTATCTCTCCTTCGCAAATTCAGAGAGGAAGCTGGAGCGCAGTCAGGAAGAAGCCACTAGAGTGAAGTCACAAATAGAGAGAGAATGAGTTATTGTTAACTTTGGAGTTTTTTTTTTTATAGAAATTAGAAGGTATAACTACGCTCTTAAACCCGGTGTGATAAAAAGAATTAAATTAAAAGTCGACAATCAATTGTCAACGCCTTTAAAACTTTGTCAAATTCTTTTTTCTCCTTCAAATAAAAGAAATTCATTTTTCTCAAGATTTAAATAACTAGGCTATGTGCCCTTAGAATTTATTCCGAAAACTATTTTCATTGAAAAGACGACTTTGAAATACTCAATTTAGGCTCAAGTTTTGTTTATCAATTTTCAAGTTTAAAAATGGCATATAAAACAAATTTAAAAAAATATGTACACAAAAATATATATGTTTGCATTACACAGAATACACCCCCTTTTCCACTCTTCCTCAACGTATAACATACAAGTGAATGTATATATATATTTTTCTTTCTTTGTCTCACTTTAAGTCCCATAACTCTCACTATAAATAAAATCTTTTGATGAAATTAAATCCATTGAATAGAGAATTTCGAGAACTTCCATTTGAGTACCACTTTCACTATGTTTTGACCTAGGACGAAAATGTTACAAATTATTAAAATATAAAAAAAAATTCAAATATTCATATATACATATTGTATTTCATCAAAGAAAACTAGTTGTTTATCTTTTGTATTTTCATAATTGGATACTACTACCTTTACTTTTTAACACATTACAAGACCAAATGAGCAATACCTCATTTTGAATCTTTATCATCACTAATTTATTGGAGTATAAAAAACAAATTTGAGGGGGGCATTTTTGAGATTTACAAAAAATATGCATATAGTAGTTAAAAAAAAAAATTTCAAGGGGGCACACACCGGCTCCGCCCATGCCCAGAGATATGACAGAAACAACAGTCTGCCTAGCTAATAATTTAAAAACTCCTCTTTAATTGTCTTCAAAGCAATTAATTTATGGAAAAGATCTCCTAAATAAGTTTAGTAACCATCTTATGGTTAATGATGACCAATTCACTAAATTTTTGTAAAACTAATAATATTTTCCAAACAAACTTATTTATATAGAAAAAGTATATATTGCCTTGTAATTTTTCCATTAACGAAAAAAAGAGTAATCCCTATCACTAATTTAATTACATTTATTAGTGTAAGATTGGGGTATCCCTACTATTAATTAGTTATTAGGAATAAATAATTGCACATAAAGACTACAAAGTACAAACAATACTTCACAATAATCAGATTTAAGAAAGCTAACCATATCTTACAAGGAAAATAAGGATAGGAAAGAAGATACATCCTAACCTGGTTTTGAGAAATTCTGTCACTAACTTATATCTGCTTTCTTTGCCTAGCTTGGAATTTATAACAAATAGATAAAGCACGAACATGCCATACTTGGAATTTATAACAAATAGATAAAGCACGCACATGCCATGAAGAGCTTAGCCTACGAAATCATTATTTTCTGAATTTGAAGATATATGCAAGAGATAGCTTGAGTATATATACAGCTCCTCTCTCTCTCTCTCTCTCTCCATATTTTCAAGAGGAAGACTGGAAATCAAAGTCTTCTTTTGTTTTGGTAGGTAGAAGAAGTCAAGTCCGGCTTGGAAATTTCAACTTACAAGTAAGTCGTTTTTCGGGTCTTTCAAGTCCGGAAGAAATTGGTTGCACTTATAATCTAAATTATTGCAAGTACTATCACATCCTAAGTCATCAATTGGAAAATTACATTAACTTAAAAGACAAAAGTTTAAGTTTGCACAAGAAAGAATAATTCTTATCAGACTCTGATGACAAGATAGTAATATCCTACATCACTAGTGTCCTTTTGGTAAACTTGCACCAAAATATGTACCAGGCTCGGTCAAGTCCAATGGTATGATCTCTCTTTCCTAAAGGGAAAGGTTGAAAGTTTGAGTTCCACTAGGAACATATTGTGAATAATGGGTGTGTGTTTTCTTTAACTTTCAAAAAGAAAAAAAAAATCATCTCAAGTTGGGAAGGTTATAAGATAATGCTCACTTGGAGACCAAAATGTGAGTTATGTGGTACAAAATGGTTCAATTAATTTATCGTGAAATGATAATCCTTAAACCTAGAGGAGGGTGAATAGGTCTTCTTGCCCAATTTTTATGATTGATTAATTAGCCACAACAATTAATAATTATGCCTCCCAACCAATCACAAAATAAATAAAGCAAGTACAATAAGCTAGAGATGACACCAAGTACAACAAGTTAGAGATGACACCAGTAATTTTACGTGAAAACTTTAGGAAGTGAAAACCACAGGAGTGAGGCAAACGCCTCTAGATAAACCAATCCACTATTTCAAAGCAAAGTACAACGAGATTTGTCCCAAACTCACACCCACTCCACTCTAATAAGAACTTGATGCGGAACGCCTCAAGATTACTTTTGCGACTCTTCGTCCAATTGGTGCAGACTCTGGCTAACGTCACAATCCTTTTAGAAGGGTAGCTAAAAGAACACAAATACTCCACAAGTATTATGTCCCTTTCAGAGTGATCATTTCTCATCATCTTCAAATAAAAATAAGTAGTATTAAGGAACCACCACTGTTGTTCTGATCAAACTGTGTAGATTGATGAAGCCTTTTGAGAATCTGTTGATTAGATTGAGAAAAGTATCACAACTTAAACATTCTGTGTGCGTGCGCTCTCAAAAATAGAATCAATAATGCTTCTCTCTCATAAATCTCCCTTTTAGTTTCAAAAATATATTTCTCTTTCTAACAATTAAAGAATTGAGAGTCTCCCTTAGGTTGAAATATAAAAAGGTATTTATAATGTTTAGAATCCTTAGTATAGTTGAAAAACAAGTTTAAAACACCTAAGGAACGTTTTAGAGAAGTTTGGGTTGATTAGAAAACAAATTTGGATTAATTAATATGAAAAAAATTTCACATATCAGCGAAGTCCGACAGGTCTTACTTTTTAGGGACTTGTGGAACTTTGCAGACTTGTCTCACTACATTTTGGGTTCTCACTTTCCTCTGTATATTTTCCTCCACATTGCACATCCCTCTTTTCTCCTGGTTTGGAAACTTAAAAAAGAATAACTTACTCCACTTATCATTCAAACCTTTAGAATCCCCCCACAAGGGTCTTGGATTTTCCATTCACCCAAGTAACATGTATTAGTTGAGTTATTGGTAATTATCACCAGCAAGATGATGCTTTGCAGGTTAAATTTCCTTGCTTGGAGGACTTGAGAATCAAGGAATTGGACAACTTGAAAGAGATATGGCACAACACAACTTCAACAGAATCTGTTCCCAAATACTTAAGAGTGATAAGCGGTCACAAACTATTAAATGTTGGTTCAACAAAATCACTTACAAGTTTCCAGAACATAGAAGAACTCATAGTGGAAGAGTGTGACTTCCTGCAAGAGATATTTAAAGTTGAAAAAGGGTCATCATGAAAAGGAATGGAAGGAAGTGTTGAAAGTGATAAATGTTGGGAATACAATTACTAAATGACATCAACTTAGAATTCATTAATTGGTGACTATTTGTGTTAAATAGTTTGTAAAAATTCAATAGAAATCATTAAAATTTAATAAAAATTTAATCATCTTATCGAGTTAGACTTGACCAAAATTCAATTGACTCTTTTAAGTTAAACTCTTCATATGTTTTTTTTTAATGAATTGTCCTCTTTGCCCTCTGACCTCAAAATAGAAGCATGTTTTTTCTCTCTCAATAGTGACAAATCTCCTGGCCCTGATGGCCTTAATGCTTTCTTCTATCACAAAGCATGGCCAATCATAGGTAAGAGCATCATCGAAGCAATCAGAGAGTTTTTCATCAAAGGAAAGCTCTTAAAATAAGTGAACTATTGTTACCTTGCCCTGGTATCCAAAACCCCTAACCCATCATCACTTAATAAGTTCAGACCCATTTCATGTTGTAATACAATCCACAAGTGTATTGCAAAGCTGTTAGCTAATAAGCTCAAGCTTATACTACCTCATATCATTGACCCCAGCCAAACAACCTTTGTTCAAGGGAGAAACATAAGTGATAGAGTCCTTTTGGCACATGAGCTCTTCCATGGATACCACCTACTTTCCTCTAATCCCAAATGTGCACTAAAAATTGACCTTCAAAAGGCCTTTGATTCAATAGGATGGGAATTCCTCTTTGATGCTCTCCATCTATTCCAATTTCCTCCAATTTTCATCCATTAGATTAGAGAATGTGTTACTTCACCCTCATTCTGAATCTCTATCAATGGAGAACTACATGGTTTTTTTCCAGGTGTGAAAGGACTAAGGCAATGAGATCCACTTTCACTTTTCCTTTTCATTATTGTTATGCAAGTCCTTTTAAATATCATTCAGTAAACAACCTCTGCCTGCTCAAAATTCAAATTCCATGGGAGATGTAAGAAGAGGTCCATCACACATTTGGCATTTGCAGATGACGTTCTTCTATTCTCCTATGGAAATCCTAATTCCATCACAGCCTTTAAAAGTGCATTGGATCTTTTCTCCATCATTTCTAGCCTCTCTATTAACAAGTTCAAAAGCTTTATTTTCTTAGCAGGTGTTGACCCTTCAATTGAGAAGGTTATTATTGACTTGCTAGGTTTTAACAGAGGCAACCTTCCTATCACACATTTGAGAGTTCCTTTAATCTCTACAAGGCTCAAGGCAGTAGATTGCAAGATTTTAGTTGATAAGATTACCAAAAAGGTTGATCATTGGACAAGTAGATTCCTATCATATATAGGAAGATCGCAGCTCATCAACTCTATCTTGATAAGCACACAAATGTATTGGTCTTCTATGTTTGTGCTTCCTAAGTCAGTTCTAGCAGACATTAATAAAGTGTGCATGAACTTCCTATGGACATGATCAAATACTCAAAACAAAAAAGCCAAGGCTGCTTGGCATTTAATTTGCAGGCCTAAGCAAATGGGGGGTCTAGGCATTCCAAATATTTTTCTACTCAACAAGGTAACAATCATAAAGAATCTATGGCATGCCATAGCAAACAATAAGCAAAGCTCATGGGCTCAATGGGTTAAGGAATACCTGGAGAGAGACAAATGCATCTGGGAGATTAAATGTCCTCAAAGGTGATCAGGGAATTGGAGGAAGTTACTGCAATTAAGAGCCCCGATCAAGCCTCTATTTAAAATCAAGGTTGGCATGGATCCACCACATCCTTTTGGCATGATAGTTGGCTAACCAACTCTCCTCTCTGCTCCAGATTTTATTTTAGCATCATGAAATTGAAAACTCTGTAATTCCAAGTAATGCCTTACTAAGTTATTTTATCTCAAACCAAATATGGTCTTTTCCCCTTTCTATTGTTGCCTTGATACTTGATCTTCTAACAACCCCTCCACCTGCTCCATGCCCTGACTCATTCACTTGGATCTCATCCCCAAATGATAAGTTCAGCTTAAAATCTACTATGCCATACATCTATCCACATTCAGATCCTGTTCCTTGGACTCATTTGGTATGAAATTCCTTGTCCATTCTGAAACACAAATTTACCTTATGGCTGGCTATTTTCAAGAGACATCCTACATTAGATAGGAAAATATTTGAATACCTTAATTCCCCTAACATCTGTTCACTTTGTAAGTCATCAACCGAATCAGTGGACCATTTATTCTTCAATTGTCCACTCTCGAATCCAATTTGGACATTTATTCAAACACAATGTGGTTTCCATATTGGAGATGTGAACTAGAGTACTCTAATTGCTTAGGCAAGCCATAATTGGAAGCAAAAGATCGAGTGCAATTCAATTAGGAAACTAGCCTTTTCAACATCAATCTATCATATCTGGATCGAGAATAACAGAAGACTACTCCAAGGAAAGAGCAGAACTCAAAGCTCTATTCGAGATCAAATCTACAATGGCATCGGAGATCGTATCCTTCCTATCTCCATGAATGACTGCACAACATCAAGACAAGCTCTAAAAGCTTGGGATCTTCCATCCTCCTTCCTTATACCACCCCCAAGACCAACGGATTGATCATGCAAAGCTTACTCCAATAAATTGGAAGCTTATCTCTGAGGTGCTAGCCGGATGCTCTGTTTGGCCGTTATATAATGGTTAAATCTGAATTTGAATTATGGGCCTATCAAGTGGGCTTGTACTAGATGTTTGGTTTTTGATAACTAATGGGGCTAATGTTCTGGCTTGTTTTTTGGGCCTTCTATTGGCCATTACTCCCATTTTATGGGCCTTGTAAATATTTATTCTTTCTATATACATTTGCCTAACCTTCCGAAGAAAAAAAAATTGCCGTAAAAGATGACATTCAAAGTTCACTAAAAAATTTCTTTTCTGAAAATGTAAGTTCTCCTCATCTAGCAAAGGGTTAATAAGCTTTTTTTTTTTACATTTATTAACATGATAAAAGATCCACAATATCTTCTGGGCTATGTCCTGCCTTTTTACCCTAAAAGAATCTTTTGTCAGATTTTCTAAGGTAAAACATTTTTGGTCAAGAAATTTTTTACTTGAGATATAAGTTATAGTATAATTAAAAAAAAAATTGCTAAAATAAAAAAATCTTTTGAATTATCTCCCTTTCATAAATGACGCATGAACCACTGAAACTCCTTGTAGTATATTAAATTTACAAATAAGGCCACACCATGAAAGGAGTGTTAATAGAAAAAGCAAAAACCCACCTTGCACTAATAATAAAGTGCACGTAAATTACATTGACCTTTTTTGAGATTTGAACAATTACACATGAGTGGAGTGTTTGGTTGTTATTACTCTGACCTCTTCTGTGGACGCTAAACCTCTAACGGATATTAAGTTATAGTACAAAATATCATTTTTACTCTCAATATTTTAATATAAAATGTCATTGAAGGGGAGGGCAAATTGGTCAATTTTAAATATTTGGTTAATGGTTCTAACGAAAGGAAAAAATGTCAAGGGTATCATCGAACACGCTCGTCAAACTTCAAAGAAGGTAAAAATAATAAATCGTAAACGCTCTTATCCATGCGTAATTTGTTCAAATGTCAAGAAAGGTCTGTAATTTACCCATTAATAAAATGAGATTACTTCTGTTAAGTTGCCAAACATGTCTGGTGTGAAATATTATTTACGTAAATTTTTTTTTTTTAAAGAGTAATGATAGAGGGTAGTGAAATGGGAGCCACATAAATTAATGCTTTTTGCCCCATGAATGCACTCATATGGGCCCGAAATGCTTTGAAAAGTTTCGTTCTTTGGAAGTAAAAAAATTAAAAATCTAGTTTTAAGTTCTTTCATCGTCTAGCAAAGAGGTATTAGGGGCTCAACATAATTCTTAATATGGTAAAAATTCACAGTATTACGAAATTATTTATTTAGTAACAATATTGACAATACCACGTTCAACTAGTTTTGATTTATGAAATTCATGTCAAATTTTGAGGTAAAATGTGTTGTATTAAGAAATTCTTTACTTGACATGAGCTGTAGAATAATTATTAAAAAGAAATAGTCTTGACTTCTTGCATTCTATCTAATTTTAATAGTGTAAAGTGGCTAATGAATGTTGATGTTATTTTTACGGCACACATGGTCTATTTGATTTTTTCGCAATGGGTTGGAAATCTCTAAAATTTATCCAATGAACAAGAACGACACAACATGGGAAATTGTTGCTCACAATTGCTTTTTATGATAAAAAAAATTCAAATAAATATGTGTCCATTATTCATTTAAACACAAGGAAGGCATTAAATGGTGTTCAAACAGCCTTTTGGGGGAATTCCTGTCAGAAAAAGGTGTTAACATGGGTGGACTCCGGGAAACCATGGGAAGGCTTTGGGGCTGTTTGTCGACCCTTAAAGTTCTCAAAATCACTGGTAAAATTTACAGCTTCATCTTTGAGGAGGAAGGTATTCTTCAACGAGTTCTACAAACCGGACCCTAGAATTTTGAGAACAAACTTTTAATTTTGATCCGATGGAGTCCCAACCTTATGATCTCTGATTCCCTCTTTAATCAGGTAGACTTCTGGGTTCAACTTTCCAACCTTCCTCTGGAAGGGGTTACACACAAAGTGGGTCAAAAAATTGCAAAAATTTTCTCACAAACCAAAGAGGTAGAGATCCGTGAAAGACCCTATGAAGGAGGCCGGTATTTGCGTCTACGAGTGGCAGTTGAGATCAGAAAACCTCTTCGGAGAGGCACTACAGTCACGATTAATGGTGAGTCTCGTTGGATTCCATTCAGATATGAGCGTTTACCCTCTTTTTGTTACGTTTGTGGGTGTGTGGGTCACAACATGAAGAAATGCAATCAGCACGAGATACCAGAGAATCAATCTGATCTTCCATATGGGACTTGGCTTCGTCATGAGGGAACAGTGGGCAAAAAGGTTGTGATGGAACAGTCTTCTGTTCTCTCTCAAGGAAACCCTCTTCCCTGCGCATCTTCTCAGGCCACCAGAGATCACCATCTTCATCACAATGCTTCTTCCGATGAGAGTTTTCAGTCCATCGACGATCGCCGGTCTCAGTCAAGAAGGGATGACAGCCATGACATCACCAACCCTCCAGTTCCCAGGCGATTGGGCTGTCCTTTACTGTCCCATCGACCACCATCGCCGCTCGTACACCAAGCGGGAGCACAACAGCTGGCACCGTTACATCACGGTCAGCACCAAACTCGTTTCTTGGACGAGATGGTAACCGAATCCAGTCACAATCCCCTTATATCCCAAAAAACTCCCTAGGGTCTAGTTACACTTCTTCTCAAGAAATATCATGGGCCCAATCTCAGACCCACATCCAAAATCCCATTTCAGACCAATCGGGCTCGGCCCGCGAATCTATTCTTACTCAATTTCATAGCCATAGTCTTAACCTTCAAACACAAATCCAGCCACTTGCTTATGTTTGTTTAGACACAGTCCATGACTTAGTTCAGGCCCAATCTTCTTGTGACGGCCCCATTATCAAAGAAGCCCACATTTAAGAGGTAATGAAAAAGTCTCCATTTACAGAGTAGTTAGAGATAGATGATGCAGAGAGATCATTTCCATCTCCATCTCAACCAGCTCCAAGCTTCATCATCTCAACAAAAGGTTTCTCAATTCAAAAGTTTTGGAAATGTCGCGCTAGAGGGGATTGTCTAATGATTGGTCCCTCTTTCGGGCCTCCATTATCCAAACGTAAACCACCTGAATGGGTTTGATCAGAGTCTCAAGATCTTTGCAGAAGCAAAAAAGGATGCTTTGAAATTACTGAGGAAGTCCCAAGGGGAACGAGGTCAGTTGCTGAGGAGGTTCTAGAAACTGAAGAGGTGGAGGCAACCAGCCTATAGTGGTCCCCAAGGTCTCCATGAAAGCTATGGTGTGGAACTGTCAGGGTGTGAGGAACCCCCGGACAGTTTCCCAGCTAAGGAGACTTATCAATCTCCATTCTCCAAGATTGGTTTGTTTACTGGAAACTAAAAATCAAGATGTTAAAATTGAAAGTATTCGAAGATGTCTGGGAAATTTCGATTTGTTTGTTATACCGCCCAGAGGAACTGTAGGGGGTTTGGTTTTATTCTACGACAGAGACTTAGATGTCACAGTGGTTGATTACTCTAATTTTTAGGTGACCTGTTCGATTTCTGAAGAGCTTCATTCTGGTTCATGGGCATTCACTGCTGTTTATGCTTCTTGCGATGACTCTGTCCGTGCGGATCAATGGAAATATCTTCAGAATCTTCAGCCAAGACTGAGTCCGGAGTGGATTCTTATCAGGGACTTTAATGCCATGTTGTATCCTGAAGAGAAACGAGGCGGTAATTTTATACAAGCCTGGACTCTCAAGAACTTTAAAGTCTTCCTTGAAAATTGTAGATTGTTTGACGCTGGCTTCAAAGGTTTTCCATTTACATGGTGTAATAACAGGGAATCCCCCCACACAATATGGACCAGATTGGACAGAGGTTTGTGCTCTCATGAATGGCAACGAGCCTTCCCTTTCTATGTCCTGATTCATCTTCAAGTTTCTGGTTCTGACCATCAAGCTCTCTTGTTGGATTTACACTCAAATTATAGCAGATCAAGTCGTCAATTCCATTTTGACGCGAGATGGCTCAAACAACAAGCTTGCCTCAACATCATTAAAGACTCTTGGTCATCCACAGTTCACGGTACCCACCTTTTCCAAATTAAAGAGAAGCTTCGCTCCTGCAAAGACCTCCTGAAATCGTGGAACCATTCTTGTTTTCAAAGCAACTCCTTCCGTCATGTCACCCATCTGCAGGCTCAAATTGCTCATTTAAAATTCGATGGTGAGTTTCTTAACTTGAATGAGATTCGTCGTTTGGAAACTTAGTTAGAAGAGGCTTGGCGGAGCGAAGAAGTTTTTTGGAAACAGAAATCCAGAATTTCATGGCTGCACCTTGGAGACAAGAATACTTCCTTCTTTCATCGTAAATCTATGATTCGTCGTAGCAAAAATGAAATTTCTGACATTGAAGATGATAGAGGCATTTGGGTGCATTCCAAACAGGAAGTCAGAGGGGTTGCAGAACGCTACTTCACAAGGCTATTTTCTACTGAATCTTCAGGGGTTCAATCAGATCTTGGGCACCTGATACCCAGGATGGTCACGGAGGATATGAATAGAGACTTGATGAAGCCTGGCACTGAGGAAGAACTGAAGACAACCATCTCTTCCATGGGCCCCTTTAAGGCTCCTGGTCCGGATGGATTTACACCCATCTTCTTTCAAAAAAATTGGGAGGTTCTCAAACATGATTTGATTGATGGATTCAATTCTTTTTTGAGCTCGGGAAGTATGTTATGCAGTCTCAATCATACCAACATCGCTCTCATTCCTAAGACCAAGCATCCTACCTCCATGGTTCACTTTCGGCCGATCAGCTTGTGCAATGTTGTCTATAAAATCTTCTCGAAGACCATTGCCAATCGTATCCGCCCTTTGATGCACCTTTTAATCTTGGACTATCAATCAGCGTTTGTGCCTAACAGAGTCATTCACGAGAATATTCTCTTGGTTCATGAATTCATGCACTACTTGAAATCTAAGAAAACTGGAAAAACAGGTTTTCTCGCCTTCAAACTTGATATGGAAAAAGTATACGACCGGATTGAATTGAATTTCCTCCAAGGTATGCTTCAGGGCTTTGGTTTTCATTCTCACTGGATATCCGTGATCTTGGCTTGCGTTACTTCAGTGTCTTTTTCTATCTTGATCAATGGGGAGTTGGGCAGCCTTCTCTATCCTTCCAAGGGACTCCGTCAAGGAGATCCTCTGTCTCCGTTCTTATTCCTTCTATGTGCTGAAGGCCTTAGCCTATTGCTCAAAAATGCTGCTGCAACTGGTCTCATTCATGGGGTTTCAATTGGGAGAGGGGTTCCTTCGGTTAGCCATATGTTGTTTGCAGATGATGCCATCCTTTTTTGCCAATCCAAAGATGAAGAGGTCAAAAATCTTATGAAAATTCTGGATGATTATTCTTCCTCTTCTGGTCAGAGAATCAATTTCTCAAAATTTGGGGTTTTCTTTCGTCCAAACACAGAACAGGTTAAGCGAATCCATCTTAAACGTCTGCTCCGGGTTCAAAATTCTAATTGGGCGAATAGATACTTGGGACTCCCCTCTTTGTTCCAAAGATCAAAAATAGAATCTTTCAAATTTTTGTTGGACAAGATCTCCTCAAAAGTCAAGTGTTTTAAAGGCGATTACTTGTCTCGGGCTGGTCGAGAAGTTCTGCTTAAATCTATCCTTGCCGCTATTCCTACCTTTGCCCTTCAATGCTTCCGCATTCCAACTTCATTAGCGAAAGAAATCTCAAGCAAACTCCGTCTTTTTTGGTGGAGCGGTAAAGGTGATGGAAGCACTGTTAATTGGGTGAAGTGGAAGTCTGTTTGTGAACCTAAAGCTAGAGGAGGGCTTGGATTCAGATGTGTGGAAGATTTTAACTTGGCTCTTCTGGCCAAATTCGATTGGCGAATGGTGCAAGGGCAAGCCTCAGATGATCGCTCTTTATTTTTTTCAATCTTTAAGAAGAAATACTTCCCAGACTCCTCCTTCTTGGAGTCATGTTGCCCAGCTAATGCATCTTGGGGGGTGGCGTAGTATCTCGGCCACAAAGGACCTGATGAGAAAAGGTTTAAATTGGGTGGTGGGTGATGGCTCTTCAATTAATGTCTGGTCAGACAATTGGCTCCCCGATTTGATTAACCCCTCTGTTACTTCTGCTCGTTCTAACCCTCCTTTCCAGAAGGTTAAAGCGCTCATTGATCAGGATACATTCTCTTGGAACGGTGCCCTGATCCATCAGCACTTCAATCTCAGGGACTCTCGTCTCATCATGCAAATCCCGATAAGCAGGTCTTGTGGAGCTGATGGCATTTCTTGGGGCCTATCTCCAAATGGTAAATTCTCGGTGATATCAGCCTATAAACTCGCTCGGATGATCAAGAGCTCAGACCTTTCCCCTTCAATTCCTTCATCCAGCCATGTTCAAGAACGGAATGGCCTGTGGAAAGAAATTTGGAGGATTAAAGCTCCCTGAAAAATTCTTTTCTTTCTTTGGCAGTGTTGTCATGACCGTATCCCCGTCCTCTCTAATCTTTTCTCAAGACGCCTTGCCCCTGGTTTGTTGTGCCCGTTGTGCGAGGTGGCGGAAGAAACAGTGGCTCATTGTCTCTTTTCTTGCCCTTTCGCTCAAAGGGTGTGGAAAGCTTCACCTTTTTGAATTGAAAATTTGGATCGCCAATTCCACAAGTGGAGTCAAGGGTGGGCTTTCCTGGTTGATCAATGGTCAAAAAGCTCTCATAAAGATTTTTGCTGTAGTATGGGGGCTATCCTTTGTTGGAATGTGTGGAAGGCTAGGAATGACTGGATTTTTTTGAATATTCGTAGATCAGAAATCGATGTTCTCTCGCAGACCAACTTTGAGTTCTCAGAGTTCATGGTAATCTCCAAACATCAAACTCTGTTCTCTGCTTCCATGACTTCTCCTCCAATACCTTCTAAATGGAGTCTCCTTGAGGAAGGATTCTTCAAGCTCAATTTGGATGCTTCTTTTTCTCCGATGCTGTCGGAAGGAGGGGGGAATAATTTTCAGAAATTGGAAAGGTAGACCGATAAAGGTGGCCTCTTTGTTCTTTCCAAACGTTGGATCAGCTGAGCTGTCTGAGGCTCTTGTGCTGCGTGAGAGTATCCTCTTGGTAAAAAAATTAGGGGTATTCGGCAGTAATATTCGAAGGGGACTGTAAGTCCGTGATGACTCTTCAACCTCAAAATTCTATGGTTTCAGTGGTTTTAGAAGATTGTGACTCGCTTTTGCGATCTTTGGAGGATTGCAGACTCAATTGGGTGCCTCGCTCTTGTAATGGTGTTGCCCATTGTGTGGCTCGCGAGGCTGCTAGATCTAAATCTTCGGACCTTCTTTGGGATGTCTGGCCTTCTTGGCTTCTTCAAGCTCTCCACAAGGATCTTCCCCAGCCTGTTGGGTGATTCGGGTTTTGTTTTGGAGGGTTTGGGTTGTGTTTGGTTTGTTTCTTTGATTGCAATGATAAAAAAAAAAAAAATGATATTATTAATTATATGAAATTAAACCCATGTTCAATGGTCACTCTAATGTATTGACCTGCATTCAATGTCCATTGAAATAAGCGTTTAGATGACATTTTCAACATCAAAAATCATTCTAAATGCATATTAATTATTTTGATTAATTCAACAAAATGTAAAATAAAGTTTTAAAAATAAATCAATTTGTTATTTAGGATTCTTAAGTCGTTGTTAGTGTAATTTATTTCCCTTTAAAACTGATACTGAGGCCATGATTTTGACAGTAATATTTGAAACTTTCAGTTACCAAATTGAAACCATTTTCTTTATGTGGTTTTCTTCTCCAACTATTTCTGCTTTTTTCATCTTTCATCAAAGTATTGTTCCTGAAATGAAGGAGGATAATTTAGTATTTTAAAATAAGAGTTTGAATGACATTTTGGACATGAAAAATTATTCTAACAGCACATTAATTATTTTGCTTAGTTCAACCAAAATGAAAAATAAACTTTTAAAATAGATAAATTTGTTATTAGGACTCTTAAATCGATGCAAGTGTAATTTTTACTTTAAAATTGGTATTGAGGCCATGAATTTAACAGTAATATTTGAAACTTTCAGTTACCAAACTGAAACCATTCTCTTTATGTGGTTTTCTTCTCCAACTATTTTTCTTTTTTCATCTTTCATCGAAATTTTCATACAGTAATTACAGATCCGACAATTTATACTATAAGGGTCCAAATTGTTCTTAAAAACTTTTTAGGCCACTACACAAATGTCCTTTATATATAAATTTACTAAAACTTTTATTATATAATGTAATGATTTTATTGCATTTATATAATATTTTAACTGCATGTATTTATAATTTACAAATGTTAATTAGTATACCATTTTTTGTAAAAAATTTCATTCGTTATTGATTGACAAGACCATACAATGCAGACCTTGTAGTCAACTTTGATACTTGTACATGATATTTGAAAAGACCGGAATCAGATGATTATGCATTGAAGATTTGGTAACAATGCATAACTTTTATTGTACAATGTAATGATTTTACTGTATTTATGTAATATTTTAACTGTATCGTATTATAATTTTATTGTACAAAATATTAAGCAGTGTACTATTAATGGGCTGGAGGTATAATTTGGTCCATTTGAATTGAGGAACAATGAAATGTGTCAAATACACAAATATTTTTGTATAAATTAATTTTTGACCGTATTCTATTTAAAACTTAACATATTTGTAATTAGACCACCAAAAAAAATTATAAATTAAATAAACCCTTAAGTTTTCTTTACAGGCAAGAGAGGTTAGTTGCTTATACTCTTTGTAAATAGACTAATATGAACCCTATGGTATCTTTTTTTATCATATTTATTATAAGAAATAAAAATATTCCCCACTTACTAGAAAATTTAGAATGAAATGGGATTAAAACTGTGAATTTTTATTTTATTTTTTTTACAAAAGAAAATCGTCGGACATATTTTCCTACTGCTAGAGATCCAAGTCCATAGCTGATTGGTGCTCTGAATTCATCTTTAAGCTTAGAAAGGAACATGCATGGTTGGTTGACCTAATAAATATGCCATTCAATCAAATTAATCAGAATAACATGACAACACTTGAAATATGTTTAAAAGAACAAAAACCAGTCCCTAGGGCCCTAGCTAACCTCTGCTTAGTAAGTTAGTAGGGTCTCAGATTTTGGATTTTTTTGTGAAGCCTGAGTTTAGTCACTACTACTCTACTATCATGGAAAAAATGTAAGAGCCAATGGATATTCAAAGGTATGTTTTGGTCTCGTGCACTATATGACTATATATGAGCTATATATATATATATGCTTTAAAATCAGGGAAACTCATCTTAATTTGTCTTTATCCGTAAATCTCCTTACAAATCTTCAATTTTCTTTGTATTCTCATTTTGGATTGTTCAACATCAGTACTTAAAAGAGTTGCGCATTGGAACAACTTTTTTTTCCCATTTTTTTTTTTTTTTTGTTTGTTCCATCTTTTGTAAGTGAATTTTGTTGAGCATTGAACTCAGACATTCTATTTGTTAAAATCATTGAGAAAATTTTCAATGTCCAATTTTGAATAAAACATTATTAAAGCAATCATATTGTTTTAGTACTAGTGACCTGTTTTTGGTGATAAAAGTTTTTAAAAAATCAATTGGGTAAACTTTATTGACACCCCCTGAGGTTTAAGGTATTATCAGGTGGCTACAATTTTGTGTAATTTTGTATTCAACACTCCCTAAAGTTTGTGCCCTATATCACATACACCCCCATCTGTCAAAAGTAGTCCGTGTTGGACTACTTTTTGATGGTGAAAAGACCAAGCTACCCTTCGACTTTTGACCTAACCTTTTTGAATACTAAAATTACCTACTTAACCCTACTTAATAGACCAAAATGCCCCCAACTATGCTCTATTATTACATACCCATTTCACTGTTATTACATTATATATATATATATATATATCCTAAGGTTTGTTGAATTTTGTGAAGGAATTCAGATTGATTTGTTGCTCCGCATACGATAGAAGTGGTGACGAGGTGGGTTTGGGTTGGGGAGATATGGTGGGAGTGAAGGATTTGTTGGAATTTGGAGAGGGCTTCAATGGTGCGGAGTTGGGAGTCGGCAGAAATGGTGGAAAAGGCGGGAATGTCGCGGCCGAGAACAACTGGCTCCTTGAGGCAGTCGATGGCCAAGAATTTTCCCGTGGTGGGATCGGTGCAGATGATAAGGAGTTTGAAGGTGTTGGTTCTTATGTCCACGGCGGTGAAGAGGTGGTTCACGACGGGGTTAACGGTGGTTACAAGATTGGTCATTTGTTCTCTGTGATGTATGTGTGTGTGTGTATAATGTAATAATAGTGAAATATAATATATATATATATATATATATATATATATATATATAAGGATTTGTTCTCTGTGATGTATGTTTGGATTCGGTAGAGACAGAGAGTGAGAGGAGGTTTGAGAGAGAGAGAGAGTCTGGTGGCAATGGTTAGAGGAGGAAATGGTACTAGTTGTGGTTGGTGGCAGTGGTGGTTGGAGGAAGAGATGTGAGTGACAGCTGTGGTGGTGATGGTTGTGGTTGGTGGCGGTGATGGTTGTGGTTAGTGGCAGCTATGGTTGGAGGAGGAGATGAGAGTGGCGGTGGTGGTGGTGGTGGTGGTTAGGGTTTATGTGGTTGAAGAATGTAGAGAGAGAAATGGTGGGCATCTAATCATAAGGGCAATTTTGTCATTTTTTAATTCTAATGTTTTTATATTAAAATTCATTGAAATAATTAGGGGCAATTAGGTACTTTCATTTATTAAAAAATTAAAAATTCTGACAGGGAGTGTTGATGATAAAAAATTACGAAATTGTAACCTTATGATAAAACATCAAATCTTAGGGATGTCAATGAAGTTTACCGAAATCAATTTTAGTCAAATTAAAACTAGGGAGTTTGAACCATTTTAAACCTATTCCTCTCCTACGTGGCTACCCTCACTGTTACTTTCACTAATCTAACTGTTGGTTTTAAAAAAAAAAAACAAATTATTTTAATTCTTTTGCATTAATTAATTTCTTTTGCATTAATTAATTAATTAATGTCTTATACATTTACAAGCAAAGAACCGCATCACCACATGGCAAATCTTCTCCACCGCCGAAACCAATCCATTGCCACCGTCCAAGCTTCGGCTGAACAACTCCAAACAACCATCTTCAACAACCCGAATCACTTATGAAGCACCCATCCATGGCTTCCAAAGTCGCCGGCGAAGACCCATCTTGAACAACCCGAATCACCCACGGCCACTGCGGAATCACCAAACACCACCAACATCTCTCCACCATTGAAGCACCTGAAGCTTCACTGATCTCTATGGCTCATCCAACGCCACTGACAGCCAAAATGGGTCTTTTAAACCCATCATCCACCGAACACCACGGTAGCAAGAAAATCATGCAAGACCCGTCATTAACATTGCAGCCAAGTTCCTTCTCCGACAAGCCAACATCACCATCTTTGTTCACTACCCAAGCTATCTTCGTTCATTGCCCAAGCTAACCACGAGAAGACCCAAAGAGACCCACTTCACCAGTCCTCCCATGAAGAGACCGACTTTCGGTTTCTCATCACCAGCCAAGAGATACTAGCTTTTTTGTTTGTGTGGGTGTAGTAGAGAGATATAGGAAAGAGATGTCTTCAGTATTTATAATAAGTTATTATATATCATTAACTAAGTAATTAATTTAGGGTTAATCACTAATTAGGAAGCTTTACTTTTTGTGAAAAGTAAAGAAATGGTAATTTTATTACCCACATGATGTTTAAAGCGGGGAAAAGGATCATCTCTAACCAAATCTCTCTCTAGAACTCTACAGACCTCAATTATGTTATTTATATTCAGTCACCTCATTATCTTGTTCATATTAAGCACTTATCAATTCATTTGTAATAAAAATTTCAAATTTAAATTTAATAAGATGATAATTTGGCCGAAATTGAATCACATGATTGAGGTATGCGAAGTTCTGGAGAGAGATTTGGCTGGAGAGGATCATTGTTCTTAAAGCAGAAACTTCCTTAATTCTTATACATATTGTTTTTGGATATATAAGAAAGAAAATCTTTAATGCAGTCCTAGGTCATTTTTCATAAGTAACAAAAATATTTTTTATGCATTAGTTGATGCATATATTACGCTTACTAGAAATAAAATATTCTTGAACTTTATATGTAATACCCCGCTCCAACACATGGTATGATATTGTCCGCTTTGGGCCTGAGCCCGCACGGTTTTGCTATTGGGTTTACCCCAAAATGCCTCATACCATTTGAAGAGAACATACTACATATAAGCACATCCCCTTTTCCACACCCAGGCGATGTGGGATTGAGTACCCTGCACCTTGTCAGTGTAGTAGCTCAGCCCAGTGTCTGTCTTCGCACCCGCCCACTCACACCCGTCCACAAGGGTTACTACATTATATATTCAGAATCCATTGCAGGTGTTACGAGAGAGAAAAAATAGAGAAGAAATAGCCTGTATTCATCAACTATGAGTATAATATCTACAATATAATGAGACCTATATATAGGCAATACAGAGAACGAGTCAAGGAGAGAATCAGGGGAGAAATTATAGGGGAGAGATCATGGGATATATTATAGGAACACATGATACATATGTACTATACTAACATCCCTCCTCAAACTTAAGTAGGTGAAGAGGAAAACAACTTAAGTTTGGAGACTAAATCGAAAAAATATCCTGACGGATGAGATTTAGTGAAAATGTCGACTGTCTAATCAGCAGAAAAGATAGAGAACAAACGAATTGTGCCACTAAGCACATATTGACAGACAAAATGATAATCAATTTCAATTTGTTTGGTACGTTCATGAAAGACGTCATTGTAAGCATTCTGAATGACACTTTGATTATCACAATAGAGTGTTGTAGCAGTGGAATGTGAAATACCCATATCCTCAAGTAACCACTGAAGCCAAAGAAGTTCTTGAATGGTATCAGCAAGAGCACGATATTCAGCTTCTGTACTAGATTGTGAAGTGATAGATTGTTTCTTGCTGCGCCAAGAAATAAGAGAATCATCCAAGAAGAAGCAATATCCGGTAGTGGAGCGACGATCAGTGGGATCTTCAGCCCAGTTAGCATTAGAGTAGCTAGGCACAGAGCACAAGAGAAAAATGAGTGAAAAAGTGAAGCCCTTAAAACATAGTACCTTTGATGTATCGAAGGATGCGAAGAATGACATCATAATAGGTAAATCTTGGAGCTGATAGGAATTGACTGACAATGTGAACTGCATGAGTAATGTCAGGGTGATTAACTATAAGGTAGACAATACTGTGAGTTGCGCGGTGCGAAAGTGATTGCGAAAAGTACTTTAAAACCTAAAGGGGGTAAATATGTTCACTTGTTCGTTTGCTTAATCTTTTAAATTAATTCAATTTTAAGTCCAATTAATAATTAACCAAACAATTAAAGCAATTAAATAACTTAAAGTGCAAGTAAAGTAGAGAATGCACCGGATATACGTGAAAAATTCAGATTAGAAAAAAATCACGGGAGAGGTGGAAATACTTAGGAAACCAATCCACTATAATGAAACAAAGTACAGCAGACTCTGTCTCAGACTCACACCCCTCTTCACTCTGTCAAGAATCTAATGTCGAACACCTCAGGCTTACAATTGCGACCGCCGGCCCAACTGCTGCAAACTTTCAACTAACGTCATGATCCTTACATAAAGGTTACTGGAAGAACGAAAATACTCAACAAGTATCCTATTCCCTTCGTAGTACGATATTGTCACTTTTCTTCTTCAACAAGTAAGAGAAGAACTATGAATCCAACGCTCTGATCAGCGAATGATTTGATGCAATCTTTGAGCAACTAATCAGTAGTAGAACACCATCCTAAATATCACTCGTGAAATATAGATGTGTGTTCTCAAAAATATTCTGCCCTAATTATACTGTCTATACTTTCTCTCTCTAAAAATATTAATTTTTCAGGCATATTTGTAGAGAAAATATAGATACATATATATAGGCAAGGGAATCGTAATTCTACTTGGAAAAGAAGTCAAATACCAAAATAGAAATCTCCTAGAAGTTTCAAACCCAATAGGAATAAGAATTTTTGTCAAAATTTATTTCCTATTTGGAACAGGCTAAGTGGGACCAGTGCCCAATTACTAGGACCGGTGGGACTTTGTAAAAACCTGCAGAAACCAAACTGCCGAGAAAAGTTGGACTGGTCCTAAATATTGGGGACGGGTCCTATTTTGAAAAACCCTAATATTTTCCCAAAAACCTTAGTTTTTCAAAATAGGCTCAGAAATATAACGTACAGAGTGTCGTCACCATATTTACCTGTACTATATGGTGTTCTTACCAATTTGAACTACATCCATGCAGTTGAATATCAGCTCGAAGTTGTCGAAGATCGATTACATAAAATAATACAAAAATTATAACTAGATCAATCAAGTTTTGATCACCGAAATACGCCAATTACAAATTTATATCTCACAATCTCCCCCTTTGGCAATTTCGTGACAAAACCACCTAGATAATTAATAACCTAACCCATTGGAAAAATTAGATTACAATGTTGCCCAAAAATACACAGAAATAAAGAGCTAATCAACAGAAGCGTCACTTGTGTGTTCAAGACGATTTATAAGAAAAACTTGTACCTACACATTACTTAAACATCACAACTTGTGAAAAGCTTAATAAAGAAATATAAACACAAATCTGTAATGCTCCCACTTAATCTTCCCCTTAAATAGAAATATCTAATAAATACTTCTCCCCCTTTTTGTAACAAATTGACAAAGAAACGCCAAAGAGAGGCATATAAATAGATAATTAAGTAAGCACATAAAGAGAATAAGACAATAAGGAAGCAAAAATAATCATCATCGCTGATCAAACAAATATCAAAAACGTATCAGTTGATGGAATAAACAAAATATGACAAAAATAAATAATCCAAACACCAGGGGTAAAGAAGTCAAAGCGAGTCTAGAATAATAAAACATGACCTAAAGTCTAATCATCTTCTCCATCATCAGCAACCTCACCAGATACAGCAAGGTCAAGCTTGTCTATCCTACCATGTAAGCAGTTGAACCCTTGCTGAATGAACCGAAGAACTTGGTTCATCTGATTGGCCATCATTAGCGTGTCAGTAGCAGGAAGTTGGAAGACTCCGCGGCCTCCAGGCACAGCCTGCCCAGCTCCTTGACTGAGCTCATAGGCCTTCCTGTCCATCTCTTTTTGTTTACTGACCAAGTAATTAATGTGGCATCAATTATCCCTTTCAGTTTCTCAATATCAGCTCTCTCAAGAATACGGACCTAGCAACCCTCAGAATAGCCATTACTATATGTGGAAAAGGCAAAGCAAATGAAGATCAAAAGTGTCGAGTAGCTAAGATCATGGTACGCATAATTGTTGCAGAAAGATTGATAGGATCTCCTCGAACAATGTGATAGAGAAGCTCATCTTGAATTTTGATTAAATTACCCTTGCGATCATGAGGATCTAAGTTGTATGAAACTATCAAATTCAATGCTGAGACCTCATCTGTGAGGTAGAGTGAAGACAACCTATCAGTGAGCCGTGGGGCTTCGGGTATACACAACTCTTTAATCATGTCATCCATGCTAGGTCGATTTGGATCCTCCACTTGATAGACAAAATTATGCCATCTTCATTCTCTGCAACACCCAAAATATTGGTAATTGTGTCCTTAGTGACCTCAACACGAATGTTATAACATTTAGTCACAAAAATTAGGTCGTCCAAGCCTGATATAATCATATTGCCATAGAAATATCGAACCATGTCGGGTCTCACAATCTTCCTAAGATCACAAATAGATTCCCAATCATTATGCTCAAAATATTGCACAAAATCCATCTCCCATTTGCACTTGATTACCGCAAGATTGACTCATCGTTCTATTCTCATTGCCCGGCACCCAATGACATTGACAAAATTATTGAAATTGAATTCATCTTCAAACATGTCTAAAGTGAAGACAATACGATTTTAATCACTAGTAGAAGCTTTAGTACGTCCCCTCTTACGTGTCATAAGCACCACCACAAAAGGAACAAGAAATAGAGTCAAAAGTTCCATTGAGTCAATTGATCGAACACTTAGTGTGCAAGTCTAAAATCTCCAAATTTTAAAGATATTTATTTGCACAATATCATTACAATCGACAACAATCAATCACAACCTCCAAATATATAATCTCAATCCTCCAATATCAACAATTCACACAAGAAAAATAAAGAAGAGATAAGTAGATGAGAGTTGAGAGTTGTAGAGTGTGTTTTAGTGCTTGCAATACTTGAGAGATGAAATGAGAGAGTGTGGTACGAATGAGAGTGAGTGATCGACTTAAGACACTTAAGCGTGCACGTAGATTTTCAATAATCTAGGCATCGCTATGTGCGACCGGTCCTAATATTTGGGGACCGGTCCAACTTATCTCGGTTCCTCAGAACTTGCAGAAGTGCGACTGGTGCTCAATATTTGGGACCGGTCCAACTTTGTAAATTTTAAAAAATTACACTTTGGACCTCTAATTCACCAAATATACCTCTTCTCAACCTGATTTGGCAATTAAGCACATAAAGTGTTAAAAAAAACACATAACAATTAAAAGACACAAAAAAAATATTTTTGGATATTTGAATTAGTGAAGACAAAATAAAAATAAACAAAAATAATTTCAAAAGAAAATGAATAATCTCATGAGAATAATCAAAACAGATTCTCCATATAATAATATGAGTCCTAAAACTTTTAAAAAAATTTAAATATTTATAAATACATAATTTTAAAACCCATAGATTGTCTATAAAATTCATCCTCAAACTCATGATCATGACACAACTTCCAACAGACAAATATTTATAAAAATTTAAAAATTCATCTAATAATTCCATGTGTGTGTGTGCAATCCAACTTCATCAAAAATTAATCAAATTCTTTTGATTCATCCTCTAAAACATATTGGATGATAAGTAAGTATAACTTACACATGATCAACTATTTTTTTCATTGAATTTCATCAATTTATTTTATTTTATTTTTCTAAGACAGTGGCTTTAACTCTTATGGGTAGCCAGCTATTTTCCTCAAAAGAACTCTTTTTTAAAAGATATCTCATTGGAGATTTATATTATAGTAGAAGCTTTGAACACATCCCGAAGGTAGCCTTTTCCTTTTTGTCTTAGATATTTAGCAATTTCTATTATTCTTTTTCTTTTCATGCTGAATAAAAACATATATTATGTTTTAAAAATTTTTATTGATCATTTAAGCTTTCAATACTATTCATACAATATGCTCTAGTCAACTTTACATCAGTTTTCAATCAATTCTCTTAGAGTTGTACTAGTGCACAAATTGTATGTACTCAAAAGATTTATCTCTAAAAAAAAATAAATACAGCACAATATTAGTCATCAATGTCTAGATCATAAAATCAAGTACTTCATCTATTGACAAACTAAGTGTCTCAATTATGCATTCATAAATCAAAGTGAAATTAAAAATAAATATAAATAATTCACATTATTTCTCAGAAAAATATGACCCTCATAATCTCATATGATTATTATTAGAAATAAACAAAACCTAACCTAATACAAAAGATATGGTCCAATGGAGAACAGAGAATGAACATAAGCTCATTCCACGACCAAAAAAAAATCTAATGACCTAGTTAGGGGGTTTCGTACCCAAAGACCTATTAGGAATAAATCCCATAGCATGAACAGGCACAAACTTCTCCAAATCTTCCTTTTTCATCCAGATTGTTTTGACATGCAATTTATCAGGAAAGTATTGTGGAGAAATAGAAACATTCTTCTTTTTTTTATTCGAATTCCTTTTAGCTTGAGAATTTTGGGATTTGTTCCAATAATGTGACTTTTTAGTATGAACCATATTCTTAGCAAAATAATTATACACATGAAAATCAGAATTAGAATGTCTTCTCTTTTTATAGCAATAGTGTTGACTATGTTCATTCTTACCACAAAAAGTACAATAAAGAACACTGGACATAACTTTAGCATGCAAAGACTCAACTTGAGGCTTAGGTTTGAGTTCAGGCACATTTAAATTTTTGGGTTTAACAAAAACAGTTTTTTTCTTAGATGATGACTCAACAAAACCTAATCCAGTTTTATCTCCTACAAGTTTACCAACACTAATCATGTTATCAAGCTTAATCTGCCCAGAAGTAAAAGCAATTAATTTCTCGTGTGATTTTTTCAATTCAGGCTTAATAAATTTAATTCTAGCAATAAGAGCATATTTGGCAGAGATAGTTTGACTTACCTCACTTTCGAGAAACTTGACTTTGTTTTGAAGATTCAGAATTTTTGTTTTACTTTCTTCAATTTTGGATCTTCTCAGTTTCTTCTATTAGAGATTCTTTTTCACTTCCTATCATCTCCAACTGCTTGGTTTGCTTTTTGTAGGCTCTTTTAACCTTGAAAATTTCTGTAAACAACTCTTCAAAAGCCTTAGATAGTTCTTCCTTGGTTGGTTCTTCTTTTTCTTCATCGTCTGAATCATCAGACCCAACTTGGCCTAGAGTTGTAAACTTCTCTGTTTCACCTTCATTAAAAAAATGATCATCAGCAATATCATCATTCACTAAAGCAACAAAAGTAAGAGAATCATTTTCAACAGAATAATCACTATGAGAGTTAGAAGATTTAGACTCAGAAATAATAGCTTTCATGGCTTTCTTTTTAGTGTTTGAACTTTTCTTTGTGCTAAAGCTATTTTTCATTGGAGTTGGACATTGATTTGATGTATGACCTTTACCACCACATGTCCAACAAGTGACCTCAGTCTCCCTAGAGTCATCTTCTTTTTTTTTCCTCTCCTTACCTTTGGATAATGAACTTTGATTCTAGAATTTTGAAGGATTTCCTTTTCTGAGATTTCTATCTTTTTCATATTTAAGAATCTTCCTAAATTTTCTGGCAAGGAGAGCAACATCATTATCTAAATCATATTCAAAACTTTCAACTTTTTCAACTTCAGATTTTGAAGAATTTAAAACATTTGACAAACTTGAAGACTTAGAAGTCTTTGAGGTTTTTAAAGCCAGTTTTTTTTATTTTTGAAGTTTTGGATATTTCATCTCAAAAGTTTGAATTGATCCAACTAACTCAGCCACCTCCATAGAATCTACATCTCTGCTCTCATCTAAGGCTTCCAATTTAGCTTAGAACCTATCAGACAATGATCTCATGATTTTTCTGATGATTTGAAAAGATAGAATTTTTTCACCAATGTTAGCACTACTTTGAACAATATCATTAAGTCTAGAATAAAAATCAGAAAACATCTCATCTTCATCTATTCTAATTGTTTCAAATTTAGTGGCAAGCATTTGTAACTTGGATTTCCTTACCTTGGTGGTACTCTCACAAGTTACTTATAAAATATCGCATGCTTTTTTCGAAGTGGAACATGTAAAAATTCTAGCAAATTCAGAAGGAACAACAGAATTAAAAATAGCATATAAACCCTTGTAGTTATTATTAGTATCTTCATGTTCAACATTAGACCATGTTACTTTATCTTTCTCTACAGTCACAACAGGATCACCATCATCAGTAGTAGTGATAGGAATTTTATAACCATTCTCTACAGCCATCCAAACCCTCTCTCCTTGAGATTTTAAAAAGGCTTTCATACAAGACTTCCAGAAAGTATAATTTGAACCATCAAACAAAGGAGTTCGCTGAATCGATCCACCCTCTTTCATACTAGATTTCATAATATTTTTGAAAACAAAAATAAAATTTGATTTTAAAAATAATTCGCAAGGAACTACTCACAAATTAGAGAACACTGCTCTAATACCAATTGTGATTTACGCGGTGCAAAAGTGGTTGCGAAAAGTACTTTAAAACCTAGAGTGGGGTGAATAGTTTCACTTGGTTGTTTGCTTAATCTTTCAAATTAATTCAATTTTAAGTCCAATTAATAATTAACCAAACAATTAAAGCAAGTAAATAACATAAAGTACAAGTAAAGTAAAGAATGCACCGGATATATGTGAAAAACCTAGATCGGAAAAAGATCACAGGGGAGGCAGAAAGCCTCAAGGAACCATACCACTATAATGAAAAAAAGTACAACAGACTCTATCTCAGACTCACACCCCTCTTCACTCTGTCAAGAATCTAATGCGGAACACCTCAGGCTTACAATTGTGACCGCCGGTCCAACTACTGCAAACTTCCAACTAATGTCCCAATCCATACAGAAAAGTTACTGGAAGAACAAAAATACTCAGCAAGTATCCTGTTCCCTTTGTAGTACGATATGGTCACTTTTCTTCTTCAACAAGTAAGAGAAGAACCATGAATCCAATGCTCTGATCAATGAATGGTTTGATGCAGTCTTTGAATAGTTAATCAGTAGTAGAACACCATCCTAAATATCACTCATGAAATATAGATGTGTGTTCTCAAAAATATTTTATCCTAATTATACTGTCTATACTTTCTCTCTCTAAAAATATTAATTTTTCAGGCATATTTGTAGAGAAAATATAAATACATATATATAGGCAAGGGAGTCCTAATTATACTTGGAAAATAAGCCAAATACCAAAATAGAACTCTCCTAGAAATTTAAAACCCAATAGGAATCAAAATTTTTGTTTGAATTTATTTCCTATTTGGAATAGGCTAAGTGGAACCGGTACCTAATTACTAGGACCGGTGGGAGTTTGTAAAAACCTGTAAAAACCAAACTGCTAAGAAAAGTTGGACCGGTCCTAAATATTGGGGACCGGTCTTATTTTGAAAAATCCTAATATTTTCCCAGAAACGCTCGGAAATATAACGTGCAGAGTGTCCTTACCATACTTACCTGTACTATATGGTGTTCTTACCAAATCAAAGTTGTCGAAGATCGATTACATAAAATAATACGAAAATTACAACTCAATCAATCAGGTTTTGATCACCGAAATACACCAATTACAAATTTATATCTCACAAAGACTGCCGACTAATTGCCGATATAATGTTGCATCACTAAGCAGAGTACCATCTAAAGGAGTGAGCCGCATGTTAGTTTCCAGAGGAGTAAAAGATGTTTTACAATCAATGAGAGCAACTCGAGCAAGAATGTTGGAGGCATACTTGGCTTATGATGTATAATAACCACTAGAATCAGAATGATTCTAAAGACCCAAGAAATAGCTCAGGTGTCCAGGATCCTTCATCTCAAAATGATGACTAAGAGATTGTTTGAGAGTATAAATGACATCAAGATCATCTCTAGTAATTATCATATCATCAATATAGAAAAGTAGAAGTGTAATACCAGATGCAACCTTGTGAATGAATAAGCCAAAATCATAAGCGCTAGGTGTAAAGCCAAAATTGCCAATAACAGAGCTAAATTTTACAAACTGGGCTCAAGGAGCTTGTTTAAGACCATAAAGAGCACAACGAAGTTTGTAGACTTGATGAGGAGAATGATTATATCTAGGAGGAGGTTTCATATAAACCTCTTCTACAAGATCCCCATTGAGAAATGCATTTTTGACATCTATTTGGAAAAGATTCCACTTACGAAAAGTAACAACTACAAGTAAACTATGAACAGAAGTCAATCGAGCGACAGAAGCAAAAGTTTCCTCATAATCAATATCATACTCCTGTGTATAACCTTTGGCAACCAGGCGAGCTTTGTATCATTCCATAGTGCCATCAGAATGAGTCTTAATTTTGTAGACCCATTTACAGCCAACAAAACTTTTCTTATAAGGTAGATCAACCATGTCGCGTGTATGAGCTTAGTCAAGAGCATGTAATTCATCTATCATAACTTGTTACCAATGATGATTAGAACTAACTTCTCGATAAGATTGAGATTCATGATGAGATAAAATAGTGAAAAAGCAATGATAGTCACGAAGATAACCTGGTGTGGTTCTTACCTGATCTGAATGACGAGTACCATCAGATTGGTCAGTGCGAAGGATATCAAATGTAGAGGATTCAGCAACAGGATCATCAGCAGAGGCAGACCCATCGGGAGAGACCGTATGTGGAAGCTCAGAGGGAAGTGTAAGATCTGGAGAGATAGGAAGAGTGTGTGGTGAAACTGATAGTTGACCTACGACTGGTGGTTGGTTTGTGTCTATGTTAGAAAGAAAGAGATCAATAGTAGGATCACTAAAATAGAACGATGTAGACGGAGAAGAGATGTTAAACTGTAATACCCCAGAAAATTTAGGTGTCAATCTAATCTCTTTACATTATTACTTTATTTTATTAATTCATGTGAAATGTTTTTTTTATATATAAATTATCATTGTAGGTGAGTTACTTGTCTTTTATACATGCATTTTATCATTTTATGTGAATTGGTATTAATTGTGTGTTATTTTATTTAAATGTTTTGGGTTGGGCTAGGGAGGAATTTGGGCTAGGATGAGTGGGCTAAGGTTATGTTTAAAATGATGGGCCTAGGGTTGAAATAATATTATTATTTCTATTGTTAGTATTATTAATTTGATTTTAATTAGTTTTAGGAAAATCAATAAAAGAATAATTAAGACAAAAAGGAAAAGAAAAGAAGAAGAAATTAGGGTTTGCCGTTGTTTTACGCACAGAACTAAGAGGGAGTAAACGAAAGAGAGAAGGGAGTGACGATCGGGTGAACAAGTTGATTCGTCAGGAAAAAGGCAAGTTTAATTCTTCTCTTCCCCCTTGAATCCGTATGCATAGTCTAGGTTTGAAAATTTATTTATATTAAAAATTTGTAGTTAATTGCATGTTTATATTTTTCTGTTATTGATAAATTTTGTGAAATTTAACTGTGATGATTGTATATAGATTAGATTGATTCTGTTCATGTAAGGTTATATGCATATGTATTCATGTATATGTATATTGTGTTAAGAAAGAAATTATTTATGAATGAAATTTGTAGGTAAATAAATGTTAAATTGTGAACCTACTGTGTTGGGATTATCTTGTAAACAACTCTGAATACTAAGGAAAACAGATCGTGAATAATTTTGTTTTAAATTTTTGAATTTTGCGAAGAACCCTAGAACTTGTGAATTGGGGGTTTTTGATTCGGCCTGTTTCGGATGGGGCTTTTTGCACCAATAGGTAGACGGCGTCGAGAGGAGAAGAACGGCGCAAAAATGGAGGCGAACGGTGGCCGGAGGAGGCCAGACTGTCGCCGGGAAGTCGCCGGCAGCGCGCTGTGCGCGCTGCTGGACGCGCTGGGGAAGAAGCCCCAACGCAGGGACTTCCCCACGCGCCTGGCCGGCACGTGCCGGCGCGTGGGGCCGGCGCCGGCGCCGGGAAAAATATTTTTGGGCCCCACTTGCGGGGGCCCACCACTGGGTCCACTTTGGGCCCATTCCGATATGTTTTGATATTTTTTTTGAATTTTTGAAATTTTTGGAAAAACTTGAAAATTTGAAAAATCATTTTTTAAAAATACTTTCATGATTCCAAAAATTGTGACAATTTTACTGTATGATATTGGATGTTAAATACACTTGATTTTAAATTTTCAACTCAAAACAATTTTCCCTTGTTGTCCAATTAATTTTTAAAAGTACCCAAAAGCTGCCTTTTTCACTTTTTGTAATTTTAGAAAATGCTTTTACAACTCCAAAAATTCCCAAATTTTTACTGTAACTCTCTAGAGGATAAATACACTTGTGTTTAAAGGTTCAACTCAAAATGACCTTTTCTTGTTGTTCAATTGAATTTTAAAGTGTCCAAAAGCTGGGTTTTTTCACTTTCTGTAATTTTAGAAAATACTTCTGAAATTCCAAAAATTCCCAAAATTTTTATGTAACTGTTTAGAGATTAAATGACCTTGGGTTTAAATTTTCACCTCGAATTGAGCTTCCCTTGGTGTTAAATTAATTTTTAAAGTGCCTAAAAGTTGGATTTTCACCTTCTTTGGTTTATTAAAAATGTTTTTAAATTACAGAAAATTCCAGAATATTTTCTTAGTGTTCTTAGAAGTGAAATAGGCCCAGACTCCTAGATAAAAGTAAGTTTAGATCCCCTCGGAGATTTGAGTGCATTGGAGGTTGGTTTGGGGAATTGTTTCCTCTAATGGATGTTAAGTTATTTTGATTTAATCGATTGTGTTTATTATATATATAAATGCACATGGGATACTTGATTAAGGTTCACTTGTGAATGATTTGTCATATGGTGATAATTGCATAGCAGATAATTCAAATTGGTAGTCTGTGCAAATTAAAAATCATAATGCATCTTGTTTATTTATTATTTCATATTGGGAATGCATTTGTATTTTTATTTGGCATGTAAGGATTGCCCGGCGTGTCAGGATCGCCCATACCTAATAAGGTATCTATATTTTTATTTGGCATGTAAGGATTGCCCGGCGTGTCAGGATCGCCCATACCTAATAAGGTATCTATATTTTTATTTAGCATGTAAGGATTGCCCGGCGTGTCAGGATCGCCCATTCCTATTAATGTATTCATGCATTATAATCGACATATCATGATTGCATAGATTTCATAAAATACATACATATGTATCTTTATTTGTGAACGTAAAGAAGGGGATCGTTTTTACATTGTAAGGATTGTTGAGGAAATATATGAGATGATTTGTATCTTTAAAAATATGAACTGAATAAGGAATAATCTGAGGGGTTGCACGTATATTTATCTATTGTGTCCCTCACATTGAGGGTATGTATATTGATTCTCTGATTGGGATGTAGTAGATAGAACTTGCTCGTGGGTTTAACCCACTTTGTTGATATTTCAGGTCCCAAGCAGTTTCCCCCGCGAGCATAGAGTACTAGGGTTGGGCTGTGACAGACATCTACTCTCACCAGTCTCAGGGTAGGAATCTACTTTTTCTTCAGGAGTAAAACTATGAACTCATTTAGAGGTTTTGGTTTTGGATTTCGATTTAAGTGTTAAACTTTTATTTCTTTCTGGTTAAGGGGTCCTTGGGTTACGGGACTTTCAAATTGTATTACCAGAATTTAATGATTTATTTATCAATTATTTCAATTCAATGGAATTTCTGTTCAGCTTTTAGCAATTATTTTATTTCTGTCTTTTGCATCTATGCTTGTTGCTATCAGTGGTTAATATTCCTCAGGTTTTGTGTATGAGACTGGCCACCTCATGTGCAAAATTTTCTGGGGGGTATTTCATTTGGTATCAGAGCATTCCAGGTTCAAGTATCCTCGGGTCTGTAGGGTCTGTCGTAGGGTATCTTCCGCGTTGCGTATTCTGATAAATAGAATCTAAGTATAGGATTCATTGTACTCTATACATCTTAGTCTACTATTGGGGTCTTATGTAGATGTCACCCCGTAGGAAGAGGAAGGCGAACCACAACTAAGGTCAGGATAATGTTCAGGATGGAAAAGTTGAACTTCTTCTCGATTTGGTAGCCATGATAGTTTAGGTTGTAGTTACAGGAGTGGCGACTGCTCTTTAGAATCAGCAGCCACCACAACAGCCACTGCAAATGGCGCATGTTCCATTACTAGTGGAACAGCCTAACAATTGGGAATGATTCAAAACTCTTTCACATGAGGAAATTCTTGGACTTACAGAAGAAGGACAGGACAATCGTAGGGTCGGAGCAGGAGTTCACCAATTTATCTTTGTTGCACCTGAGGAGGTGAACACTTAAGAGAAGAAGGAGCTGTTTTGTGAACGGATTTATTTAGACTACTCGACAGGTCATTGTGGGTAATCTAGCTTATTCCACTTACACTCAGGTGGTTAATGCTGCATTGCAGCATTATCAAATAAGGAGGGATTATAGGAAATGATAGGGGAGAAACGAAATGATAGATACTCCGCTAGCCAGATAGTGGAAAAGAAAAATGGAAATAGCAGGGCAATCTATTCAATAGATGAACTATGGGAGGGTCTACAACGTTATGCCATATGATGAGCATACTCCTTAGGCGATCGAGGGTAGGGTTCCGTTAAAGGTTAACTTTGATCGTGTTCTTATTTGAGACTGAGGCATCTCACTCTTTTGTATCTCAGTCGTTTGTTAGGATATCGGGTATACTTACTCAGTCATGTAGTTCCCCACTTACTGTGACTACACCATTGGGAGTTAGTACAATATTACGGAAACACTGTAGTCAAAGTCGTCATAGGCGTTGGCAATCTCAGGTTCTTGGCAGACCTTTTGGTCCTAGACATGAATTCATATGATGTCATACTCAGGATGGATTTGTTATCACATTACCATGCTCAGGTTAATTGCCACGATAAGGCAATTGTTTTTGCTATACTGGGTCAGAAAATGTACTTGATTGCTATGCCGCAATCAAAGGGAGGGTCTAGTACGCACTTGTTATTTATCAATGAAGAGTCTCCGGAAGGAACTACAGTGTCTTTAGATTCTATTCCGGTGGTGCGAGACTATCAGGATCTGTTTCAGGAGATTCTAGGGTTACCACCTAGTCGTGAGATAGACTTTGTGATAGACTTAGCTTCAGGTACCAGACCTATTGCTAGAGCTCCATATAGGATGGCTCCTGTGGAAATGAGGGAGTTGAGGGATCAGATTCAGCAACTTCTTAGTCAGAAATTTATTCGCAGAAGTACTTCACCGTGGGAAGCACCAGTGTTGTTTGTAAAGAAGAAGGATGGGTCTCTTCATCTTTGCATTGACTACAAAGAATTGAATAAGGTCACAATCCGCAACAAGTACCCGTTGCCCAGGATTGATGATCTGTTCGATCAGTTAAGGGGAGCCACCTATTTCTTGAAGATAGATTTGAGATCCGGGTATCATCAACTTCGAGTTAGGGAGCAGGATGTACCGAAGACAGCTTTCCTTACTAGATATGGGTCGTACGAGTTTTGGGTTATGCCGTTTGGGTTAACAAATGCCCCAGCTGTCTTTATGGACCTGATGAATAGAGTGTTCAGGGCTTACTTGGACTAGTTTGTTATTGTTTTCATTGATGACATTCTTGTTTACTCTAGGTCAGAGGAAGATCATGCCAGACACTTTCGTATCGTCTTGTAGACACTGAGAGATCATCAGTTGTATGCAAAATTTGAGAAATGTGAGTTCTGGCAAAGAGAGGTGAAGTTCTTGGGTCACGTAGTATCTGAGAAAGGGATAGCGGTCGATCCAAGTAAAGTGTCAGCGGTTCTGGAGTGGGGACAGCCTACCTCACCTTCAGAGATTCGCAGCTTTCTTGGGTTGGCTGGTTATTATCGTCGGTTTATTCAGGGCTTCTCTAAGATTGCTGGCCCGCTTACCCATCTCACCAAGAAGGGTGTGCCTTTCATTTGGGATGACTCATGTCAGGCGGTGTTTGACGAGTTGAAGACCAGGTTGACTACTGCACCAGTTCAAGCTACTCCTCAGAGCGGCGTTGAGTACTTGGTGTATACTGACGCGTCACTACAGGGTTTGGGATGTGTACTGACGCAGGAGGAGAGACCGATATCATATGCGTCACGTAAGCTTAAACCTCATGAGCTTAATTACCCGACGCATGATCTGGAATTGGCAACTGTTGTTTTTGCTTTGAGGATTGGGAGACATTACCTTTTGGGTGAGACCTTCAGATTATTCAGTGACCATAAGAGTCTGCAGTATCTATTTTCACAGAAGGAACTGAATATGAGACAGCGTAGGTGGTTGGAATTTGTGAAAGACTATCATTTTTCCATCCAGTACCACCCAGGGAAAGCTAATGTAGTAGCTGATGCACTTAGTCGATGACCATATGTTAGTCTATTTGCTCTGTTCGAAGCAGAGTGGAATGACTTGAGCAGTGTTGATGCGTTAGCTGATGCCTTTGTAGCATGCGTGGTGGTTACACCTACGATCATACGAAGGGTAATCACAGAGCAGTTTACTGACCCACAGTGCGTTGAGAAGGTGACCGAGTTGAAATCTGGAGAGGTACCATTCTATACAGTGGATAGAGATGGAGGATTGAGGTACAAGGGGCGATTGGTGGTTCCTCACAATGAGGACTTGAGGAAGGCAGTGATGGGTGAGGCTCATAATTCTTAGTTTTCGGTACACCCGGGAGGGGATAAAATGTACCAAGACATGAAACGACAGTTTTGGTGGGCAGGCATGAAGAAGGACATCGCTATATTTGTCTCTAAGTGTAGCACTTGTCAAATGATCAAGATTGATCACCAAAGACCACCGGGTTCTTTGCAACCATTGCCGATACTGGAGTGGAAATGGGAAAGCATCTCCATGGATTTCATTGTGGGACTTCCCACCTCATAGCGAAATCATGATGCTATTTGGGTGATAGTGGACAGGTTAACGAAATCAGCACATTTCTTGCCAGTTCGCTCGAGTTACACCTCAGAGCAATACGCAAAGCTTTACATTGCAGAGATAGTGAAGCTTCACGGTGTGCCTTTGTCCATTATATCGGATAGAGATCCGAGTTTTGTTTCAGGATTTTGGGAGAGCTTCCAGCTAGTAATGGGTACAGCTCTGCATCTCAGTACAGCTTATCACCCTCAGACCGATGGTCAGACTGAGAGGGTTAATCAGATTTTGGAGGATATGTTATGAGCATGTATACTCGACTTCAAGGGCAACTGGGAGAGTTATTTGCCGTTGGTTGAGTTTGCCTATAACAATAGTTACCAAAAGACTATTGGTATGGCACCATTTGAGGCTCTATACGGACGACCCTGTAGATCGCCAGTTTGTTGGTTGGAAGTTGGAGAGAACAGGTTTTTGGGCCCTGAGTTCATTAGGGACACCTCAGAAAAAGTTGCCCTTATTAGAGACCGTATGCGGACTGCACAGAGCAGACAGAAGAGTTATGCTGACCGAAGAACTCGTGCACTAGAGTTCAAAGTGGGGGATCAGGTCCTACTCAAGGTTTCTCCCATGAAGGGGGTTATAAGGTTTGGAAGGAAAGGGAAGTTGGCACCTCGTTTTGTAGGTCCCTTTATGATTACCGACAGAGTTAGAGCGGTAGCCTATAGACTGGCGTTACCAGACACGATGCACAGGGTGCACAATGTTTTTCATGTTTCCATGCTACGGAAGTTCCTTAGAGATGAGGATACTTATCAGCACATTGAGGTAGGAGAGATTGAGTTGCAGCCAGATGCAACATATGTGGAGCAGCCTTACTGTATTCTTGACCGTAGGGATCAGGTCCTTCGTTCTAAGACCATTCCGTTAGTACGAGTTCAGTGGAGCCACCATAACGAGGCGGAGTCCACTTGGGAAAGGGAGGATGAGATAAAAGCAAAATATCCAGAGCTTTTTCTTTCAGGTATGAGCTGAATTCCGAGGACGGAATTCCTCTGTTAGGGGGGAAGAATGTAATACCTCAGAAAATTTAGGTGTCAATTTAATCTCTTTACATTATTACTTTATTTTATTAATTCATGTGAAATGTTTTTTTTTTATATAAATTATCATTGTAGGTGAGTTACTTGTCTTTTATACATGCATTTTATCATTTTATGTGAATTGGTATTAATTGTGTGTTATTTTATTTAAATGTTTTGGGTTGGGCTAGGGAGGAATTTGGGTTAGGATGAGTGGGCTAAGGTTATGTTTAAAATGATGGGCCTAGGGTTGAAATAATATTATTATTTCTATTGTTAGTATTATTAATTTGATTTTAATTAGTTTTAGGAAAATCAATAAAAGAATAATTAAGACAAAAAGGAAAGGAAAAGAAGAAGAAATTAGGGTTTGCCGTTATTTTACGCACAGAACTAAGAGGGAGTAAACGAAAGAGAGAATGGAGTGACGATCGGGTGAACAAGTTGATTCGTCAGGAAAAAGGCAAGTTTAATTCTTCTCTTCCCCTTGAATCCGTAAGCATAGTTTAGGTTTGAAAATTTATTTATATTAAAAATTTGTAGTTAATTGCATGTTTATATTTCTCTGTTATTGATAAATTTCGTGAAATTTAACTGTGATAATTGTATATAGATTAGATTGATTTTGTTCATGTAAGGTTATATGCATATGTATTCATGTATATGTATATTGTGTTAAGAAAGAAATTGTTTATGCATGAAATTTGTAGGTAAATAAATGTTAAATTGTGAACCTACTGTGTTGGGATTATCTTGTAAACAACTCTGAATACTAAGGAAAACAGATCGTGAATAATTTGGTTTTAAATTTTTGAATTTTGTGAAGAACCCTAGAACTTGTGAATTGGGGGTTTTTGATTCGGCCTGTTTCGGATGGGGCTTTTTGCACCAATAGGTAGACGGCGTCGAGAGGAGAAGAACGGCGCAAAAATGGAGGCGAACGGTGGCCGGAGGAGGCCAGACTGTCGCCGGGAAGTCGCCGGCAGCGCGCTGCTGGACGCGCTGGGGAAGAAGCCCCAACGCAGGGACTTCCCCACGCGCCTGGCCGGCACGTGCCGGCGCGTGGGGCCGGCGCCGGCGCCGGCGCCGGGAAAAATGTTTTTGGGCCCCACTTGCGGGGGCCCACCACTGGGTCCACTTTGGGCCCATTCCGATATGTTTTGATATTTTTTTTGAATTTTTGAAATTTTTGGAAAAACTTGAAAATATGAAAAATCATTTTTTAAAAATACTTTCATGATTCCAAAAATTCTGAAAATTTTACTGTATGATATTGGATGTTAAATACACTTAATTTTAAATTTTCAACTCAAAAAAATTTTCCCTTGTTGTCCAATTAATTTTTAAAAGTACCCAAAAGCTGCCTTTTTCACTTTTTGTAATTTTAGAAAATACTTTTACAACTCCAAAAATTCCCAAATTTTTACTGTAACTCTCTGGAGGTTAAATACACTTGTGTTTAAAGTTTCAACTCAAAATGATCTTTTCTTGTTGTTCAATTGAATTTTAAAGTGTCCAAAAGCTGGGTTTTTTCACTTTCTGTAATTTTAGAAAATACTTCTGAAATTCCAAAAATTCCCAAAATTTTTCTGTAACTGTTTAGAGATTAAATGACCTTAGGTTTAAAGTTTCACCTTGAATTGAGCTTCCCTTGGTGTTAAATTAATTTTTAAAGTGCCTAAAAGTTGGATTTTCACCTTCTTTGGTTTATTAAAAATGTTTTTAAATTACAAAAAATTCCAGAATATTTTCTTAGTGTTCTTAGAAGTGAAATAGGCCCAGACTCCTAGATAAAAGTAAGTTTAGATCCCCTCGGAGATTTGAGTGCATTGGAGGTTGGTTTGGGGAATTGTTTCCTCTAATGGATGTTAAGTTATTTTGATTTAATCGATTGTGTTTATTATATATATAAATGCACCTGGGATACTTGATTAAGGTTCACTTGTGAATGATTTGTCATATGGTGATAATTGCATAGCAGATAATTCAAATTGGTAGTCTGTGCAAATTAAAAATCATAATGTATCTTGTTTATTTATTATTTCATATTGGGAATGCATTTGTATTTTTATTTGGCATGTAAGGATTGCCCGGCGTGTCAGGATCGCCCATACCTAATAAGGTATCTATATTTTTATTTGGCATGTAAGGATTGCCCGGCGTGTCAGGATCGCCCATTCCTATTAATGTATTCATGCATTATAATCGACATATCATGATTGCATAGATTTCATAAAATAAATACACATGTATCTTTATTTGTGAACGTAAAGAAGGGGATCGTTTTTACATTGTAAGGGTTGTTGAGTAAATATATGAGATGATTTGTATCTTTAAAAGTATGAACTGAATAAGGAATAATCTGAGGGGTTGCACGTATATTTATCTATTGTGTCCCTCACATTGAGGGTATGTATATTGATTCTCTGATTGGGATGTAGTAGATAGAACTTGCTCGTGGGTTTAACCCACTTTGTTGATATTTCAGGTCCCAAGCAGTTTCCCCCGCGAGAATAGAGTACTAGGGTTGGGCTGTGACAGACATCTACTCTCACCAGTCTCAGGGTAGGAATCTACTTTTTCTTCAGGAGTAAAACTATGAACTCATTTAGAGGTTTTGGTTTTGGATTTCGATTTAAGTATTAAACTTTTATTTCTTTCTGGTTAAGGGGTCCTTGGGTTACGGGACTTTCAAATTGTATTACCAGAATTTAATGATTTATTTATCAATTATTTCAATTCAATGGGATTTCTGTTCAGCTTTTAGCAATTATTCTATTTCTGTCTTTTGCATCTATACTTGTTGCTATCAGTGGTTAATATTCCTCAGGTTTTGTGTATGAGACTGGCCACCTCATGTGCGAAATTTTCTGGGGGGTATTTCATAAACTTAGAAAAATATGAGAATATCTTATGTTCCCAAAAGATGAGATGATGAGAGATACATAATCATTTAGAGATGGGATCCCAACAACGATAACCCTTATGTTCAATATCATAACTTAAGAAATAGCAAGGACGAGCACGAGGTTCTAATTTGGTGCATTTATGAGGTTGAAGGAGGACAAAACAAGCACAACCAGACCTTGAGAAGATTATAAAAAGGGGTAACACCATATAGACGCTCATAAAGAGATTGATTTTGGAGGATAGGCACTGGAACATGATTAGTGGTATAAATAGCAGTAAGAGCTGCTTCCCCCAGAATTTTTTAAGATATAAACTAGAAATAAAGAGAGTACGAACAGTATCCAATATATGCTTGTGTTTATGTTTAGCTTTCCCATTTTGTTGAGAAGTTCCAGGATAAGAATAATGAGAGATAGTGCCATGTTGGGGAAGAAACTTGAAAAAATTGGTTTCCTTGTATTTCATGGCATTATCAACACGAAATTTTTTGATAGATCTTGAAAATTGAGTTTTGACCATGTTGGCAAAATCATAGTAAAGTTGAGGTAACTCAGAGCGAATATTCATTAGATAGAGCTAGGAAAATTGAGAATAATCATCTATGAAAATGACAAAATATTTTGACCCCCCCCCCAAATTTTGGAATGAGGAGAAGATCCCCAAACATCATAATGGACTAAGTCGAAAGGAGTAGTTGAAACAAAGACACTTTTATTAAAGGATAAAGTTGGTTGTTTTCCAAGTTAACAATGCAAACAAGTGACATCATCATTTTTGATAGACCCTAATAGACCATTGATTACTAAAGAGCGAAGGCGCCCAACAGAAACATGCCCTAGTCTTGAATGCCAAATATTGGAAGAATAAGTTATAGAGGTGGAGGTAGCAATAGAAGAATGATGAGAAGGAAGATGAAGATTGATGAGCTCAAATAGTTTTCTAACTTTTCAACTCATCCCAAGGATCTGTCTTGTCTGAGGATCCTATATAGAACAACTAGAAGAAAAAAAAAGAACATTAAGTCCAAGTTCACATATTTGACCAACTAAGATAAGATTAAGAGTAAGTTCAGGTATATGAAAGGTCTCAGAGAGCGTGACACTTGGGGTGGACACTTGTCATGTGTGATGTACTTTCATATGAGATCCATCAGCAATGGTAATAAGAGGGGTATGAGTAGTAGAATTTTGAGAGGTAAAGATAATGGAGTCAGAAGTCATGTGATTACAAGAAGCAGAATAAAAAAACTAAGAAGAGTTACCTAAAGTAACAGACATAGCAGTAGAGTGAGTATCCAAAGTGGAGAGGAGTTGTTAGAGCAGATCCCTTAGATAATTGGTAGAGACAGATGATGTGGAATCGGGCAAAGAAGATCCTTCAGCTGTAACAGTCATGACAGATAAGTGATTGCACTTAGGTTTAGCATTACAGGAGGTGGTTTTGTGAGGATTCTTGAAGCAATCACTCTAATAATAACCAGGTCCTTTCTTGTGACAAAATTTGTAAACTCTGATAGGACAGTTTAAAAGGGCATGATGAAGATCATGACAGTAAGTACAACCTAGCTGGGAAGAAAAATTAGATGATCGATGAGTGATTGCTCTGATGTTAGAATGTAGCAAGAACTGTATCAGTGGTCTATGATGGGAGATTTTTAGATTGAAAAGA
Source organism: Cornus controversa (assembly GCA_026545225.1). Lineage (NCBI taxonomy): Eukaryota > Viridiplantae > Streptophyta > Magnoliopsida > Cornales > Cornaceae > Cornus > Cornus controversa. Next base: position 14,993,189 of record CM048848.1, read on the forward strand.
ATCGAGATGAGTATCTTTTGATAGATGCTCTGAGATAACATTTTCAATGGTAGGAAGTGGATGCCTGTGTAGAAGAGAGACCCAAACTGACTCAAATTTATCGATGAGAGCCATGAGAAAGGTTATCAGCCTTTGCTGATCTATGTAAGTAGTGAATTTCTGGGTATCAGTAGAACAATCCCATGTAGGTTCTGAAAGAGCGAACTGATTCCAAATGGCATACATTTCAGAGAGAAAACTATTGATAGATTGACTAGGCTTCTGAAAGGTACGATGACGAGTCCTCTGGAGTTGAAATTGATGATCAAGATCAGTAGTGGTATTCTTGTTCTGAAGAAAATCCCAAACTGCTTTGGCGGTATCAAAATGACCAAACTATAGGCGAATAGATGAAGTTGAGGTATTATGAAACCACATAATAACTTGATGATTTTTGATATCCCAGTCATCAAGTCATTCTGCATATTTATCGTTAGCTTCAGAGTCTTCTTTCTTGGGTTTAGCAATAACACCAATGATAAGACGTCGAAGCTTACGGCCCTTCAAAAAGCTTGTCATAGCGGGAGCCCAGGAAGAGTAATTAGGGCAATCAAGAATAATGGTGATAGGTTGAGATACCTTAGAGAGTTCCATAGATGTAGTGCCTTGAAACAATTTTCTTTTTTTTGAATTGGATTAAACCGATCTGATTTGGGTTGTGTCAGGTCAGGTTTACCTAGTCTGATGTGGCGTGGGTCTGGTCTAACTTAAAACAATTGAAAAAAGCAATCTTGCCTTTCCCAAATTGAAAGCAAAATATTATTTTCACAAAAAACTCTCTGTGATAAAGGTGATCAGAGAGGATGATCGACAACCAAAGAGGATGATCAGAGAGATTGATTGGCGAAGCACTGGTGAAAACACAATGATTTTCGGTGTGTCACTGGCAGAGGCGCCTGGAGAAGTTGTGTTTGTCGAAAATCTCAGAAACGATGGGTAAAGACAGAAGTTGTGTTTATAGTTGTCTTCGACTCTTCGTGAAAGAGAGGAACAATGGAGTTACAGAGGCTGATAGTGGAATCATCTGAGTTTTTAGAGGTGGCGGCTTAAGAGTATGGGTCTGTATTGGTTGAATAGGTGGTGGTGGTTTCTGGTGATGAATAGTTAATATGGCTGTGATGATGGATATGACTTTGACAAGGTGAGCTGTTTTGTTAAAAATAGTGGTGGTGGTTTCTGGTGATGGTGGTACAGAGATTTACAGGGTCTATAAAATTAAGAGTTTGGGTCTATAATGAGTCTGTATTGGGTCTGTATTGGTTTAATAGGTGGTGGTGGTTTCTGGTGATGGTGGTTTGCTGCAGCCGGAACAGTGGGTTTGTTTGGGTTGCAGATGTTGAACAGTGGGCTTATTGATTTGTGGGGTGAGAACAATGGGTTTGAGATTGTTGGTTTCTGGCGGTAGTGGGTTTGAGATGGTAGTTTCTGTTGTTGGCTTGGGATTGTAGTTATTGTTGGCTTGGGTTTGTTGCGGTTGTGGTTTCTTTAAATGGTGAAGATGATGATTGGGGAAGGTTAGAGTTGTTGACGAACAGTTGATGAAACATGAAACAGAGGCTGGACAAATTTCTAGAATCATTTTATGGCTCTGATACCATGTTACGAGAGAGAAAAGATAGAGAAGAAATAGTCTGTATTCATCAACTATGAGTATAATATCTACAGTACAATGAGACCTATATACAGGCAATACAGAGATCGAGTCAAGGAGAATCATGGGATAAAGTGAATCAGGGGAGAGATTATGGGGGAAAGAATCAGGGGAGAGATTATGGGGGACAGATCATGGGAGAGATTATAAGAACATAGGATACATATGTTACGTATGTACTATACTAACATCAGGCATTGAGATGTAGAATATACTACATCAGCATACTAATATAACAAATATAGTGTTTCGCATCATAGATTTTCCATGGTGGTGATCGATCTTTGGTGACGGGTCTTCTAGTAGCATGGTTTCTATAGCGGTGGTGATCGGTGACTCTGGTTCGTTTAGGATTTCGGTGATAGTGTGTTTTAATTTTCGATTTATAGTAGGGTTTCACATGGTATGAGTTAACAGTGGGTCGGAGCTCGGTTTGGTGGTTGTGGGGTTTCGTTTAGGTTATAAGTTGACACTACAGATCACCTTCTTCACCATCTGGGTCTCCTATAACAACAAGTTGAATTAGAGCGAGGAAAGCAAATGTGTAGCCTGCTTTTAATGTGCGAAAGATGATTAAAAAAAAAAGAAAAAAAAAAAGGAGGCACGCATGATTTATTGGTACATTTTGAATATATAAATATATATATATATATGTATGTATAGATAAGGGTAAATCAGTCTTTTCTCAAAACCGATACTTCTCATTATATTTTACTAAAAAAGTAGGGATAGATAAGACATTTCATATGTGATATAACGACGTTACGGACGAAAATATCACTTGAATGTCTATAATAGTTAGAAGCAAAGTTTATCTGTTTATAAAATAAGTTCAATGTTCAAAGAGGTGTCATTGTAATTTATTTTTTATTAAAGGGCCCAGTCTTCTGTTGCACTGTGCCTATATTTTATTTTTTATATTACAAGCCAAACTTGTGCCATTTACCTTTTACTACTGTAGTTTTCTTCGCCTTTTTCTAATACAAATAACTTTTGAATTTGAGAATGCGTCCAGCAATGGAGCCATTTTCCTTTTATCTTTCTAAAATAATGCAGTGGCAGTACGCATGACATGAACATGGCGTCCTTTCGCTTTCTCCTTTTCTTTGTCGCTTGTAATCATTCTCACTTCCTTTAGTGCTTTATTTCTGTATGTGTGACATCTTGTCGTTGAAAAGATTTACAAGATTTAGAAATAAATTGTCCAATTTTGATTAAAACATGTTTATAATAATCAGAATTTTTTAGTGGGAGAAGTTTTTGGTGATTAAAGTTTTTAAGAAAGCAATGCCAAACAATTTTATTCAAAATCATAATTATATTTCCAAGAATTACATGACAAAAAATATTAAAAAGTTGACATTAGAAGTTTTGAAAATTTTCAGTCTCTAGCGTTAAAGAAGTGTAAACTTAAGTTATTATTGACAAAAAGTTAGAAAGGCTTTAGTACAATTTCTAAAGAAACAAATTAAAAGACTTAATTTTTTATGTTTCTGATTTAATGATGTAGCTCCACTGTGGCATTGCCATGATGATTGACAGGAGAAAACGTGCCTTTTCCTTTACTTTGTCGATTCTGATCAATAATTACTCCGTATCATTTACTTTTGCTTCCGATGACTCTCTCTCTCTCTAGCATCTGAATTTGCATGTTCCTGTGCCATCTGCAATCCCTCAATTCTTTTCTCAGTCTGACAATCATCCACTGAATCTTCACTTTCCGTTCATACATATCCATTTCATTTGTCTTGGTGTGTTATTCAAAATCGATAATAGTTGGCGCATTTGAATTTAGTATGTATATATATATATATATATATATATGAATTATGTGCATTAAACCTCCTAACTATCACCATATTGCAAGAAATTTTTTTAAATTATCACCAAATTGTAAGAAATTTTCAAACTAGCACCAGATTGCAAGAAACTTTTTTGAACTATCACCAAATTACAAGAAATCTCCAAACTATCACCAGATTGCAAGAAACTCCCCGAACTACAAATTAACTCTTTGAACTATCATCAGATTGCAAAACACCCCCTGAACTATAAGAAACACACACTTAAAGACAAATCGTCAACTAACATTTAAAGAAAAAAATCAAATTACATTTTTATCCTTATTAATATATATGATTGTTAGTGAAGTAGACTAAGGTCATGTTTGATAGTACTTTCGATTTCAGATTTCAGCTTTCATTTTCATTATTTTTGGAATTAAGTCACAGCAGAAATTGCGTCTAGCAATGCAGTTTCATTTTTAAAAAAATGAAAGTGATGTTAAAATTTTGACCATCCTAAGGCATAATTTGAAAGCTTCATAATGAAGTTTTCAGTTTCATATTTCATTTTTCAGTTTAAGTTTTCATTTATGATTTTTTTTATAAAAAATAATAAATAAAAATTTTTCTTGCTCAAAATTATAATATAATATAATACAATACAATACAATAAATTAAAATTTTATAAAAAAAAGAATAAAAAAATTAAAAAATACAATAAATACAAAATTAGTGACTCAAAAAATATAAATATAAATATAACAAAATAAAATACAATAAAATAAGACATGTTGGTAATGTTGATTGTAGAGGTTGAGATATAAGGCGAATTTATATATATAATGAGTTTAACAGTCATAAGGGTATTTTTGGCATTTAAATTTAGAGTGAGTTATGTGTGTCAACTAAGGTTAGATTTTGGATAGTAATTGAATGATTTGAAATTTATTGCAGAGAGATAAGATAGTTCAAGGGCTTAAGTGTCCAAATAATAGTTAAGAAGAATTTTTTGAGAGAGAAATAGTTCAAGGGTTAAGTGTTCAAATAATAGTTTAGAGTTTTTTTTAGAGAAAGAAAATAATTGAAGGGGTTTAATGCACTTAACCATGTATGTATGTATGTATGAATAGGTATAGCTTACTAGCTAGCTCTGATGTATATATATATATATATATATATATATATAGCTTACTAGCTATCTCTGATGGCCTCCAACATCAAATTAGATTAGAAGCAACACAGAGGAAGAAAAGAGAAAGAAATCAATACAAATAGAGAAATATATATAAGACTTAGTGTTTTGTGGATTCGAGACCAACTTACTAACTCCATCCATCTAAAGATATCCATAAGCCCGAGGTACGTCTTATGTATTTTTGTTGCTCCCATTTGCTTTGTGTTACTCTCTCTCTTACATCTGATTTCGCTTGTCTCACTCTCTTGGCTTTTGTGTTAAATTTGAAGTATTCTCTCTTTTACACCTGAATTTGTACATATGTCGTTCTATTTATGGATGTGAGACACCTTACTGCCTTCATTTCATCCAAGCAAATGTCTTCTAGTCTCTTCCATTCTAGTTTCTTCAACAATAACACTCGGTAGCTGTTTGTATTTCTATTTCTGCCATTTACTCCATCATCTTCTGTATTGCATCGTCCCTTTAAAAAAATTATATATATATAAAATAATAATAATAATAAAGAAGGGAGAAAGAAGAAAAAAGAAAAATAACAAATATATTAAAGGTAACTAGTGAACTAAAAATGGGCGACGTTATTGCCAGTAATGTTGTGGGAACGATGTTGGAGCCCATCAGAGACAGCTTGTACGCATTCATCAGTCGTCAATTTGGTTATGCTGTTCACTGCAAGAAATACATTAAGGATTTCCAAGAAGAAGTTGACAAACTCAGACATGCAAAGGGAAGGGTGGAGACAAAGGTCAATGAGGCCTTGAATAATATTGCTGAAATCATTGAGGATGATGTTTCCGAGTGGCTGACCAAAGTGCAGAGCGCATTGCCAACCATGGAAGAAGATGGGAACAGATTACTGCAAGGCACAGAAAATCTCAAGTGTCTTCATTTATGCTCACGGTACCGATTAGGTAAGGAAGGGAAAAAGAAGAAGGCTGTTGTTACTAAGCTTATAGAGGATGGCAGCAATTTTGGCTCTGCTAGTGTTGGACACCGACCTCCTCTCACTGGTACTTGCCACAGAACATACAGCATAAATTATGAAAGTTTTCAATCCAGGGAGTTCGTTTTTGAGGAGATCATCAAGGCTCTAAAAGATGATTGGGAATTACAAAATCGGGATACATGGAATGCCAGGTGTTGGAAAGACGAGGATGATGAAAGAAGTTGTCAGACAAGCCGAAAAAGAGAGGTTTTTTTATGAGATCGTCGAGATAGTTGTCACCCAGAATCCAAATTTGAAAGAAATTTAACAAAAGCTTGCGAAAGGTTTGAATCTAACATTAGATAAAGACACTGAAGGTGCGAGGAAGGGATTGCTAGGCAATATATTGAAAGATGGTAAAATGATCCTTGTAATGGTAGATGACGTTTGGGATAATGAAATTAAATTGGAGGACATTAGCATACCGGATGCGGATGATCATACCAAGGGTTACAAGATTATCCTAACCTTCCAGATAAGAGACGTGTGCCATTAGATGGGGGTTTAAAAGAACTTCGAAATTGGAGTCTTGTCGGAACCTGAAGCATGACACTTATGTTAGGAATTGTGGCTCATATTCCTCTTATAATTGTGTTTCTATTTTAGAGTTGTAATTTATTTAGTAATTTCTTGTTAGTCATGTCTTGGCCTTCAAATAAATTGTAATCCTTGTGCAACAAGGAATGTATTTGGAGAATCTATAAATAGATTCAGGGTTAAAGGAAAAGAGAGAGATAGATGAAAGTTGTAAGGGGTTGGTGAGTATTGTGAAGAGAGGAGAGAGTATGTGTAATTCCGGGGGAAAGATATCAAGAGAGAGTGAAAAAATGTATGTGGTAGGCATGCTTTCCGTTTGTTATATATTCTCTTCTCAATATAGTGAAATCTCTCTTTCCATAGACGTCGCACTAGAGTTTGGTGAACCATGTAAAATATGGTGTTGTGCGCAGATGTGTTTGATTGATATCTTCATATATGTTTGTATGATTGTTGATGTGACGATATGTTTCCGCTGTGCCGAATAAAAGGAGATTAATTCCCAACAACTTATTTAAGAAAATGGTGGGAGAATCTACTGAATGTCTTGAACTGCGTTCTATAACGAAAGAAGTGTATAGTGAATGTCATTGTTTGCATTTGGCAATAGTTACAATTGGAGCAGCATTGTAGCATGAGGAAGATAGGCATTGTAGGGGCAAAATTATCACTTGGTCCAATGGGCTGGACTGGTACAAAAAACTGAACAGGCCCACGTCGGCTTAAGTCTATGTATCAACATAAAGTCCAAAAAGCTGAGTCGATAATCACAAAAGTCCAAGTCGCCCCATCTTAAGGTTAGAAAGCTCAAATCAAACGCAGACCTAAAACTCGAAAATGAATTCAAAATTCTTGAGAGAAAAACTAACTGTAAATAAGGGAATTCAAGTCCTGAAAGGATTCGAATTCTAACTTGTATAAATATTTAAGGAATTATGAATGAAGGGGATCCCCGAATCCACTTCTCGTAATATTTTCTCTCTTTCTAAAAACTTTGTGTTCTTAATTTTAGGTGTGTGCATCGAATTGTTTGGTAATAATAAGTTAAGCAATTTTTTGTACCTACACTTTGGCGCCGTCTGTGAGAAATGTTCAGTCGTTTTCTAGAACTTGAAAAGTTTACAATCATGGTGGATACGAGGAGAAATACTTATGATGCGGCAAAATTTGGTCGACCCCCTAAGAATCAAATGAGGGTGCCACCCATATAACTAGACGCTCAAAACTCGCCGGCACACCCTAACGTTCAACAGCTAACCCAGCAGAATGACACCTTGTTAACAGATCGCAGATCTGTAGGCAAGGGTAGAATGCGCACGCCGAAAGCATAAGAAACCTCGGGCGTCAGCGGAACGAAAGGGCTGGCTCGAGCAACCATTCTTTGAGTGCCTCAAATCACAACTGGCCCGCTGACAGACAGCCTTGCCCCAACCGACCCAACGAAGATGAGATCGATCCCCCACAACCCCTCTCAGAGTGGAGGATTCTGATGCCATCATGAGATTGATGCACTAAAGGGCGATCGGTCTTGCTATCTAGCCAATCGAGCTCTCGCCACCACTAGGCTGACCAAGTCACCCTTCACCGAGAATAGAGTTAGAACTGAAAGGCCGAGGAGGTTCACTCTGCCAATGTTCGCTACCTTCGATAGAAAGTTAGACCTGGTAGAGCATATCTACCAATATTAATAGAAGATGACACTGTCGAAATGATGTACTCATGTGCAAAATCTTCCCGTCCAGCCTGGCCGGGCCATCATTATTCTGGTTCAAGCAATAGCTGCCTTGTTCAATACCAAACTTTGACAAGTTGTGTGAACTGTTCGTGGCTCAGTATGTAGGAAACCAGGAACGCAAAAGGACGATCTCCTCACTGTTCACCATGAGACAAACCAAAGGGGTGACATTAAAATCTTTCCTAACTCGCTTTAACTTGGAGATGTCTATGATAGATCAATGTGATCAGATTGTTGCGGTGGAAGCTTTCAAAATAGTAATCTCTTCGGAAGAGGGGTTTCACCAATCCCTGGTAAAGAGCGCTCTGAAGGATATGAGCAAACTGAATTTTTGAGCTAAAAAATACATAAGGATAGATGAGGATGAGGCAGCCAGGAGATAGTGATCGACCTTGATCACTGTGGCACAACAAACTAAGAGCCAAGTGGCCAAGGCAAAGTCACCTCGGACTACTCCCTCGCCTGTTCCAGAGGTTGTGAAAAAATAGAAGATTGAGGAGAACCCCTCTAAAGGTATCTCTGGCCAGACTCTATTACGAAAACAAGGGAAAAGGAATTTTTCGCTCCCCTCCGACTATCAGGAAACCATCAGAGCAGAGAGACAAGAATAAGCATTGTTCCCTCTACAATGACTTCGGTCACACCACCAATGATTATAGGAACCTAAGGAAGCCGGTCGAGGCTCCGATAGCCAAAAGTGGTTTGTCGGAGTATATCATTCGAGAAGAACAGGTGAAAGCTTTCGAGAAAATCCCAATAGAAGGCAAACAAGCAGCCGAACCTTGTTCCTGTTCGGGTTATCAATGCAATTCATGGTCGACCAGCCTCAAACTAAGAGGGCGAGTCCAAAAGGCAATCAAATCTCAAGAATGCCCAGGAAATCCAGAGAGTTGGAGAAATCCACTCAATAGACAACCACTCAGCCAACACGCCGATCACCTTTATAGATAAAGGCATGAGCAGGATCCAAGCGCTGCACGAAGACCCGCTAGTGGTCAACCTCATCATCTTTAATTGTGAGGTAAAAAGGGTATTGGTTGATGCAGGGAGCAGCGCCAACGTTCTGACGTTGTCCAGAACTAGAACGCGTCAGGCCTACCGCAGAGCCGTTAATAGGTTTTGACGGTAATCAAATAACTCCAATGGGGGTGGTGGAACTCCTAGTGACTTCAGCCACTAGAACTTTGACTGAGGCCTTCATCATTGTCGACTTCAACTTTTCATATAACATGATAATGGGAAGAGGCTGGATACACAGGATACAAGGAGTTTCTTCCACGCTAACGGAAGGGACACAATCGGCATCATGAAAGATCAAGTTGCTATCAAGAAATGTTATGCTCTCACGCTAAAAGGGAAGGCGGTGCAGGGAGGGCCGACCAAATAGTAATTACAGAACTCTCCACCAAAGGGCGTTCCGCTGGGGCAGGAGAGAGAAAAATTGATCGAGGAACTGCTCGAAAGGTAGAGATTGTTCCTGGTAAAGATCCCACAAACCTAGGGACCTCTTTATGCCGAATAGACAAAATATAATTGAAACAACTATTGAGAAAGAATGTCGATATTTTTGTTTGGGATCACACGGACATGCCCGGCATAGACTCCTCAGTGTCATGTTATACGCTCAATGTCAATCCCAACTACCCTCCTGTTAAACAGAAGCAAAGACAATTTGCTCTAGAGAAGAATAAGATCATCGTTTCAAAAGTAGATCGGCTCTTACAAGTAGAGTTCATCAGGAAAGTACACTTCTCAAATTGATTTTCAAATGGCGGGTCTGTATAGATTTCACTAATCTAAATAAGGTTTGCCCCAAAGATAGTTTTTCCTTGCCTAAAATTGATCAGATGGTCAATGCCACAACCGCGTACGAACGACTAACATTCCTTGATGCATACTTATGATATAATTAGATCCCAATGAATCCGACAGATCAGGAAAAACTTCATTTATCACCGAGAAGGGAATCTACAGTTATAAGGTGATGTCGTTCGGACTCAAGAATGTAGGAGCAACTTACCAGCGGCTGATCAACAAAGTCTTTAAAAGCCTAATGAGCCTAACAGTTGAGGCATATATAGATGACATGGTAGTAAAAAGCCTCAAGAGGGAAGACCACCTGAAACACCTACAAAAGGTATTTAACTCCCTGTGAAGCTATAACATGAGACTGAACCCATCAAAGTGTACCTTCGGAGTCTCCTCGGGACAATTCCTCGGGCACATCGTGAATCGAACAGGGATAGAGGCAAGCCCAGTTTAGGTGAAGGCCCTTTTTCAGAACAAGGAACCAAAAATCCATAGAAACATTTAGATCTTGACAGGACGCATTGCCGCCCTGAGTAGACTCATCTCTCAGTTATTTGACAAATGCAAGCCCTTTTTCGATGCTATCAAAGAAAAAAGAAATGAGATATAGGGGGGGGGGTTGAACAAAATGAAGCCTTGGAAAAACTGAAGTAGTATTTAATTCAACTGTCAACGCTCTCAGCACCAGAGGCTGGAGAGTTTTTATATTTGTACCTTGCAATATCTTGAATGGCCGCCAGTGTCGTCCTGATCAGAGAACTTGAGAAAAACCAATGCCTAGTGTTCTACTCCAGCAAGACCATGATTGAGGCAGAAAAGAGGTATTTAAAAATAGAAAAGGTTGTGCTATGTAATACCCCGCTCCAATACATGGTATGATATTGTCCGCTTAGGGCCTGAGTCCGTACGGTTTTGCTCTTGGGTTTTACCCCAAAAGGCCTCATACCATTTGAAGAGAATACATTACATATAAGCACATCCCCTTCTCCACACCCAGGCGATGTGGGATTGAGCACCCTGTACCCTGTCAGTGTGGTAGTTCAGCCCAGTGTCTTGTCTTCGCACCCTCCCACTCACACCCGTCCACAAGGGTTACTACAATCCACCCCCCTACGAGGCTCGACGTCCTCGTCTGCACACTTCCGGCTGGGTTCAAGCTTTGATACCAATTGTAATACCCCGCTCCAACACATGGTATGATATTGTTTGCTTTGGACCTAAGCCCGCATAGTTTTATTTTGGGTTTTACCCCAAAAGGCCTCATACCATTTGAAGAGAACACACTACATATAAGCACATTCCCTTCTCCACACCTAGGTAATGTGGGATTGAGCACCCTGTACCCTGTCAGTGTGGTAGCTTAGCCCAGTGTCTTGTCTTCGCACCCGTCCACTCACACTCGTCCACAAGAGTTACTACATGCTAGCCCTAGTCTAGGCAAAGAGGAAGTTCAGGCATTACTTCGAGGCTCACCCGATTGTTGTCCCAACTAAATTCCTTATTAGAGCGATCCTTCATAAACCTGATCAATCGGGAAGAGTAGCCAAATGGGCAATAGAGTTGGGCGTTTATGAAATAACCTATGAACCTCGGACTACCCTAAAGGGGTAAGTAGTTGCAGATTTCTTGCTGAAGTATGAGCCTGAAGATGACGAAGAGACAGAGCTTTTGCCTCACCCCGAATGGAGGCTCTTCGTCGATGGGTTGTCAACACAGGTGGTCAGGCGTCAGAGTGGAAATCCAGACCCCTGACGGAACAACTTTACAACAAGCGATCCATCTAGAATTTACTTCATCAAACAACAAAGCCAAATATGAGGCCCTCTTATCAGGCCTAAGACTGGCGCAAACACTTTAGGTAAAGAACTTGCAAGTTTTTAGTGATTCTCAGCTAATCGTGAAGCAGGTCAGTGAATAGTACCTTCCGAAAGATGATCGAATGAAAGCTTACAAAAATTTGGTGGAAAAATAATTCTAAGAATTTGAAAGAGTCAAAATTTCTCAAATATCAAGAGACCTGAACCTAAACGCCAATAGGTTAGCATGTTCAGCGTCGGCTTCTCAGCTAGATCTGATCAGACTGGGTTTGATCAACTCTTTGCAAGAACCCATCATCCATGCCCAGAAAGAGGTGTTGGTCATACAAAACCAACCCAGTTGGATGGATCCTATCGAAGCTTACTTTGTTGACGGGGCATTGCCAGATTCAAGGGAAGAGGCAAGGAAAGATAGAATAAATTCTTCCAGATATTCCATGATCGGAAAACACCTCTACAGAAGATCGTTCTCAAAGCCATATCTAAGATGTGTGGCCCAAGCAGAAGCAAAGAAAGTGCTCTCCAGAATCCACAATGATACATGTTGGAACCATTCGGGAAGACGATCACTGGCCCATAAATCCATTACTCAAGGGTATTTGTGGCTGTACATGGCTAGAGAAGCTGAAGAGTATGCCAAAAAGTGTGATAAATGCCAATGACACGTTAGTGTGCCACATCAGCCCCTAGAGGACCTAACCACTATGGCCAACCCCTGGCTATTCATGAAATGAGGGATGGATTAGGTAGGACCTCTCCCAACAGTTGCCAACGGCAAAAAATATGTCCTCCTAGTCACTAACTACTTCACAAAGTGGGTTGAAGCGGAAGCATATGCGACAATCACTCTTGTTCAGGTTGAGAGATTTATTTGGAATAACATCATTTGTCGGTTTAGGATGCCAGAGTCTATTATCATGGACAATGCCACAAACTTCGATAACTAGTTGATAGAAAAGTTCTTTAGGAAATATGAAATCAACTAGAAATTCTCTGCCAGATCGTACGCACAGGGCAATGGCCAAGCAGAAATAACCAATCGGACCATCTTCGAATGTGTTCGAAAGAAGCTAGAAGCCCGTAAGAGCAAATAGCTGAAAGAACTACCTAAAGTTCTCTAGGCCTTCTAAACGACTCCAAGGTGTTCGACCGGCAAGAGTCCGTTTTGTCTGGCGTTCGAGTCTGAGGCAATAATACCAACCGAACTATCCTCTCTAACCACCCGAACAGAGGTACTGGAGAGGGGATAGAATGACTAGTTGCTGGAGCGAAATTTGGACCTCTTAGAAGAGAAGAAGGACGCAGCACAAATAAGACTCATTTCCTACCAATGAATGGTCAAGAACAACTTGACAAAACGGTGAGACATCGAGCATTTAGCCTTGGGGACTGAGTGCTACGTAGAGTCACGGACAACACAAATGAATGAAATGCAAGAAAATTCGCAGCAAAGTGGGAAGGCTTGTACAAAGGCACTGAAGTGATTGGCAAGCGCATATACAGGCTTTGCAGAGTTAGCGACACAGAAGCAATTCATAAACCCTAGAATGCAACCCATTTAAAAAGGTATTATGTGTAGATTCCAGTATGTTTAGATTGCATTATTCCTTTTTGACGAACTATTTTCTAATTTTCAAAGAAATATAGAAGAAATTAATAAAGGGTACATCTTTTAAAGAAAGTACATTACTGTCAAAAAGGGAAAAGACGTGGTCCTACATAGAACAAAAGATTCCATACTTTATACAAAATAAAGTGTAAAATGGAAGTCCTATATACGTGGCAAGGCATGGTTGTTGTGTAAAATTGAATACACAGCGGCAATGCATTGCCCTCTTTTTGCCTTTATTTCAAGGGCAATTTAGCCTCTAAGGCAACCATGACATATCTTGCGAAGATAATTCCCAATTTTATTTGGAAAAATTATCTGAGATTTGTCATATAAAAATATGGAATTTAAATTAAGGCAATATAGCCTTACCATTTTAAAAAAAAGAAATGTAACACACCTTCCTTATGACTGGCCTTAAACCTAATAAGAGCCACTTTTAAGTTGGTCATTAGAAAAGAATGTACGGACGAAGTCCTACATCGGATAAAAGTCTTTGTCTCCAAGTGTATAAAAAGGAAGGAAAAGCCCTTGAAGGCATAGCGTGGACATGGAATGACACATAACAACATGCACCGTTACATTCCCACGCCTACTTTTGTACCACCGAAAATGACCAAACCTAAGAGGCCATTAGCCCAATAAGCTAGGGTCTTAAACGACTGATCGCTTATTGAAACTAAAGTCCAAACGACCGATCGCTTAATAGAAAGAGGCTATTGGCCCAAAATAAGGTAAGGTCTTAAACGATCGATCGCTTATTGAAGCTAAGGTTTGAATGACCGATTGCTTAATAGAAAGAAGTCATTGGCCCAAAACAAGCTAAGATCTTAAATGACCAATTGCTTATTAAAGCTAAGGTCTGAACGACTGATCGCTTAATAAAACGATGCCATAGGCCTAGATCAAGCTAAGGTATTAAATGACCGATCGCTTATTGAAGCTATGGTACGACCAATCGATTAATAGAAATAGGTCATTGGCCCAAAACAAGTTAATGTCTTAAACGACTGATCGCTTATTGAAGCTGAGGTCCAAATGACCGATTACTTAATAAAAAGAGGTTATAGACCAAGATCAAGCTAAGGTCTTAAATGACTGATCGCTTATTGAAGCTAAATTCTGAATGACCGATCGCTTAATAGAAAGAGGCCATTGATCCAAAACAAGCTAAGGTATTAAACGACCGATCGCTTATTGAAGTTAAGGTCTAAACGACCGATCACTTAATAAAAAGAGACCATAAGTCCAGATCAAGCTAAGGTCTTAAACGACCGATCGCTTATTGAAACTAAGGTCTGAACGACCAATCACTTAATAGAAAGAGGTCATTGGCCCAAAAAAAGCTAAGGTCTTAAATGACCGATCACTAATTAGAGCTAAGATTCGAACAGTCGATCGCTTAATAAAAAGAGGTTATAGGCACAGATCAAGTTAAGGTCTTAAACGATCGATCGCTTATTAAAGTTAAGGTCTGAACCACTGATCGCTTAATAAAAAGAGGCCATTAGCCCAAAACAAACTAAGGTCTTAAACGACCGATCGCTTATTAAAGCTCAGGTCTAAACGACTAATCGCTTATTAAAAAGAGGCCATCGGCCCAAGATAAGATAAGGTATGAACGATCAAAAGGCTATAGGCTCCATTCAAGACAATCTGCAGCAAAAGCGGACAACAACGGATACCGATCGCTTGAGTTTGTCCCCTGCTGAGTTTTCTAAACGATCGATCGCTAATCACCAGCATGACAATATATATATATATATATATATATATATATATATATATATATATATATCCAGCCCAACGGAGGGAATCAAGCCCATCCCACTAAAACAGTCGTTAACACAAGCATTTATCAGAAGTAGAAGTGTCAATTTGTATCTCATGACTTGAAGCAAAAAAAAGACTTGTATTACTTAAGAATGTTCATTACAAAAGAAAAACAAGGAGGGGGCGCAAGTCTACCCTTGAAACAAAAGCTCCCTCTGAGCATTACAAAAGAAGAAAAGGAAAACTACAAAGAAATCAACCCTGAGTAGTTGCCTCATCTTCCTTGCTAAATTCCTGGTCAAAGGAATCCACAATTAGAGTGCCCTATTTAGCTGGGGGTGGCACCTTTGTAGAGGTCTGATTGGCCGAAGTGGGGGCAGCTGGAGCAGCACTCAAAAAAGTAGAGGGGGCAGTTGGAGAAGTTGCAATAGAGTAGGGAACAAAGCTCAAACTCTTGAGAAAATCCGCCAACCGACATTCGACTTCACCTGAAGGGAGAATACTATATTCGCCAAAAAATTCAATAGCCTGATTGGCATCAAACTCACATGGGCCAGCATAGTCCCGTTCAGCTTCAGACTTCTCTCTTTGCTCAAAGCCATAGTAGAAGTCGTCGGCAAACTTTAGGGTTGGGATCTTCAGGAATTGTTGATACATCTCAAGGCCCCTAGCCTTGCAAACCTGAAACATGGCCTCGAGTCCAGCGACTTTCTCCTTAGCCTCCAGGACCCTTCGTTCGAAATAGCTAAGTGCCTTTTGTTTTTCAGCCAGGGACTTGGTCAGGATTTTTACCTTCCCCTCAAGGCTTTCGTCCTTGGGTTCGTCCAGACGTTCGACCTCCAAAACCTTGCAGAGGGAGATGGTTATATATGCACCCTATACCACAGAAAGCAAACAAAATTAAAGATGGAGACATCAGAAAAAATAGGCAAATGAAGAATAGGGTGAGACAAACCTTCATAGCATGAAAAGGTGCATTGGCAAAAAGCTCATCTTTATTAGCCTCTTGCTGGCGGAGCTCATCCCTGGGAAGCCAGATCCCACGGGTAAGAGCCACCATCACTTCATGGTCAAGGGCAACGCGGTCGCCCACTGTAAAAAATGAACCATCAGACTTCTTCAAGTCTAGAATCTACTGCTCAAAAGAGTCAATGAGCGGCTCATCAGCTGTGTCGCTAACAGCACTAGGTACGGTTAGAGCCAAAGAACCCTGACCCTTTATGGCATTCACCATCAGCTTCTAGCGTTTGGACGTTGAAGCAACACCAGAGGAAGCCCTCTTTTGAGGATAAAAAGGAGCGATGGACTTGCTCTTGTCCATTGGAGCCTTAGACCGCCCTTTAGCATGTCCTGCCTTAGCAATACCAGAGTTGGAAGAACCCCTCATAGTCTTGGGCTCTGTCAATTCCATCTCAGCATCTGAAGCTGGATACAGGTGAGAAGACGCAATGGGAGCACTACAAGCATTCGCTTGAAGTTGCGGGCGAGATAAGTATTTTTTCACAAAAGGGCGAAGGCTCCAGACCTTTTCCCTCAAAAAAGTGATCCAATTTTCTGCAGAACAAAGAAAAGCACAGCAAGATTATGAAATACGTAAACTCCTTTCAAAGGAAGAAGAAATCTTGAAAACTTGCCAGAAAAGGAAAACTAAGGAATCATAGTGTCGCCAAAAGCAATAGGGATAGGGAAGTTTTGCGCCGCTCTAACATTCTAAGGCCCCTTCACATAGTTTCCTTCCACAACTTATCTAAAGTGGGAGTGTCATAACATAATTTTCTGTCCTTGCTAATAGGGAACAGATGACAATGATTGTCTTCTGATCTAACCTGATGAAGAGAGTAACAGAGCAGAATATTATTCAAGTGCAAGTCAACTTTGTGGAGGCAGTTTAAAGAGAGCATACAATAAATAATTCAAAAAAAGTTAGGGTTTAACTGAAGTGGCACAAGCTTCATTTTGAACAAAGCAAAGTTGAGAAAGGATGAAGGGAAAATCTGAAGGTTTTCAAATGGGAAACCGAGAAAAGGACTTCTCGATCCTTAACTCCTTCCCTAGTGCTATAATCAAGATCTAAGGGGTAACCCTCTATGATGACCTCATTAGGTATACAACATTCCTCTCTGACCTTATCAAGGTCAACCAACTGCCTTGTCATTAGAGCGGCAACAACACTTTGATCAGATGTGACCGCTTCTCCAGCCACTATAGCAGCCTGTTAGAAGAACTAGACATGACGCTTTCTTGATTGTCAGAAAAGGTACGGTCGCTATCACTAGAAGACATTTTCAGAAGAGAAAAAAAAAGAATATAAAAGCGAATGGACGAGAACTAACCTAAAGAGACAGATCGACACCAAGAAAGTCAAGAGGAAATGAATCTAAAAAATGAATCAGGCAGTTGCAGAAGATTTGTAGCAGAATATGACAAGTATGAGACAAAATGCAAAGAGAAAACGTGAAGGAGATACTTACGTTCTCTGTGTCGTCGCTAGTACCCAGCATTAAATGGGAAACCTCGACGCAAATAAAGAAATCATGATAGAACCCATACAAATTCCTTCAATTATGACGAATTTCATAATTGAAGGGAATTGGGGCCAATATGTAGGGGCAAATTATCACTTGGTCTAATGGGCTGGACTGGTACAAAAAATTGACCAGGCCCACGTCGGCTTGAGCCCATGTATCAACAGAACGCCTAAAAGGCTGAGTCGATAATCACAAAGGGCCAAGTCACCCCATCTTAAGGCTAGAAAGCCCAAATCAAACGCAGACCTAAAACTCGAAAAGGAATTCAAAATCCTTGGGAGAAAAGTTAGGGAATTCAAGTCTTGAAAGGATTCGAATTCCAACTTGTATAAATATTCAAGGAATTATGGATGAAAGGGATCCTTGAATCCACCTCGAATAATATTTTCTCTCTTCCTGAAAATTTTATATTCTTAATTTTGGATATGTGCATCGAGTTATTTGGCAATAATAAGTTAAGCAATTTTTTGTATCAACCGGCATATGTGGGATGATACACTTGAACAATTGAAACATTCCAAGGATATATATTCCAGGAGTGACAAACAAATTGTATTCATGCATTGAGTTGAGCTACAACCAATTGTACCTTCCAAATGGGTTTGACAAATGGGCGGTTAAAGGCAATGCAAGCCTTATATGGAGCTAAATTCATTGACTCACTTAATCAGTTTAGAAATTCATGTGCCAAGTGTCGAGTTACTGCCCCTCAATGAGCTCCTATTTAATTCGTTAATAAGATTTCAAATATCCATCGAAAGATCGTTTCAGTATAATGAAATTCACTCATCAGCAACAAGGATATTGAAACTAGTTGATATTCCTTTGAAGAAGAGGGAGCTTAACCTTTTGATGGAGAAAGCTGAAGTAGTATATTTAATACAACTAAAAGGATATTAAAAGGATGAATTTCACGATAGATATGGAGAAGGGTTTCAAGAGTTGGGAGTATCTTCAAGTTGAGGATTGTGATGAGATGGAACATCAGTTTGTCAAACCAAAATGGATTAATTCACACTCTAACCAACTATGTGCATCTTGTTCTTTTAGTAAATTAAGCGAATTACAAGTTAGAAACTATCACTTAATGAAATATCTCTTCTCGGCATGCACTGCAAGAGGTCTTTCGCAACTCCAGAGATTATGTATGTAAATAGATAAGTGTGAAATATTGGAAGAAATAGTGGGAGATATTGAGCAAGAAGTGATGGATACTATTATTACTTTTCATCAATTAAAGAGAATGGAGTTGAATTTGTCTACCAAACCTCAGAAGCTTCTATGGCAATACCAAGAAGATGTCAACTAAGGGATGCAACATCTCCACCCTTACGCTAGCTTTGTTCAATGATAAGGTATTTTCACCACTTACCTTCTAATAATAATTTGCTCTCAACACTTTTTAGCTTCTTTATTTTTGGAAAATGTTTTCCTTATAGCACTTGGAGATACTTTTTATAAAAAATTGGTTTCTTTTACTTGGGTTTGAGCCTGATGGAAAACAATATTAGCCTTTTGCATGTCTAGTTTTGACAATTGGTTGATCATAATATGATTTGGATACATGATTAATTTTAGGGAGGCGATATTCGGACTCCCTTTTTTTACAATTACACTCCACTTACCTTTTTCTTTTAAAAAAAATGACAAGGTCCATAAACTAATTAATACATCATCCCTTATTTTATAAAACCACAACTACCCTTTATACTATAAAGTTAAACTCTTTTTTACCTTCTTTAGTTTCTATATTATGTTTTTTTTTTTTGGTGTTATCAAAAGAGATAATTTTTTTTACCTTTTTTTACTTTCTTTACTACTTTTTTTTTTTTTTAATCTTGTTAAAAGAGAAACTTGTTCATAGTTTTTTTTTGTCTTCTCAAAATGGATAATTTATTCAACAAAAATAATTTTTCTTTTTGGTTTCTTCCAATAAAGATAATTTATTCAATAGAGTTAATCTCTTTTTTTGAACCTATCAAAAGATATAATTTATTCAATAACGATAATTTTTTTTTGGGTACTCTCAATGTAGATAGTTAACTCAACACGAATAAAAAGATTTATATATATATTTTTTGGATCGTCTCAAGAGAGAATTTATTTAACATGGATAACTATTTTTTGAGTACTTTTTAATTTTTAATTCCTACCAAAAGAAATAATTTATTTAACAGAGATATTTTTTTTTATCTCACGACAAAAGATATAATTTCTTCAAAAAATATATATCTATATATATTTTGGTTTTGTCAAAAGAAATAATTTATTAACATAGATGACTTTTTTTGGGTCTAGTAAAAAGAGAATTTTTTTCTTGGATTATATTTTTTCGAGTATTTTTTTTTGGATCCAATCAAAAGAGATCAAAAATAAGAGACAAAGAGAATGTCTGACAGGGTAGTTTAGTATTTTGAAAAAAGTTAATCATTCACATGTGAGGTAAATGTTAGAAGTGACATTTCTCCTAAGATGGGAATGGAAACGTAAAAAATGGGAGTGCGAATATCGTCTCTCTAATTTTATAATCTTAATACACTTTTTTTTTTTTACAATTTTAATTAAATTCAGGATTTTATATTTTTCTTAAAACATTAGAATTCTACCTCGTGGTAAGCTTTCTCTATTTCTATGCCTCGGTGAAGTTTCTTACCTATAAACTCTTTCAATAAATTAAAAGCATCAACACTATTTTCAAACTACAATATTTCTTATTTAAGAAAAAAAATATTTAAGTTACAATATTTTAATTTACCAGAAATATATTTCTTATTTAAGAAAAACAAAAACAAAATAAAATAGAAAACAACAAAGTTACGAGTGGTTTTTTTTTCCCAGTAAAGTGAAGTGTTACGAGTGCTAATATATATTGCACATTTTCTTTTTCTTTTATTTTTTTTTATGATCTAAACAAAGAACTCCTACAATGCTTTTAAGAAAACTTAAATCTTCTACTTCACATTGAAATGAGACCACTAGGCCAGTGACATTGACAACTCGCAATTAATGTCACCATTTGAAATTCTAAAATTAACTTTCCACTAACTCAAATTAGATAGTTTGTTAATTTAAAAAGTTTTCAAAATTTAAGATTAATTTATCTACATTGACCTTTTTTGAAGTGAACACTTATTGCAGGATGGATGGAAAGATGAAGACTCGTAACTCTAACTAGTATCATCCTGAACTTTCAAAAGGCAAATTTTAATTTAAGCCTAAATTCTTGATTTCAAATCTATTCATTTTTTTTTTCAATTGAATGGTGTGTACGTCTATTATAGTCTAACCTTCTTCGACCTTGTGTGATTTTTTTTGGGTAAATTTAATTTATGACCACTTTTGGCGGTCTAATTACAAATACATCAACTTTCAAATAATATATAGTCGAAAAATAATTTTTTAAAAAGTAATTACAAATACGACAATTTATACTATTTGGATCCAAATTGTCCTCAAGGCCCTTCACATATTAGTTTACTAAAACTTTTACTACACAATGTAATGGTTTTAAGCAGTGTACCATTTTTTGTAAGGGTATCCATTTGGAAGATTTGATAACAATATGAAACTTTTATTGCTCAATATAATAGTTTTATTGTATCGTGTTATAATTTTACTGCACAAAATATTAAGCAGTGTACAATGAGTTGCAGAGGAGTAATTTAGTCTTGTGTATTAAAGGATAGTGAAAAGTGTCAAATACATAAATACTTTTATATAAGTTGCTTTTTGACTATATACTATTTGAAACTTGACATATTTGTAATTAGGTTACCAAAAATGGTCAAAAATTAAATTAAACTTTTTTTTCACATTAATTAATAAAATGTGATATATTAAATTTCACAGTTTAGGTTTTCAGCTTTGGAGAAATTTGAAATTAATGACTTGGAAAGCCTTGCAGCAATATGGGACAACGATTACCCTTACAAGAGCAAAATCGACTTGGGAATCTCCTCCTATAATGATTCACCCTCCTCCAAGGCCTCCAGACTGGTGAGTTTGGCCTGTTAAATCCTCTTCCTGAGTTGATTAGGGCTCTAGTATTGTACCAAGATGCAAATGAAGTTTGATTATTCGGTTTATGTTGTTTCGGGTCTATGGCCTGTCACTATGTTTTGGGCTTTATGCCTACTTATTTTGGTTTCACCTAATGCGCTTTAAAGTAAGCAAATTAGATATCCCAAATTTAACACTAAATTGCATGTACCAACAACACGTACAGCTCAATGACGACATCGCATGAGATGAAGATCCACCTACGTACATGTACTTCATTAGAACTCTCAATCTTTCCATTCCATCGATTTCATGCTTAATTGTTTGACAAAAACCATTTCCATCGATTTAATTTAGATCACCAGTAATATAAACAAGCGCAACACTCTCCTCTATTTTCCTTCTGTCTCCTTAAAAGTGGGTGATTAGAAATCCGTGTTCTTTTTTTTCCTTTCTTTACTTCTCTTAAAATAAAGGTCTACAATGCAGTAAAGTCATTGTGTTAATACAACACTGTGATACTGTGTGTGCATAACTTTTTTTCTTCTTTCTATCTCATGTTTCTTTCTCCACTCGCATTGCGCATTTAAGATTTTATTGGAACATAATAAGTGTACGAGGATGTGTTATTCTCCCAACAGAACACAAAACTGCTTCTCTCTCTTTCTTTTTTATAGTTTGTGTCTCTCTCTCAAAATTATTACATGACAGGGCTATATAGTCTGGCCAATTACAAATTGTCACGTAACCAAATGTTTGAAATTTTTGATTGCGTAATATCTTGTGATTGGTTGGGACAATGTAGTCCCGGACCATGTCCTCTCTCTCTTTCATTTTTTTTCTTGTCTGGTCCGGGCTGGCTCTCTCTCCCTTTTTGTTCCCTTTCTTCACTCCTTAATATATATATATATATATATATATATATATATATATATATAGGGTTAAATTCATAAAACCCTCCTCTACTATCAAAAATTCTCATAAAATCCCCTGAATTTTTAAAAACCTACTATCAATTTCTCTCATATAAGGACAAAATTAAACAGCTCCGTCAATTTGATAACGAAATTACTAAAATATCCTTCCTTTATTTAATAAAATAAATTCATAAAAAAAGGTTATTTATAAATGACGGATGTACCCTTTACGAAGGAGCAATTTGAGAAAATTAGAAAGTAAAGGGGTGATTTGGTTAAAATCATAAAACCCCCCTCTTGTATAAAAAATTCTCATAAAATCCCTCTCTACTATAAAAAATTCTCATAAAATCCTCCTTACTATTAGGGTATTTTAGTCCTTTTAATTTCAACAGATGCGTTAAGGGTAATTTAGTCATTTACACACCACTTAACAGCTCACGTGAGATGCACGTGCGGCTTCTCCATTAATTTTAACGGAAAACTAACGGGAGGGAGCAAATTGATTGATTTTTTAGTATAGGGGAGTTTTATAAGAATTTTTGATAATAGAGGGGAGTTTTATGAATTTAACCCATATATATATATAAGTTAATTTAACTAGCTTGGTAATAACCGACCACTATTGTGATGACAGACGTTTTATTAGCAGATATTTGCCTCTGGAACTTATGGTGGCAGTTTTTATCTCTTTTGGCAGTAGATATATCTAGTTTCAACATTCTAAGTTTTTTAGGTTAAAATTTATCTCTTCTTCTATTACTTTTCTTTTTTCCTACTCAAGTTAGGATTAAGGTTTGTCTCTATACTCTTTATTTCTTGTAGAGTACTAATTTATTATATCATCGTCAACACCATCTTTGCAGTTATCCCACATGGATGGGGGCCTAACATCATCCTTGCTTTTGTCCCATAGATGACGTTTGCACATAAAATCTCTTTTTTTATTTCTTTCTATTATACGTTGTCTTCTCTTAAATTTAATTTTTGTAAGTCATTTTTAATTACTTTATCGCATGTAAAAGTACGTTTTTATTATATGTTTGACTGAAAAAATTATGAATTTGCAATCCTATTAGTTTTAGAGTTGATGACTTTTCTTTACATTTAAGATTTTTCTCTTTCTAAATTAGAATTTGAATGGTTTGTGTTATGCAACTTATTCTATATAAATCTTTTTTTTTGAAATCCTTACCTCAAATAACCATGAAAAACCTAATTTATGGTTTAACCTAATATATAAATTTTCTTTTATGGTTTATCCTTACCTCAAAAAATTGCACCTTGTGCAATTTTTTTGACATTAGTTGATGAAATACGATATAATGAATTTCGCAAGTTAGACTCCCAGCTTTGGAGGAATTGAAGATTAATGACTTGAAAAGTCTCACAGCAATATGGGACAATGAATTATTCCTAGGTTTGAAAGGAGAAAAAGATTCTTTTCAGTGATTGAGGAACATTAATGTGTGAAAATGTTAGAAACTAGTGAATGTAATTCCACTCAATGTACTCCCATTGTTACAAGACCTTGAAATTCTTGAAGTTTCAATGGTATCTGGAGTTGAAGTAATTGCTACTAAAGAAGGCGGTGATGAGATCGCTGTGTTCCCTCGATTAAAGACTGAGACTTGAAAGCATGACAAACCTCAAAAAATTCTGCTGGACTAGAAGAGGAGGAAAAAATAGGGTACTGGAGGAAGTGTGACTTTTGTCGAGCATTTGCGTAGGCGTTCTTGGGGTGACAACGATGTTCAAACCCATGACCTACTGCTGAGCAAGCTCTGATACCATGTTGATAACCAATGGTGGGTACCTTCTAATGTAACATAAATTCTAATATAAATTCAATAGAGCAAAAGAAAATTCTAATATAAATTCAAGAAAAGGAAAATTCATTACTTTCTAATGTTGCTAGGTGAAGACCCAGCATATTTTCATTTTCTTTTTTATTCTCCTTCTTTCTTCTCTCTTTCCCTAACTGTCTCTATATCTCTCATCTATTTCTCTCTCTCTCTTAATCTCATTTCTTTTTCTTCCTCGTGTTCTTACTCTGTGAGTCTTTATTGTTTCATCTCCCTTGTTTATTTTGCTTAGGTGTCACTGCATTGTAATTGTAGACACATAAATTTTATGATGGTTTAATCACCGTCCGATTGGTCAATAAGTCAAACACTTTTGATAAATTTAATTCTACGATTGTGGGTCCCAACAACAGACATGTGTCAAAATCGTGAAGGTTCAGGCCTTTAAAAAAAACATGTGTTCTAATTAAAATTTAAATTTGATTTATTTCCATATAAAAGGAGGCAAAATCTCTTTTTATGGAAGTTGACACAATTAATGGGGAGTTACCAAATTAAACCTCCACCCCTTTTGCCTATAAATACAAGGTCACCCTACACATTCAACAGACAGAAGGAGAGGAGGACAGACACAAAGAGTTCAAGAGAACGCAAAAGCTCTGCCAAACTTCTGCCTCAACGAAGACTCGAAGTTCTGAAGACGAAGAACATCAAGCACGCCACACAAGTGCCGTTCTACTTCAAAGATCTTAAATCCTCGAATAATCTGAAGACGAAGAACATCAAGCACGCGACACAAGTGCCGTTCTACTTCAAAGGCTTTAAATCCTCGAAGAATCTGAAGAAGAAGAACAACAAGCACGCCACACAAGTGCCATTCTATTTCAAAGACCTTCAACCCGCGAAGAATCTGAAGACGAAGAACATCAAACACGCCACACAAGTGTCGTTCTTCTTCGAAGACCTTCAATCCACCGTTCGAGATCAAGCTCTATCGGCACTCGATCAGAAATCTAGTCAAGCATTTCCTCAATCTTGAAGATTTGAAGAAAGCTCATCACTACCGGTTCAAGAACAAGCTTTTGAAGCCCTTGCACCAAACATCGAGGAGATTGAATCAGAGGAAGATTCTTTGTTATAAAAGAATCGATCACAGAGAATTGTACCCCTTTTTCTGAAGTTAATAAAATTAATTGTTTGTTACTCAATTTCGTTCCTAGGTTTTCAGACACGAAATTTGTGTGTACAAATTTCTGGCACGCCCGGTGGGACCTCTCTGCCTCTCATCTCTATCTCCTTAATCAATTCATCAAATATTTTCCTTACTTGCATCGATGGCCCCCAAGAAGGTTCAACTCGATCAAGGCTCAAAGAATGTTGTAAAGAATGTTGTCGCTGCAACAATCAACAACTCTCTCGTTAAGAAGGACACTAAGAATGTTATGGCTCCATCAAGTGGTAGCAGCACCTCTACTGGACCAACAACTCGTAACAAAACAAAGGCACCTGCTTCTCTAGCACAGAAACAAAGCATGGCGGATGTCAACTCGACCAAGCCTGCAAGTGCAAAAGCTCGTCATTCATTTATCACTCTCGAGTCCTTGAGGATAATGAACTTCAACAATACGAGTCTTGAAAAAGTTCCTCCAGTTTCTGAAGGCTCTTTTCCAAAAGACATGTCATCGCGCTCATCTTGCTCTATGTCGGATTCTAATTCGAATACGGGATCATGCTCAATTTCTTCCCCTAGATCTTCGAAAGAGTTGATTTCTCCAAGGCACTTAGATTCTCATACACAATCACAATCAACCAATATGCAAGTTATGATGACCGATACAACATCAGTAGAGGAACAACTTACGATCATGGCTAGCGCTATTGAAAAGCTCACCAAAACCATTGAAGAAAAAGACTTGCAGATTGCTTCCCTCATGAATAGATTGGAAGCTCAGAAATCTAAGGAGCCAAGTCAAGAACTCTCACACCCGCCCAATTTTGCACCACAAGGGGCCACATCAAATAAGGCTTCTCATGCAAGCACATCCGAACAAAGGGCAAATCATCCCAGTTTTGCTCCCTCTATTGCTTCGTTGTCTATTCAACAACTTCAAGACATGATCACTAACACAATCAGGTCACAGTATGGCGGTGTTTCTCAAAGCTCGCTCACGTATTCGAAGCCTTACACAAGACGAATTGACAGCATGAGGATGCCAGCTGGGTATCAACCTCCCAAGTTTCAACAATTCGATGGAAATGGCAACCCTAAGCAACACGTCGCTCATTTTGTGGAGACATGCAATAACGCTGGCACCAAAGGGGACCTCTTAGTCAAGCAATTTGTCCGTTCCCTCAAAGGGAATGCATTTGATTGGTACGCAGACCTCAAAGCTGGGAGTATTGACTGTTGGGAGCAAATAGAGCAAGAGTTTCTCAACCGCTTCTACAGTACTCGTAGAATAGTAAGTATGCTAGAACTCACTAACACTAAACAAATAGAGGACGAGCTTGTGGTCGACTATATCAACCGCTGGCGAGCGCTAAGTCTTGATTGCAAAGATCGTCTTTCTGAAGTCTCAGCAGTCGAAATGTGTATGCAAGGCATGCACTGGGAGTTGCTCTACATTTACAAGGAATCAGGCCTCGTACATTTGAAGAACTGGTTACTCGTGCCCATGATATGGAGCTCGGTATAACAAGTAGTGGTGCAAAAGTTTTTGCTTTTCCCAATATGTTTGACAACTGTCCTAAAGATGAAAGGGTTGAGTCCAAAGAGGAAGACAAAATACTTAATAACTCGGACGATGAAATAGATACCTCTTATGTCACAAGCATCGTCTCTAAAGAAATGTATCAAGAAACACATCATATTTCGGTGACTTCACCTGAAGGTTTGCAGTTACATAGTGCATTGAGTCAAGGAAACCTTGGTAGAAGACTGGACAAACAGGGGGCAAACCCTCCATACAAAGTTCATTCTCAACTATCTCATATAAAATACTCTTGGCAAGGGAGCAAGGTTCACGCATGTCCTTTAAAAAGACCTACACATTTTCTCAAACCTCAAAATAAGAAAGAGGTCTCAAAAAAGGAACAAGAAAAATCAAGGCATAACAAAAGTAACAAATTGCAAAGATTTGCATCAAAGAAGCATTATGAAGGTAATTCTTCAAGTTCTCCTCAAACAACTTCCAATGGAAAGGATCAAAAAATTGTGCTTACTTGGAGGCCAAAGAAGAATGCTCAAGAAGGGGATGGTTCTAAAAAGATCTCACAGGAACCGGTGGCTGAAAATATACAAATGACAACTCAAGTAATTCCTTCCCAATATGTTATTGACAAGCACCAAGGTAAGAGTCTGAAACTGCAAAATAAGGAACAAGAACAAAATCATCTACAATCCCAGATGGAACGAGAGACTCGAGAAATCAAAAGACTAGAGGAAGGGAAAGTGTGGGGACCGAAGCCCGAAGATGCTGTTTGGATCGAATCTCGCAGCGAAATGAAAACATACTGGGTGAGGTTCAATCCGCCTACATGGATTATGACAAATGAAACACCTCTATCTTCTGGGTGGGGAGACGAGTTCAAAGGAGATGTTTCTTCTCAAGCACAAGAAGAGTACAATGAAGAAACAAAGCCAGAAAGAAATCTTCAAATTGACGCCGAGCTGGTTCACACTTTTCAACGCAAGTTTGGACTGTCTTCTGAATCTTTTAGAGTTGAAGAATAGTCAAAGATGGAGTGCTCCTGATCGCATGAGCCTAAACTGCGCTGCACTCCTGGCCCGCACGAGGATAAACTGTGTACAACCTTTAAAAAAAAAAAAATTTGAATTTGTTAATCTGAACTACGTAAATGACTTGATCTCTGTTAAGGGTACGTAGGCAGCTTGGAGGTACGTAGGCAGCTTGGAGGTTTGTTCCGAGTTCAGTCATCCAAAAAAAAAAAAGAAGAATTTTTTTGTGATACTCCCTGACACGAGTATAAACTGTCTGCAAAAAACAAAAACAAAAATTTACTCACTGACACGAGTATAAACTATCTGCAAAAAAAAATAAAAACAAAAATTTACTCCCTGACATGAGTATAAACTGTCTGCAAAAAACAAAAACAAAAATTTACTCACTGACACGAGTATAAACTGTCTGCAAAAAACAAAAACAAAAATTTACTCACTGACATGAGTATAAACTGTTTGCAAAAAAAAAAAAAAAAAAATACGCCTTCCAGACTGGTGCACAAGAGTGCAATTATACACACAGCTGAAGTCTTCCAAATCACGCCTTCCAGACTGGTGCACAAGAGCGCAATTGTACACACAGCCGAAGTCTTCCAAATCACGCCTTCTAGACCGGTGCACAAGAGTGCAATTGTACACACAGTTGAAGTCTTCCAAATCAAGCCTTCCAGACTGGTGCACAAGAGCGCAATTGTACACACAGTCGGAGTCTTCCAAATCACGCCTTCCAGAATGGTGCACAAGAGCGCAATTGTACACACAGCCGGAGTCTTCCAAATCACGCCTTCCAGACTAATGCACAAGAGCGCAATTGTACACACAGTTGGAGTCTTCCAAATCACGCCTTCCAGACTGGTGCACAAGAGCGCAATTGTACACACAATCGGAGTCTTCCAAATCACGCCTTCTAGACTGGTACACAAGAGCGCAATTGTACACATAGCCGGAGTCTTCCAAATCACGCCTTCCAGACTGGTGCACAAGAGCGCAATTGTACACACAGCCAGAGTCTTCCAAATCACGCCTTTCAGACTGGTGCAAAAGAGCGCAATTGTACACACAGTCGGAGTATTCTAAATCACCTCTTTCAGACTGGTGCACAAGAGCACAATTATACACACAGTCGGAGTCTTCCAAATCACACCTTCCAGACTGGTGTACAAGAGCGCAATTGTACACACAGTCGGAGTCTTCCAAATCACGCCTTCCAGACTGGTGCAGAAGAGTGCAATTGTACACACAGTCGGAGTCTTCCAAATCACGCCTTTCAGACTAGTGCACAAGAGCTCAATTGTACACACAGTTGAAGTCTTCCAAATCACGCTTTCCAGACTGGTGCACAAGAGCGCAATTGTACACATAGCCGGAGTCTTCCAAATCATGCCTTCCAGACCGGTGCACAAGAGCGCAATTGTACACACAGTCGGAGTCTTCCAAATCACGCCTTCCAAACCGATGAACAAGAGCGCAATTGTGCACACAGTCGGAGTCTTCCAAATCACGCCTTCCAAACCGTTGCACAAGAGAGCAATTGTGCACACAGTCAGAGAGTTCAAAGATAGTCACACAAATTCACTTGTGCAAACCGCGGTCACATCTTCTTCGAGATTGTTACACAAGTGCACATCTTAGTCTGCAAATTTATGTTACATAGGCATGCTACAAGAGAAATCTTTACTTCTTAAAAAAAAAAAAAAAGGTATTGGGCATACCTATGTGGCTGAGAGTTTCTTCCCTTCAGTCAGTTGATTTCCAAGCTTCTGCACACAAAAAAAAAAAATTTGAAGTTGCATGTTATATGATTTTTTAAAAGTTTATGATACATAGGGTAGTGCAAGAGAGATGATATGGCATTGTAATAATTCTCTTTGAGGTCTCAAGTTCAAAACTAATAGGCACCATAATGAAAATCATTTTTTTAGTTTTGTTTAATTCAAAAAAAAAAAAAAAGGATGAGGAAGAAGAAAGTGGCGTGAAGAAGAAGGAGAAGAGAAGAGGAGAGGGAAAAAAAAAAGAGAAGAAATTGGTGTGAAGAAGAAGGAAAAAAAAAGGAAAAGGGAAGAAGAAGAGGCGGCTGAAAGAAGAGAAGAGAATAAGAAAAGAGAGAAAAGAAAAGAAAAAAAAAAAGAAAAGGGAAGAAGAAGAGGGGCGAGAAGAAGAGAAAGAAAGAAAGAAAGAAGAAAAAAAGAGAGAAAAGAAAAGAAAAAAAAAAGAAAAGGGAAGAAGAAGAGGGGCGAGAAGAAGAGAAAGAAAAAAAAAGAAAGAAAGAAAGAAAGAAGAAAAAAAAAAAAGAGAAGAAGAGAAAGAAAGAAGAAAAAGAAAATCGATGAAAAAAAAAAGAAAAGAAGAGAACTTACGGTTGTTAGGTGTGAGTTTCTTCTAAGTTTCTTTCGGTAACAGTTTAAGAGACTTCTCTCCAGTCTTCTCAGTTGGTGGGGCTTCTCTCCATTATTCTCTAATGTGAAGGGTCTGAAGTGTAGACTACATATATATAATGGTGAATTAATCCTATTTCTAATAGGATTCTCAAATCCAATTCTGTTTGAAAAAAGAACAAAAAATCCTATTTCTAATAGGATTTTTAAATTTCCAATTCTGTTTGGAAAAGAAAAAAAAAATCTATTTCTAATAGGATTGTCAAATTTCCAATTCTGTTTGGGAAAGAAAAAAAAATCCTATTTCTAATAGGATTTTCAAATTTCTAATTCTGTTTGGACAAAAAAAAAAAAAATTTAAATACTTCAAGTCCCGCTTTAAAAACGTGACAAGCTCAATATAGCGCGAGACTTGAAGTGGGGGCAATTTGTAGACACATAAATTTTATGATGGTTTAATCACCGTCCGATTGGTCAATAAGTCAAACACTTTTGATAAATTTAATTCTACAATTGTGGGTCCCAGCAACAGACATATGTCAAAATCGTGAAGGTTCAGGCCTTTAAAAAAAACATGTGTTCTAATTAAAATTTAAATTTGATTTATTTCCATATAAAAGGAGGCAAAATCTCTTTTTATGGAAGTTGACACAATTAATGGGGAGTTACCAAATTAAACCTCCACCCCTTTTGCCTATAAATATAAGGTCACCCTACACATTCAACAGACAAAAGGAGAGGAGGACAGACACAAAGAGTTCAAGAGAACACAAAAGCTCTGCCAAACTTCTGCCTCAATGAAGACTCGAAGTTCTGAAGACGAAGAATATCAAGCACGCCACACAAGTGCCGTTCTACTTCAAAGATCTTAAATCCTCGAATAATCTGAAGACGAAGAAAATCAAGCACGCCACACAAGTGCCGTTCTATTTCAAAGACCTTCAACCCGCGAAGATTCTGAAGACGAAGAACATCAAACACGCCACACAAGTGTCGTTCTTCTTCGAAGACCTTCAATCCACCATTCAAGATCAAGCTCTATCGGCACTCGATCGGAAATCCAGTCAAGCCTTTCCTCAATCTTGAAGATTTGAAGAAAGCTCATCACTACCGGTTCAAGAACAAGCTTTTGAAGCCCTTGCACCAAACATCGAGGAGATTGAATCAGAGGAAGATTCTTTGTTATAAAAGAATCGATCACAGAGAATTGTACCCCTTTTTCTGAAGTTAATAAAATTAATTGTTTGTTACTCAATTTCGTTCCTAGGTTTTTAGACACGAAATTTGTGTGTACAGTAATATTGAAAGAATTTTAAAGATTTCAGGACCAAGAAGGTTGAATGTCGAAAACAACAATAATATCATACGTGTTTTTTTTAGTCGTCGGATAAATTCTATAGCTATTAGAAAAAAAAACTCTATTTTTACTTGATTGCAGTCATTTGGTAAAATAGGATGATTATTAAAAAAATAGTTATAGTGGAAAACAACTTATTTTTCAACATGACTTTAAATTTACCACTTCTTAATTCACAAGTAAACTATCATTTCCTATTTTCTATTTTCTTTTTCTTCTCATATCATTCTTTCCATCACTATTTCCTTAGGTTGCATATCTCTCTCTACTTGGACCGTCTTCTACACACGCACACTAAGATTAATATAATAAAGAAAAACATATTACAATTAATTTATAAATTTTCAAATTTTGATTTCATAGTACCATTTCAGCTTTCCCAAATGAAAATTTCTAGCTTTGTCTCTCTTGTTGTCGTGGCAGTATCAAACATGTGACCGATCCTAAATATATATATTTTCCTAGATGGACAGGGGGTTAAAACACGTCAGGTACAAATCTTGAACAAAATAGGAACATGTTTGAACAAAATTAGGATACTGAGTGTAATTTTGTAATGATGTTTTTTTAAAAATAAAAAAAAATAGTCGTATACAATTTTAAACAATAATTTTAATTAACAAAAAACAATATAAAGCTTTCGAAAACAAAAACAATATACATATAACTCTAATCTCTAAATTAGTAATTAAATTAATAATGTGGATAAAATGAACAAAAATAAATTTTTTGTATACATAAGAATATATTATAAATTATATTACTGTTGTATTCTAGGAAACACGGACACAGGTACGATACGACACAGATATTACAAAAATACTTCAATTCATCATCAAACAATTAAGAACCAAACAAACTTGTAAACAAAAATAGGTGAATAGATTAAAATAGATTAAAGAAACAGACTTATTTAGTCCTCTACATATATTTAGCTTAGATTTTTAATCATAACTTAATCGCCTATAATTTTTTCAAAATATTTAAATATACATCACTGCTACGAAGTATCCAGCATGTATTCGAGAAGTGTCCAAAAAAATGTCTAAACACTTCTATAAAGTGTTCGACACGTGTTTGAGGAGTGTCCAAATGTCTGACAGTGGTACAACACCCTCGGTGAAATGTCCATACTTTCTAGGTTGTATTCTAGCCAAAACCATATCTTATTTTTTTTGCAATTTGTGGTATCATTGTGGTACTTCATAGCATCTGAACCATTACTTTCTAATAAGCTTAACAACAATATGGGGCAACTAATTATCTTGTGATGTAATGAATTTCGCAGGTTAGGTTCCCAGCTTTGGAGGAATTGAAAGTTAAAGAATTGAATTGCCTCACAGTTATATGGGACAACCAATTATTCCTTGAATCTGGAGCACAAGATTCCTTTCGGTAGCTAAGGCTTGTCAATGTTCAAGACTCTGAGAAACTATTGAATGTAATTCCACCCAATGCTTTCCAAATATTACAGAAGGTTGAAAGTCTCGAAGTTGTATCATGTGATTTAGTGGTTTCTGGAGTTGAATTCGCTGCTATTGAAGGAGGCAGTGATGAGATCCTCATGTTGCCCCAATTAAAGAAGTTGAAATTTGAAGAAGTGCCAAAGCTAAGTAGTTTCTACTCCTCCAGAAGAGGAGAACAAAATATAGTGGAGGAAAGTAATATTTCCCAACCACAAGCTCTCTTCAACCACAAGGTACATACGCACTTGTGTCGTTAATTAATCCTAATTAACTATTGGGTGCCCTCAAACAACTGAAATTATTTATGGATTTCAATTCAAATAGATTTCCACTTAACATACCTTGTGTTTTGGTGACTTTGTGTTATTTCATCAACTGAGATTTCATTATTAATGGATAATTGCAGATCTATTTACATCCATCTATTTATATATATAGATGTGCCTAGCTCAAAAGTCAATACCAAAGCATCAAATGAATTACAATAGCTATGAGGGGGAGGGTTGTCTTTTGCCAACAACCTAATATACTGTTATATATACAATTTGAGAAGAATTAATTTTATTTTATACGTAGAACATGAAATGGAATTATAACTGAATTAATTAGAAGGTAGTTAACAAATTAGAGGTAGTCCTTAATTATTGCTTGGTTTGCTATACTTTTGAAGTATCAAAATGAATGAATATACATGTTATATCTATCGACATACAAATTGGTGTGTGATGGAAGCATGTTTGAAGTTATTTGGCAAAGTAAGACTCCTAGAGATGAAAAAGTAGCGTAACATGGTGAATGATTGTAGGCAGCTAGCTGTTTCAGTAGTTTGAGGTTGTTGAAGAAGTTAGTCTGGAATCATGTTACTCATTGTAGGTTATCTTCAACCTTGAAGGAGTTGATGATGCCATTCAAAGAAAGGCAATACTAGTCATGTCTCCCTCCACTTGTGTTTAATTCAGGGACTTCAAACGTACGAAGATGATATTCAGTAACAAAAATATAAATGCTACCATAATTTTTACAATGAATTTTTTATTAGCATTCATATTATACTCATATAAGAACATATGCGTCCTTTTGTGATTTATTTTTTGTTATGTTGAATTTTAAAAGAAATATTAATGAATTACTGTTTAATTTCCATTCCTTATTTTCCTAACTATGATTTTGTTTTTGTGTGTGTTTAAGGCAAGTAAGCAATGCAAACACCCATTTTGCCCCCACTTGAGACTTGAATTTTACTTTAATTTTGACTAATGCTTTGCTCCATTAATAAATAGTATGCTTTGCAATTATATAATAATTGTGAGTTGGGCCTTTTGGTATACAGAGTACTTCATTACCAGGTGCATCAATTAGCAAATCTCAGAAATACGGAGATGGTGGTGGATCCAGTCTAATGGGTTGTCTATTACAATTCTAATGTACAACAGCTTTACCTTGGACTCTGTTGGAACAAAGCAAATGACTCGAACACCACTCAATTTCCACCTTTTTTTTTATATTATTTTTTGCTTTTTTAGTATATATAAATTAATAATAGCAGAGGAAAATGAACTCAAGCTTATATGAGCTTTAGTTCATTTCTAGATTAGACTATTGCTGCAATGGGGTTCAATTCCCAATGGCAAGTTTGATATTTAACTTCTCTTCAACTTTTTCAATTCTCACAGCAATTGCGACTCTGCTAGATTTAGCCAACCGTTTACTTGAGTCAAGTAAGAGCATTTTTGGCTTGCAATGGCTTGGCCCAAATTGGTGGGCGAGTCCTTGCTTGGCCGAACGGTTGCCTAAATCTAGCCATCCGTTTGGTCAAGTTAAAGCAATAAAAATAATTTGTTTTTTCTTAAAATTCTCTCTCGTTCTTTCTGCATATATATATATATATATATATATATATATATATATATATATATATATTGTGCTTTCTTTACTTAAATTTCTATAACTTTTACTATAAATTTAATTTTTTGATGAAATCATTTCTTTTACAAAGAGAATTCCGAAAGCATCAATTTGAGTACCACTTAGGTGTTTGATAAAATTGAAAATTAAATATAAGACTAAATTTTATGTTCTGAGGTTTTTTAAGTGGCAATTAAAAAAAGAATATTTTTGAGTATTCACATTTAGTGATAAGTGATATCATTGCCACTTAAAATTTTATCCTATTTTAAGTGACGCTTACCATTTTCAGTAATATTCAAATTGCGTTATTAAACCCACTTAATTGAATAGGCGCTTAATCCGTTCAAAAATAAGCGTTCAATTGAGTTATCAAACACCACATTCGGCTGTGCTGTGACTTAAATAAAAAAATTTTAAAATATTATTATTTTTGACCTAGCGAAAATCTGAATACACTGTTGTGGAGCCAAAATTTGAAGATCCTCACATGCTGATGTGGCTAGCCAAAATTTGAATTAGGAGAAACAAATCTGGCCAAGTCGTTGCTAATGACCTAACTCCTCCTAGACAACAAGAGAATTTAAATATAGAGTATTTTACCTCCAAAAAATGAGATTTTAGAAAGAAATTTGAGTGTCAACTTTAGGTGAATTTGATAATCAAAGACATGAATTTACAAACTTTTGAAATATAATTTTGATTTTGTTTATAAAATTGGTATATCTAGATAATAGCTTTGATGAAAAATAAAAAATGAGCCCTTTTTAATCCTTAATTATTGTTCTCACTTTCTTTCTTCTCCTCTTCTAGGTAGTTACTTTGAAATTCTATTTCTTGGTCACATATAACTTTTTCTATACTTTCTACTTGTGCAAATGCTTCCATTGTAGGAAGAAGTTGAGCTTTCGAAGACAATGAAAACTTGAAATAAGCCTTAACCTTTGTAACACCTCTGTTTGTAATTCTGATACTACTAAAACTATATCCCCTCATAGTAGTCTAACAAAGAAACCTGACTTTCAAAAGACATTTTATCTTGAAACAAGGTTGTACCGGTGCCTTCTTCTGTAGTATGTGAGAAACCCATAATTGTTCCCACAACGCAGAAGTTATTCCTTTCAATTTGTATACCACCAATTTCAGCTTCTTATCCTAGCCTCTTGAATCCTATACAATTAAAAAATCTCTCAACATCTGCCAACCAATCTAGGAAATCTTCAATATAAAAAAGACCATTAAAAACTGGAAAGGTAAATCTTCATATGGAAATTCTTAGAATCATAATTCCATGATCATGATATCTTCGTGCATCTTTCTGACCTATAACACATCTTTCTCATAGGCTAGCTCTCTATGCGACAAAAATGGATTACGAATAGGACGAACGCGATCTACGTCATCTTTGCGCAACCTATTGTGATGTAGGAGGATCCGAGTCAGATGATGTTGAGTTGTCAGATGGCACGTCGATGACGCTGAGATACCTTGAGTTGGTAGATCAGCGCAAAGATGGCAGGAAGTCGTGATCTTTTCCCTAATTGGGGCAGTCTTGACTGCGTTTCAGTATTTTGGCCATAACTTTGGCTATGGGTATCAGAATCGCTCATATGACCCCAATTCGGAAAGCTCTCTTCTGCGAGCATGTCGTGGGTGCCAAGCTACGTTGGGTGCATATTTTTTCGAGGCCAAAATCCGCTATTTTCCCTTTCGAATCCCTATTTTTAGTTTTTCTTTCCATTTATAGTAATATTTCTTTTGTCGTTTAGGCAATGATTCTAAACTCGATTTGGACCAGATTTTTGGCAGCTTACTTCTTTTATTACGTATTTCATTTTGGCATGATTATTGGGATTTTGCTATTTTTGGTAAAATTCTGATATTGACGATTTTTCAGCTATATAGTCTAGCTTGTGGGTTGGTTTGAGGTAAACTTTTGATTTTGAAAATATTGAATTGAATACCAGAGAAAATTCTTTGTGTTTTGGGCGATTCTCTTGTGTTCTTCCCTTTGAATTACCTGTTGACTCTAGCCTACAGAATAATCACTATTTTGTCTGGCGTCATATTGTTAGTGCCGTTCTGGTTTAGACCCAGTGCAAACTTGGCACTTGTTGAGCTTCACATTAGAAATCAGTAAATTCGCCCTTGGAAGAGCCACTCCTTATCAATCTTTATCGCTAGTGCGGTTGCCACCACCATGTGCATTAGCCATCAAAATAAGAAAAGACAAGTGTTAGTACAAAAAATTGCTCGGTTAATTTTCGCTAAGCCAACCTATTGCCTACATCCTTAATTCTTCCAAGAAAAAAAATAATTCAATTGTCTCCTTTTTATTTCTCTAAAAAAGAGAGAGAGATATATATCCTTTTTATTAATTCATTCCCCTTTTTATACAAGTTGCAATTCGAATCCTTTTAGGATTCAAATTTCTTTATTTGTAGCTTTCTTTTCTTCTAAGTTTACTAGATTCCTAATAGGATTCAGATTTCCTTCTAGACTGAGCAAGTCATCCTCTACTATGGGCCACCTGGGCTGCTCAACATGCTTTTGTCACATTGGGCCGATCCGAAAGCCTAGCTCGCCTTCTGTTTGTGAGTGGGCCTAAACCCTCACTATAGGCGAGCCCACCATCTACTTTATGGGCTTGTTTGATTTTTTATTGGCTAGGGGATTTTTCCCTTACACTTTGCCCCCAATTCCTTTCAGTGTGTACTTGCTTCAACCGGAGGGAATTCTTTGAAGTGTTGGTTCAAATCCCTTGTTACACTTGAGAGCTTTTATTAATTAAGAGCAACAGAGGTGGCGCTGTGGTAAGTAACCACGCCTCTTCTTTTATATGAACTCTTTATTGATTTGATGCCTTATTAGTTCTCTGCCACAAACTTCTGTAACTTTCAGTTTCCTTTCTTTGAATTTTCACACAACATCTCCAAATTTTCTTGGGCCGATTCAACTTTCCAGGTCAGTCATCCCTTCTCTTTCCCCTTCACCTATTTTATGACTCTATTCTTTCACTTTAGGGCTTGCACCGCTGCAACTAAACCCTAACATTTTTCATATCGTAACCTTCTTACTTTTCTTGAATTGTGTGAATAAACTAAACTTGAGTCTGAACGATCTTCTGTTCTGTTACTCACTTCACAAAATTAGGTCTGAAGATAATCGTTATCACCTCTTTCCTAACAAGAATAGAAAGATTTTCGTTGATGCCCCCACTTCAGACAAGCTATGTTAAGAAAAACTAGTACTTGTCAAGGAAGCTTGGAGTGTTAAGGCCTCCCAACGTTTTCCCATTCCTAAAGTGTTTAGTGAGGCGTTGATCCCTTCTGTCTCTGTGTCTTGCAAGTCCTTCTTAGTTAACCCATAAAGCTTTTAGCACTTAATTTTTTACTAATATTCTTATTACACGTGTCTATTTTACTTGTTCAGTCGATTCGATCAGCTATCTTCCTATTCCTTCTTTGCATATGAAACATAATTTTCCATTGGTTGGCCTGAATCTAGACTCATCTGAGATTTAACTTCACGGCGCCAAATTTGGGCAGCCAAGATATCCAAGTGTTCAATTATTGACTTCTACTATACAGGATTTTACAGAATTTATTTTGTCCAGAATTTGGCCAAAATTTCCATTTTTTCTCTCAACTTTCTGATTTGGTTGCATTATGCTATATTCCCATTTAAGCATACCTTCAGCTTGTGCTATTATTTCAAGGCTGATATCAATCAGCTCTATATGTCTCGTTGCTTTACTTAAAGACTTGTATAAATTAAAGAGGTAAACAGTGTTGTTTTCATCATTTTGAGCATTACGAAATCATTTAGTGTATAGTTATTTCAAGGAAAATTAGACAAGGGTCATATTTATACTTTTGGATAAAGTTTGTCACTCTGTCAATGTGATTGGACTGTTGGTATTGTGATTTTTGTAATGTTTACATAATATTGGCCAAATGAATAGGGTATATGTTGTCAGAGAAATAGAAAACATCAAGTGTATTACTAACCTATTTCTTTGAATGTAGTGGTCTCTTATTACACATTTCTAAACAAATATATAGTGCTTTTTTTCTTTTCTTTTCCCTTTTGCTGCCATAAGGATAAGCTTCAATATAGGTGTTAATCTTCCCTAAATTAAAGTTGCGGGAGTACTTATAATCTCCACAAGCTGGTAAAATTGACCCA
Source organism: Cornus controversa (assembly GCA_026545225.1). Classification (NCBI taxonomy): domain Eukaryota; kingdom Viridiplantae; phylum Streptophyta; class Magnoliopsida; order Cornales; family Cornaceae; genus Cornus; species Cornus controversa. The sequence continues at coordinate 15,032,405 of CM048848.1, forward strand.
CTAACTTGCCAAAAAAATCAACCCCCTAGCTTCAATTTGTTATTTAAAATGCCATGGCTTACCAGTTACCATCACTAATCTTGCATTTTGGGCAGCAATGCAGTTGGTGTCATTGTATCATGGAATTGGACATATAGTCAGTATTATAAAAGTTCATTAGCCCAGAGGTCATGGATGAACATGTCCCCTTTACCTTCCTATTCCTTTTAGCTATAACTTTTTTTTTTTTTTTTCTTGACAAGGATCGGCAATACAACAACAGAGCTGAGTGAGTGTGATATGGAGCTACAATAACCGCTGCCAGGGCCCTTCCCTCAAAGTCCTGAAGAACAAATCCATGACGAACGCAATGCATGAAATGACGCATTCATTCAGTATGTCAAATATGAAACTCAATCAACTCTGCAACTTTACTTGGAAACCATTGTGTATACTGGATTTTAGCATCCTCCAATACTTGTACAAATCCTTGGTATTTGAGCAGTGAAGAATCATTCTGCATTGAGTGGTTTCAAAGGAAAACTAGGAAAGGATAAGGATCTTGTTAATGCTATGCCATTGAAGGGAGTTTGTGAATATTTATTTTATTTAATTTAATTTGTAGTAGAAAGAGAATTTATATTTGTCTGTAGCTTAATAGCCGTTATAACTGCTACTTTGGGGATTTTTTTGTAATTCAGTTGAACTTGTATTGGGCTTAATTCCGAGTTTGCTTAGGCCCATGCCCACTTTAGTTTACCTGGGCTAAGGCCCAATACCTGTGCAGTTATATTATCAATACAATTTGCTTAAAATTCCAAAATAATCCACTACCACAGAAAAGGGGAAAAAAAAATAAAGAATAAAGAATAGGAAGAGTTTGACTTCCAGTCTTCCTCAAGAAAATATAGGGAAAGGGGGAGAGAGAGAGAAGAGCTGGATAGTATAGATATTAGATACTCATGCTCTATCTTGCATCTTCAAATTCAGCAAGTAATGATAGAAAAATTAGTGACGGAATATCTCAAAACCAGGTTAGATGTATCTTCTTTACTATCCATTTTTGGCTTCGCAAAATATTGTTAGCTTTCTTAAATCTGATTTTTGTGAAGTACTGTACTTTTTTTATTCTTTATGTGTATGTGTATTTATTTATTCTCAAACAACTGATAGTTGAGATACCCAAATCCTACAGCAATACATGTAAATTATTGATAGGTATTTTGTTTTTTTGGTTAATGGAATAATTTTTAGGAAGTATATATATATATATATATATATAAGTTGGTTTAGGAAAATATTATTAGTATTACAAAAATTTAGTGAATTGGTGATCATTAATCATAAGATGGTTAATGTGAGTAAACTTGTAATTATTAGCCTACTGTTTCTGCAGTACTGCATGGGCACCTCATTAAGCATACTGAAATTCAGAAGAAGCAATATGTTGAGTAGTAGAGTCTCAGAAGAGGAAAAGGAGAAGGAGAGATGCATGTTGCACAATGGAGGCATGTTATTGGAAGAGCTGCTCCATTCATGTGATGGAAAATATAATCCCTTCCGAATTTTCTCAGTTCAAATGACTATGACCAACAGTATACTTGGGATGGTTTCTTCAGTATGTACAAGGGTTCCTTCAATGGCCGTCAAATATATGTCAAGTCTGATTGCACTGATGTAAACTGTGTCATTAATGACATTGTGTTTGCATCACAGTTGAACAACCACAACAACATACATATGCTTTTGGGCTGCTGCCTTGAAACTGCAGCTCCACTCCTAGTGTATGAGTATGCAGAAAATGGAGCTCTTTCCCATTGTATTTTTACAGGGCATAACAATCATGATCAACTACTAGCATGGGATTGTAGATTAAAGGTTGCCAAGGAGACTGCTGATGCTTTAGCCTATCTTCACACTGGGATGTCCATGCCCATCATCCACGGGAATGTTAAACCAATAAACATATATTTAGATGTTAATTATGTTGCCAAGCTATCAGATTTTAGTTTTTCAGTATCAATCCCTTCAGGGAAGGAATACGTCGAAACAAATGGTGTACGAGGGACTTATGGATATCTTGCTCCAGAATACTGTGAAACATCAAAACTAACTGAGAAGTGTGATGTTTACTCCTTTGGATCCCTTATGCTTGAAATTTTGTCAGGAGAAACTTTCATTACTTTAACTGAATCTATTTTGGTATCATCACTTAGCAGTTCTGATCTGGAAGAGGGGGTTGGGAGAAGTGATCAATACGAAAAATATATGCATCGGGCCTGCGTGAAAGCTGCTGAAAAATATATGAATCCGAAAAACATTTGTGAAAGTCAATGGAAGCAATTATTGGCATGCATAGAAGTCGCACTAAAATGTCATAAAGATAGTCCAGAGGAAAGGCCAACCATGAAAGAAGTCGCACAAGAGCTAAGTCCACAAACAGATTCCCTCTTTATCTTCCTATTTCTCCTCTGCACACAGGTCCATAATTTCCCACTGGTTTGGCCTTAATTATTCTACTCTTTGGATAAATTCCATATACAATATATATATTGGTTTAATGTGTGTGCAAATTCATTGTTGAGCATGCTTTTAGGCTTTAGCAATGTTATTGATTCACTATCTTAAAAAAAATAGAAATAAAAATTAGGTTAACTATGTGATCTTAATTGTGCAAATTCAAAATCTTCTTTGCTCTTTACTCTTTACTCTTTATCATGGTTATGAACTTATCACGTACTTTCGAGTTCTCTTTCCAAAATATATTCCACTAGTTTTCCTGGGTTTTTGCTTGGTGACTTCAATACCATTAGGTTCTGGGGGCTCAAAATCAGAGAAGATTTTCTTCATTTAAGTTTTTTAATTTTTGATATACTCATCTCGACTTTCTTCCTACTGTTGCTAGTGTTTGGGCAACAAACATCACTGGGTTCCTATGTATAGAGTGGTTAAGAAGCTTAAGCTTCTCAAGCATTCCTTGAAGCTTCTTAATCATAATCATTTGGTGACATATCTTCTAGGGTTAATCAAGCTAAGCATATGTTACATTCTGTCCACAGGAGTTTGGATAATGACCCTGTTAATGCTGATCTTAGAGATGAGAGAAAAGTTATGCCGAAACATATGCTGGTTTAAGATGCTTTGAAGAGCAATTTTAGAAGCAAAAATCTAAGATCAAGTGGCTTGCTTCAGGTGACCAAACCACTCATTTTTTCTTCAGGACAGTCGAGTCTAGACTGAACAAGAGAGAGATTATGAGTTCTACTAGTTCCAGTGGTGAGGCAGTGAATAATCCTACCTTGATAAAACAGGAGATTGTTCATTGTTTCTAAAACTTACTTGGTTGTAACCCAATTTGTGCTAAATTAGGAGCAACACTTTGCTTAAATTGCGGTTGATTTAGTAGGAGAGTTTGTATCGTCTTGACGTCATGTCAAATCTAACAATTATCAAAGTGCTGCATTCAGTGGTCTTCTAATGACTTCTAGAGCTTGGTCTGTGGGGTGTTGCTTATCTTAAGGGAAGGTCCTTGATTGAAAGAAACAATTATCAAAATTGCTTTTGCAGCCTTTATCTATGTGACCTGGAGGGAGAGGAAACAAATATTGTTTTTAAATTCTTATCATGATGTGATTTCTGTCCAAAAAGAGATCATGGAGCTTGTTAAGTTTATAGTCTGGTCTATTGGGAAATTCAAATCTCCTCATGGAAGCCCTTCGGTTGCAATGAGAATGGGATTTGTCCTCTTCTATCTTCTCGTGTTAATCTCCTGCTTGTTATGCATTATTCAGGTGGAATTGATGTATTGTCTCTGTGCTTATTATCTGGATGTGTTACGGGGTTCTATACTTCTTTATCTATTGTTATTCCTACTTCTCCACCCAGATAGAGTACTTAGGGCTAGTTTGGTACGTAGAAATGGAGGTGGAATGGAATGGTTATTCCACATTTGATTTCCTTTCTCTTGTTTGTTGTGTTACATTAGAAATGAATAGTCATTCCTAGTCATTCCCTTAGAATGTTGATTCCAATAAAACCATTTCTCTTCTTGAGATATGGAATGACCATTCCATTCCTACTTCTTATAAAATTATCATCTCTCTTCATTAATTTCTCTCTTTTACAACTCACTCCAGAATATATATATAAATATATATATATATATATATATATATATAAAATAAGTAATTAGTGTTAATTTCTCTCTCTCTCTCTATATATATATATAATATGTATGTTATATACCTGCCACACGCCTATATATATATACATGTCACATGCCCATATATATTTTAAGTTGTGAAAGAAAATGAAAATTCTTGTTTTATCACTTTTAGTTTTTAATAAAGTACTAATTTTTTTTTTTCGTATAAAAGATTATATTAATCTCTTGACTAGAATAAAAAGACGGATTATATCTTGATTTAGAAAGTTTTAATTGAATGGATAATTAATTTTTTTTATATGATAATTAAATTAAAGTTGGTCAAATGTCCCATTTTTAAAATTGATTATGTTTTATAGAAAAGTATAACATGTTGGAATGTTTTATCATTTCATTACTACATCATTCTCTATCCGTAGCTAAACATTGGAATGAGAATGGTCATTTCATTCTATTCTCATTCTCATTCCATTCCCAACTTCATTCCATTTCATTCTTGCGTACCAAACTAACCCTTATAGTTGTTAGCATACTTCTTTTTTCATGTTTCTGATTCGTTTTTCTTTCTCTTAACTTCATCATAACAAATTTTCAATATACCCAGAATCTTCTCACAAGATAATTTCATTGTTAAAGCTCACATGCCTTGTAAATCTTTTATCAATCCAACTTTTAATTTTTGTACTTCCTTGTAGTCATCCTCTTCTTTTGTAGTGTTAAAATCCTTGACACTTTCACTAACAACAATTGAATGAGTCCTTTCTAATTGTTTATTCTAGTTATCACTTCCACCTCAATTGAAGATTCCTCCACCTCAAACCGAACTCCATCACATCATCGCCATTGGTGTTCAATTGCTCATGCATGACAACCCACCAATCAATCATCATCCTCATGATCATCATCTCCACCCTCACTGCTTTTCTAGGCTGAAAATAACAAACCTCCCTTCTTTATACCATCATCTTGCCCCATCTTGAAAACGATCATCATCCAGTTTGTTTCAAGACTTGTTCCTCATGGGCTTCACATTATCATCATCCTCGTGTCGTCATCACCTTTGACTATATCTCCATATATCTTCACGATTAACCTTTTACTCTGACACACCGCCAATCTTCAGCTCTGATGTTCAGGACCAACCACAGGCTTTGACCCACCATTGGCTTATACCAGTTGTTGGAAATTAATCCCCCTTTGCTCGGCATAGTGGAAGCATCTCATCACATCAATAATCACAAAAGCATATAGGGAGATAATAATCAAACATGTCCATGTACAACACAATATTTCACATGGTTCACCCAACTCTAGGGCGACGTCCATGGAGAGAGAGATTTCACTATATTGAGAAGAGAATACAACAAGTGAAAAACATGTCTACCACACACACTCTTTCACTCTCTCTTGACATCTTCCCCTGGAATTACATGTACTCTTTCCTCTCCTCATAGCACTCACCAATCCCTTATATCTTTTTTCTCTCTCTGTCTTTCTTCCCTTTAACTCTACTTCTACTTATAAAGTCTCCAAAACTAATTATTTCTTAAACAATGATTCTCATACTTTGTTCAAGAATACATATATAGAAATATATATTTATTCCATATGTGAGGAAAAAAACTAAAAATAAAAATACAATATCTGCTTATTTAGGCAAGCTAATTTAATTGGTTTGTTGGTATTGGATATGATTGCAAAACCTTCTCCAAAGAGTCGATGGCCCACACCATAAGCAACACGTGATGTTTTCTTTTCAATCTTTAATGACTAATGTCATGTCAGAAACAATACCGCGAGTAAGACTACAACTTGTGAGCCTCAAAATTAATGATGGCCCACAACTGACACTAACAATGTGATGTTTCTTTTCAATCTTTAATGGTCAATGTCATGTCAGAGAAATAGTGGTGCGAATGGAGATTTTTTGATAAGTACTAGTGAACGTTGATGATTGAAACTTGAGGTTGTATTTATATAAAAATTTCTGAATATCTTATTTTGATTGAAACATGACAATAGCATTCAAAAGAAAATCTGGTAGCACTATTTAGTTTATCAAAGTTTTTCAAAAAGCAGTTTGAACTAATTTTAGTCGAACTAAATCTACCCTCCACACATTCAAATTAATTATAGGGATAAATATAATGACCTCTCCTGAGGTTTGACCTAATTATACTTACATAAAACTTTTCAAAAATTTTGCATTGACCTGCCCTCTAACCAAATCAGCTTACTTTTTGCTGTGATTTTACATTAATACCCCCAATAATTTTCTTTTAAAAAATCCAAAATAATTGCTCCTGTAAAATAACCAAATTGCCCACTTGTTTAAAAAAAATGGTGATGCACACATCCAGCGCATGGAGATTACACTATTCATCATCTTCTTCACTAATTCAAACCCAGAAGCGATTTTGCAAGAATAACCTCCCAGCCACTATTACCGAGAGTAAACTTCATCAAATATTCTCAAATCACACACCAATCTACTCCTTAAGATCTATGCTATACTTTGAGATGAAGATCATTAAAATCCATGGCCTAATTTGGCTGTTCCCAATTTTAAATTTCTAATATCAACTATCTCAAATTCCTTCAAATTCACCAAAAATCACATCAAATTTATACACTTAATCAAATTAAAAAGAGAATTCGACACTAGATTCTTCATAATATATTATCAAATCCACAAATTTCATCAATCATCTATGATTTGTACATGTATTCATCTAAGTTTTTATCATTTTTTTATTCTTAGAAACTCAACCTTCTTCAACTCACAACAGAGGCTTCGTTATAGAGAGAGGACCCAAAAACCTCCAAAACCCTAACTTCATCCTTATAAGCTGCCAGAGATTCGAGAATGTGAAACTCAGACTGAGTCAAGACGGTGGTGAAATCTGAATGCAAATCTTATTTGATGATGGAAGTTTCAGTGAAACCAATGGTTCTGAGTGAGGGTGGTGACTGAGCTTTTGGTAGAAGCGTACGTGATCAAGAGGCAGTAATGGTGATGAAGATGAAAAAACACCTGGGGTTTTGAATTTGGTGATTAGGGACGTCATCAGAGGCATCATCAACTGTCAATGAGTTTTCAGATGCTTTGTTGTCAGTGTCGTCAGGGTTACAAGCTGGGGGTTAGACTTGTCCAAGGCGGCATGAGCCTTCTAGAGTCATGGCTTGAATGCAAGCTCTATCGCTATGCCCCCAAAAGCTAAGACTGATTCGATGTTGGTGCCTGAATAAAGGGATCAATGGTACTGGGGGTGTGATAGAAATGAGAGAGAGATGAAAGAGAATTGATCGACTATGTCCCTTGATTGGAAACCATCGGCGATGGGGAGAGTTAGTTATTATCTCTCTAATATTCAAACTGCCACATATACATATATAACTACATATATATACATATACAATTATATAAACACAGACACAAATCTTCTAATACTCCTTTATCTTCTTCGATTTGTAGCTCCAAATCGGTCCACTTTAATTTGAGTTATTTTATTTCATTGAAGGGCAATTTTATCCTAAGAATAAGGAATTTTGTAAATAAATGCTAATTAATGGTTAACAAAGTCATTTTACATTGAAGGAGGGCATTTTAGTCAAATCATGTATTTTTTTGGACATAATGAGGTATTAGTAACAAGTGTGTAAACTTGAGGGGTTCTGAGTGTAATTTTTTTTTGAAAAGTTTCATCCGTGTGTAATTAGATCAAACGTCAGAGGAAGTCATTGTATTTAACCCTTAATTATAACTTTATCTACATCCAATGTGTTCCTAAAGCTGAACTAGTAGTAGGGATGGAGTTCAGACTGCATCTTTTTGATTTAAACCATGAAGTGCATATAAGCTGAAGCCTAATCAATGTTAGGAAGAACCGATCGTAGATGTTGAATCCCATTCAATTGTTGGAGATTGACCCTCCATTTCATAAATTTTTTCTTTCACCAACATTTTATGAAAATTTCATCTATTACTCATATTTAGTTCTACTCTTGATTTGCATCATAAATTTTCACATTGTGTCATTCATGAAAATCAAGAATTTGGATTTACCGAAAAAATAATAATCAAGAATTTGGTTAGTAAGCTATTAAATGAAATATATAATTTCATTATTTTTAAAAAATTAAATATTGTATGAGACGAAGACGATAATGATCATGATGATAATAATGATAATATAATTTCATTGTTAACCAAAATTTAAATGACCCTTTTAGGTTTAATTCATCACATTTTCTTTTTTTGGAATATCATTTTATAATATACCTTCTTTTATGTTTCGATGCCAACTCCTACGTACCATTTTCTTTTACTTCTTCTTTTTTCTAGTTTACTAGTAGAATTTGTAGGGGTATCATTATTATTTTGTTTTAAAAGAGTTTTTAACTTTTTTAAATATAAGGATTTATTTTCAGGATTTTCTATTTTACTAATAAGTTCTATTAGGAGGGTTTCTTGTTCTTCATACTTGGTAAGAACATTAATTGACTTGCAACAGGAATCTTTACAACCATCTTTGCATCCTATGGTTATATCAGGAGAGGAGTAACTATAGTTACTTTTGTCAAAGGGCGAATCACTTGTTTCAGTATTTTCTTCACTAGTGTTTCTTAACTCAAAGATTTCAAAGATTTGTTTTTTACTTTCTTCAGAAATTTGTAATTGGTTAATTTTTTTCTTTACAGGGCAATTGTTAGCAAAGTGCCCTTCCTTACCACATTTAAAACATTTTCCACTTTTATTTTTACTATGAGGAGTTCCCTTTTCTCTAAATTTCTTTTTGGGTTTTTTATAAAATTCTTCTTTCTGGAAGGTAGGTTTTCTTTTGTGGTAGTTTTTATAAGTTCTATTTTTAGTAGGGTGTCTACGAGTCTTATGTAAATTTTTGCGAGAAGGGGCAATCGGAGGAAGACCATATTGCTCGCAAAAATTTCCTAATTCATATTTAGCTTTTTTCTTTTCATTATTAAGTTGTTTACTTATCTTCATATCAATACACATTTTCAATCCTTCCTTTTGGATTGTGCTGATGATATTTCCATAAGTAAGTTGACTATAATCAATTATTCCAGCTGGTTTAGCAAGGGTTTCTCTAATTTTATGGGCAAATAAACTTGGTAAACCGTTAATAAATTTTTCTTTCCAAAATGGGCTGTTACTATCATTTCTCATCATGACACGGGATAAGAAAACATCTTTGTACCATCTAAAGTCTGAAAGGGTTGGACAGCTTAAATTGGTTAACTGGTCATGGACTCTAGCCATGATGTTACTAGGTGTTCCTATAAAATGATTAATGATTGTAAAAATTAATGTATTGACTCCATCTGGAATACCCATACCTATTCTTTCATCAAAAATAGGATTTCCATCATTATCCTTTTGAACAGCATTTTTTACTTGTTGTCTATCGTCCTCTGAGAGATGGTTTTCCCACCATGACCTTAACATACCAGTAAAACCTGATGTGAGAAGATCAACAATCTCAGGTTGAGTAACTGTGTGATTAGTAATGTAACTATTGGCAACCATAGAAATATGGTTTAGTTTGTTTAGAATCTCTGCTTCAGAAAGCCCATCTATATTCCATTCATAAAGTTTATCGGAAGAGACAGAAAATTGACTTTGGAATGGTTTTTCTTCGAACTGGATATCTGGAGGTGTTGGTTTAGGATACCAGTTTTTTGTGAGGCTAGTGGGATTGGTTTTACTACGATAGATTGGTTTTAACTGCATATCTACGAAGGTTTTTTCTAGATTTTGGATTTCACTATCTTCAGAAGAGGAGATTGATTCAGAATGGAAACTACTATTTTCATTAATGACTGTAATAGTGTTTTGTTCTTCTTTTGCTTTTCCCTTGGCTTTTTCTAAATCTTTTAACATCTTGTTTACTATTTGGAGTGTAGTTGACTCAGAAGTTTTTAGGGCTAAGCCTTTTCTTTCTGTAGGAAGATTAATTAAAGGTTTTTCTTGCTGATTAATGTTGTTTTCTATGCGAGAATCAGTTTTATTTTCAATCTTGTCAAGTTGTTTACCTATGATATGTAGACTTTTATTGGTAAAATTGTTTTGTTCAATGATTTTTCTTAAATCAGGTTGGGTATTGGCTTCACTGACTTTGAGAGGAGAGACTGTTAAATCGTGGTCTAAGTGTTGGATGACAAGGGTTTCAAAAGGAGGATGACTTGCGGAGACAGATGTTTTATCTGGTTTAATCCATTTGGTTTTTGTTAAAACACTTACTTTGTTGTAATAATTTTCCAAATAATCAAAGAAATTGATTTCGAGGCTGTAATCTGTCATAAATGATTTCCAGTTTCGGATTATTTTTGTCATTTCCTTTTCAGAAAAATTGTTTCTATATGCTTGTCTTTTTGACTTATTTTCCTTTGATTTAAATTCAGTATGAAGCTTAAGTAAATCAAATTTAAAGTCTTGACTCAAAGAAGTTATTTGTGGATCAAAGGGTATTTGTGGTTCAAAATCAGTTTGGGTAGGAGATCTAGAGGGCGATGACTCATTATCATCAATTCTGGGGGCATAACAAGGATTTGTAACAGGATTTTCTATTTTTATGCCTTTTAATTTTAAATTTTTCCCTTCATTTTTCCTAGTTAACTGATTTATAAAAGATTTTTCAGAGGCTTCTTCTTCACAAAGGAGACTCTTATCTCTTCTAATGTTACTATTCCTTGACTGAGTACTAAATCTTGGTGGAGTAATAAATCGAGATTCGCCAAAACTTATCCTAACAGTACCATCACTAAATTGTTGAACTTGACTGAGGTCACTCGTGTTATTCTGGATTTTTGCATCATGGTTCTCATTTTGGAGAAGCCATTCATTAGGTAATGTAATGTCTTTCCAGACCACAGTTTTTGGGATTTGTATACGAGCATCTTTTGTACTACCTTGAATGAGTAAGGTTTGGTTTCTAGGACTTTTGACCAAGGCTCCGACATTCATGTTGGTTCGTATACATTTGTAATAGATTCTGTAGATTAGGCTTAGGGGTTGACCTCCATCAAGCATGGGATAACCCGTTGTTTTAATATTTAAAGTTAAAGCTTTAAGAATATGTGGATCACTAAGACTAAGGGTAAGATTTGGGTAGGTGTTGAAGTAAACTGGTCCATTGGCAAGAGTGGTTTCGATGATTCCTATAATACTAATATCATAATCTGTAAACCTTGCATCTCTTAGACATAAAAGGACTGCAGCATTTATGCCTAGAATTGTGAGAGGATTTATAGCAACTTGGATAAGACCAATATGAATGAAATTGTGACCTTTGTCCCTGTGTGCTTTAATGGTTTTATGAGTTAATAATTGACATTTTTCGTGCTCTGACTTAAGACCATAAATTTTTTCAATTGTTTTGACTCCATAGTCACTTAAGAAGGTAGACTGAAGGAAGGTTGACTTATAGATTTCTCTAGTGGGGACCTTAGGGATATTCCATGCAAACCAATCCAGATCTGTGGAATTAATATCTTCGTAAATATGTTCTTCTTCATTGACTATATTAGGAAAGACAGATTGGGTAGATCTAGAACTAGAACTAGCGAAAGAGGAAGATCTGAGCAACCTATTCATCATACTTTAGCAAAATGTTTTAAAATCTTAACTCAACACTTACTTGATTCTATCAAACTGTTTTGCTGCATTTCATAACACAGACCCTTGCCCAACTCGTTTTCCATATATGCCCAAAGACCTATTCACGGCTCAAAACGGGACTTATACCAAGGAAGGAGAGATTTAAAGGGGGGTGGCACCAGCACAACAGATGAAGAATAAAGTATGTGTGAACTAAGGTAACAAAACAAAATACCTATCAATAATTTACATGTATTGCTGTAGGATTTGGGTATCTCAACTATATGTTGTTAGAGAATAAATAATTGCACATACACAGAAAGAATAAAAAAGTACAGAACTTCACAAAAATCAGATTTAAGAAAGCTAACAATATCTTGCCAAGCCAAATATGGGATAGTAAAGAAGATACATCTAACCTGGTTTTGAGATATTCTGTCACTAATTTTTCTATCTGCTCTCTTTGCCTTGGAATTTATTATAAATTGATAAAGAATGCACAAGCCATGAAGAGCCTTAGGCTATAAGATCATTACTTTCTGAATTTGAAGATGCAAGATAGTATGAGTATCTAATATCTATACTATACAGCTCTTCTCTCTCTCCCCCTTTCCCTATATTTTCTTGAGGAAGACTGGAAGTCAAAGTCTTCCTATTCTTTATTATTATTTTTTCTTTTTGCCCTATTCTGTGGTAGGTGGATTATTTTGGAAATTTAAGCAAATTGTATTGATAATATAACTGCACAGGTATTGGGCCTTAGCCCAGGTAAACTAAAGTGGGCATGGGCCGAAGCAAACTCAGAATTAAGCCCAATACAAGTTCAACTGAATTACAAAAGAATTCCCAAACTAGCAGTTATAACGGCTATTAAGATAGAGATGAATATAAATTCTCTTTCTACTACAAATTAAATTAAATAAAATAAATATTGCCAAGATACAACATACAATCCAATGATCCTATCAATACAATTTACAAACTCCCTTCAATGGCATAGCATTAACAAGATCCTTATCCTTTCCTAGTTTTCCTTTGAAACCACTCAATGCAGAATGATTCTTCACTGCTCAAATACCACGGATTTGTACAAGTATTGGAGGATGCTAAAATCCAGTATACACAATGGTTTCCAAGTAAAGTTGCAGAGTTGATTGAGTTTCATATTTGACATACTGAATGAATGCGTCATTTCATGCATTGCGTTCGTCATGTCAGTGAGGTGGAGGATTTGTTCTTCAGGACTTTGAGGGAAGGGCCCTGGCAGCGGTTATTGTAGCTCCATATCACACTCACTCAGCTCTGTTGTTGTATTGTCGATCCTTGTCAAGAAAAAGAAAAAAAAAATTATAACTAAAAGGAATAGGAAGGTAAAGGGGACCTGTTCATCCATGACCTCTTGGCTAATAAACTTATATAATACTGACTATATGTCCAATTCCATGATACAATGACACCAACTGCATTGCTGCCCAAAATGCAAGATTAGTGATGGTAACTGGTAAGCCATGACATTTTAAATAACAAATTGAAGCTAGGGGGTTGATTTTTTTGGCAAGTTAGTGGGTCAATTTTACCAGCTTGTGGAGATTATAAGTACTCCCGCAACTTTAATTTAGGGAAGATTAACACCTATATTGAAGCTTATCCTTATGGCAGCAAAAGGGAAAAGAAAAGAAAAAAAGCACTATATATTTGTTTAGAAATGTGTAATAAGAGACGACTACATTCAAAGAAATAGGTTAGTAATACACTTGATGTTTTCTATTTCTCTGACAACATATACCCTATTCATTTGGCCAATATTATGTAAACATTACAAAAATCACCATACCAACAGTCCAAGCACATTGACAGAGTGACAAACTTTATAAAAAAAGTATAAATAGGACCCTTGTCTAATTTTCCTTGAAATAATAAACTATACACTAAATGATTTCGTAATGCTCAAAATGATGAAAACAACACTGTTTACCTCTTTAATTTATACAAGTCTTTAAGTAAAGCAACGAGACAAATAGAGCTGATTGATATCAGCATTGAAATAATAGCACGAGCTGAAGGTATGCTTAAATGTAGTCGTCTAACTCACATGGGCCAGCATAGTCCCGTTCAGCTTCAGACTTCTCTCTTTGCTCAAAACCATAGTAGAAGTCGTCGGCAAACTTTAGGGTTGGGATCTTCAGGAATTGTTGATACATCTCAAAGCCCCTAGCCTTGCAAACCTGAAGCATGGCCTCGAGTCCAGCGACTTTCTCCTTAGCCTCCAGGGCCCTTCGTTCGAAATAGCTAAGTGCCTTTTGTTTTTCAGCCAGGGACTTGGTCAGGGTTTTTACCTTCCCCTCAAGGCTTTCGGCCTTGTGTCCGTCCATACGTTCGACCTCCAGAACCTTGCAGAGGGAGATGGTCATATATGCACCCTATACCACAAAAAGAAAACAAAATTAAAGATGGAGACATCAGAAAAAATAGGCAAATGAAGAATGGGGTGAGACAAACCTTCATAGCATGAAAAGGTGCATTGGCAAAAAGCTCATCTTTATTAGCCTCTTGTTGGCGGAGCTCATCCCTGGGAAGCCAGATCCCACGGGCAAGAGCCACCATCACTTCATAGTCAAGGGCAACGCAGTCGCCTACTGTAAAAAAGGAACCATCAGACTTCTTTAAGTCTAGAATCTACTGTTCAGAAGAGTCAATGAGCGGCTCATCAGCTATGTCGTTGACAGCACCAGGTAAGGTTAGAGCCAAAGAACCCTGACCCTTCATGGCATTCACCATCAGCTTCTAGCGTTTGGACGTTGAAGCAACACCAGAAGAAGCCCTCTTTTGAGGATAAGAAGGAGCGATGGACTTGCTCTTGTCCATTGGAGCCTTAGACCGCCCTTTAGCATGTCCTGCCTTGGCAATACCAGAGTTGGAAGAACCCCTCGTAGTCTTGGGCTCTGGCAATTCCATCTAAGCATCTGAAGCTGGATACAGGTGAGAAGACGCAATGTGAGCACTACAAGCGTTCACTTGAAGTTGCAGGCGAGATAAGTATTTTTTCACAGAAAGGCGAAGGCTCCAGACCTTTTCCCTCAAAAAAGTGATCCAATTTTCTGCAAAACAAAGAAAAACACAGCAAGATTATGAAATACGTAAACTCCTTTCAAAGGAAGAAGAAATCCTGAAAACTTGCCAGAAAAGGAAAACTAAGGAATCCTAGTGTCGCCAAAAGCAATAGGGATAGGGAAGTTTTGCGCCGCTCTGACATTCCAAGGCCCCTTCACATAGTTTCCTTCCACAACTTATCTAAAGTGGGAGTGTCATAACATAATTTTTTGTCCTTACTAATAGGGAACAGATGGTAACGATTGTCTTCTGATCTAACCTGATGAAGAGAGTAACAGAATAGAATATCATTCAAGTGCAAGTCAACTTTGTGGAGGCAGTTTAAAAAGAGCATGCAATAAATAATTCAAAAAAAGTTAGGGTTTAACTGAAGTGGCACAAGCTTCATTTTGAACAAAGCAAAGCTGAAAAAGGATGAAGGGAAAATCTGAAGGTTTTCAAATGGGAAACTGAGAAAAGGACTTCTCGATCCTTAACTCTTTCCCTAGTGCTATAATCAAGATCTAAGGGGTAACCCTCTATGATGACCTCAGTAGGTATACAACATTCCTCTCTGACCTTATCAAGGTCAACCAACTGCCTTGTCACCAGAGCGGCAACCACACTTTGATCAGATGTGACCGCTTCTCCAGCCACTATAGCAGCCTGTTAGAAGAACTAGACATGACGCTTTCTTGATTGTCAAGAAAGGTACGGTCACTATCACTAGAAGACATTTTTAGAAGAGAAAAAAAAGAATATAGAAGCGAATGGACGAGAACTAACCTAAAGAGACAAATCAACACCAAGAAAGTCAAGAGGAAATGAATTTGAAAAATGAATCAGGCAGTTGCAGAAGATTTGTAGCAGAATATGACAAGTATGATGACAAAATGCAAAGAAAAAATGTGAAGGAGATACTTACGTACTTTGTGTTGTCGCTAGTACCCAGCATTAAATGGGAAACCTCGACGCAAATAAAGAAATCATGATAGAACCCATACAAATTCCCTCCATTATGACGAATTTCATAATTGAAGGGAATTGGGGCCAATGTGTAGGGGCAAATTATCACTTGGTCTAATGGGCTGGACTGGTACAAAAAATGAACCAGGCCCACGTCGGCTTGAGCCCATGTATCAACAGAATGCCTAAAAGGTTGAGTCAATAATCACAAAGGGCCAAGTCACCCCATCTTAAGGCTAGAAAGTCCAAATCAAATGCAGACCTAAAACTCGAAAAGGAATTCAAAATCCTTGGGAGAAAAGTTAGGGAATTCAAGTCTTGAAAGGATTCGAATTCCAACTTGTATAAATATTCAAGGAATTATGGATGAAAGGGATCCTTGAATCCACCTCGAATAATATTTTCTCTCTTCCTGAAAATTTTATGTTTTTAATTTTGGATATGTGCATCAAGTTATTTGGCAATAATAAGTTAAGCAATTTTTTGAATCAACCGGCATATGTGGGATGATACACTTGAACAATTGAAACATTCCAAGGATATAATATTCCAGGAGTGACAAACAAATTGTATTCATGCATTGAGTTGAGCTACAACCAATTGTACCTTCCAAATGGGTTTGACAAATGGGCGGTTAAAGGCAATGCAAGCCTTATATGGAGCTAAATTCATTGACTCGCTTAATCAGTTTAGAAATTCATGTGCCAAGTGTCGAGTTACTGCCCCTCAATGAGCTCCTATTTAATTCATTAATAAGATTTCAAATATCCATTGAAAGATCATTTTAGTATAATGAAATTCGCTCATCAGCAACTAGGATATTGAAACTAGTTGATATTCCTTTGAAGAAGAGGGAGCTTAACATTTTGATGGAGAAAGCTGAAGTAGTATATTTAATACAACTAAAAGGATATTAAAAGGATGAGTTTCACGATAGATATGGAGAAGGGTTTCAAGAGTTGGGAGTATCTTCAAGTTGAGGATTGTGATGAGATGGAACATCAGTTTGTCAAACCAAAATGGATTAATTCACAGTCTAACCAACTATGTGCATCTTGTTCTTTTAGTAAATTAAGTGAATTACAAGTTAGAAACTGTCACTTAATGAAATATCTCTTCTCGAAATGCACTGCAAGAGGTCTTTCGCAACTCCAGAGATTATGTATATAAATAGATAAGTGTGAAATATTGGAAGAAATAGTGGGAGATATTGAGCAAGAAGTGATGGACACTGTTATTACTTTTCATCAATTAAAAAGAATGGAGTTGAATTTGTCTACCAAACCTCAGAAGCTTCTATGGCAATACCAAGAAGATCTCAACTAAGGGATGCAACATCTCCACCCTTACGTTAGCTTTGTTCAATGATAAGGTATTATCACCACTTAGCTTCTAATAATAATTTGCTCTCAGTTGTATAATAGTTGTAGTATATGATACTATAAATATATATGATATTTGGCGTCAATATATACTGATATATGTATAAAGAGAAAAGTGAGATGAAGAGAGAACTAAACTTTTATTCTCAAAAGAAGGATTACACACACAGATTGCATATAATGAGAGGCCATATTTATAGGCAACTGAAAGGAGGTGGGAGAGATGGGAAAAATCTTCTTTGGATAGAATTTGCAACTCCCACGTGGGTTATGAACCCACTTGCAAACCCAGCCACTTGTAACACTCCCCCTTGGGTTCATGACATTATAAAGATTACAAGATTCTTGTGCACCTGAAAATGGTATTGCATATACAAGAACTGCCTCATTAAAACCTTGTCAGGAAAACCCAGTGGGATAAAACCTGATCGAAAAAAAAAGAGTGCAGTATGCTAATACCTTTTCAAACAAATTCTCCTCCTCATTAGTATGAAAAATCTTTTACCTACCGCATCCCAATATTGTGAATCAATTTCTTGAATGTCGTGGTAGGCAGAGCTTTAGTGAACAGGTCTGCCAATTTAATTATCACACGAATGAATTTGCTGGACATCAATATCACCATTTTTCTGAAACTCGTGAGTATAGAAGAATTTTGGTGAGATGTGCTTAGTTCTGTCTCCCTTGATATAGCCTCATTTGATTTACGCAAGACATGCAACATTATTTTCATATAATATCATTGGGATATTATTTATTGAGGAGAGTCCACAGTTTTCTCGAATATGATGTATCATAGATCTTAGCCAGACACACTCTCGGCTCGCTTCATGAATTGCAAGTATTTCAGAATGATTTGAAGAGGTTGTTGTCATTGTCTGTTTCATGGATCTCCATGATATAGCAGTGTCACCACAAGTAAATACATATCCTGTTTGTGATTGAGTTTTATATGGATCAGAAAGATAACTTGCATCTGCATATCTAACTAACTGGGATTTTGATTTATTTGAAAAAAATAATCCCATATCAGTAGTCCCACGAAGATATCTCATTATATGCTTGACACCATTCCAATGTCTGCGGGTTGGTGCAGAACTGTACCGTGCCAGTAAGTTGACTGGAAAAGCTATGTCCGGTCGTGTGTAATTTGTAAGGTACATCAGTGCACCAATAGCACTCAGATATGGAATTTTAGGACCAAGCAATTCTTTATTATCTTCTCAAGGATGAAATGGATCTTTCTTCACATCAAGTGATCAGACGACCATTGGAGAACTTAATGGTTGAGCTTTATTCATATAAAATCGTTTTAGAACTTTTTCTGTATATGTTGACTAATCAATAAGAATTCCGCTTGGTAAATGCTTAATTTGTAATTCGAGGCAAAATCTCATTTTTTCAAGCTCTTTCATTTTGAATTCTTTCTTTAAATAATCAGCAGTCGCGGTGAGCTCATCAGGAGTTCCCACGAGGTTTAAATCATCAACATATACTGCTACAATTGCAAATCCAGATCCTGATTTTTTAATGAAAACGCATGGACAGATTGGATTATTTACATATCCTTCTTTGATTAAGTACTCTCTAAGGCAATTGTACCACATGCGTCCAGACTGCTTTAATCCGTACAACGATCGTTGTAATTTGATTGAATACATCGACCGTGGTTTTGAAATGATTGCTTCAAGCATTTGAAATCCTTCAGGGATTTTCATATAAATATCACTATCAAGTGATCCATATAAATATGCTGTAACCACGTTCATTAGATGCATATTCAGCCTTTCTGTGACTGCCAAATTAATCAAGAATCGGAATGTAATTGCATCCATTACCGGAGAATATGTCTCCTCATAATCAATACCAGGCCTCTGTGAGAAACCTTGTGCCACTAAGCGGACTTTGTATCTCATAATTTCATTTTTCTGAATTTTTTTTCGTACAAATACCCATTTGTACCCTACAGGCTTAACACCTTCAAGTGTCTGGATTATTGATCCAAATACTTCACGTTTTGCCAGTGAAGTTAATTCTGCCTATATTGCATCTTTCCATTTTGGCCAATCATTTCTGCGTCGACATTCGTCAACGTATTGAGGTTCTAGATACTCATTGTCTCTTGCAATATCAAGAGCAATTACAAAAGAGAATATGTTGTCGAGAAGAACATCATTTCTATTCCATCTCTTTGCATAATTTATTGATATCTCATCATTTTCAGGTACGACTACCTCTTTTTATGCCTCATCAAGGACTATCATTTCTTCAGGGGCTATTATTGCTCCCTTTGTAAGTATGGCCTCTTCAGGAGTGTCATCTTCTTTATCTACTTTCTCTTATACTTTCCTTTTTTGAGGAACAGTATCTTTTGAACCAATGGGTCTCCCACGCTTCAGGCGTGTTTTAGATGCATCTGCTGCAATACTTATAGATTGTCCAACAGGGACATCTATTCGTGCTGGGAAATTGGCAGCAAGGATATGAGATTGTATCACTTTATTTGTATCAGTAAATGCATCTGGCAATTGATTTGCAATACTTTGCAAATGAATGATTCTCTTAACTTCAAGTTCTCTTTGACTTGTAGGGGGATCAAAATGTGATAATGCCATAGCATTCCAAGCGATCTCATGTTGTTGTTCAGGATGTGTCATTTCTCCCCCTAATTGTGGGAACACCACCTCATCAAAATGACAATCAGCAAATCCTGCTTTAAACAAATCTCCTGTCATAGGTTCAAGATATCTAATGATAGATGGAGAGTCAAAACCTACATAAATTTCAAGTCTACGTTGAGGGCACATTTTTGTTCGTTGTGGTGGTGCAATAGGCACAAAGACAGAACAACCAAAAACTCGTAAGTGAGAGATATTTGGTTGTTGACCAACCATAAGTTGTAGAGGTGAAAAACTATGGTAATCAATTGATCTAATACGAACTAATGATGCTGCATGCAGTATGGCATGTCCCCAGGCTGACATAGGGATTTTTGTTTTCATAAGCAATGGTCTAGCAATCAATTGAAGACGTTTTATAAAAGACTCTGCTAGACCATTTTGAGTATGAGAGTGTGCAACAGGGTGTTCAACATCAGTGTCAATAGACATGCAATAGTCATTGAACGTTTTAGATATAAATTCTCCGGCATTATCAAGACGAATTGCCTTGATTGGATAATCCGGGAATTGTGCTCTTAAACGAATTGTTTAGGACAAAAGTCTAGAAAATGCTACATTTCGAGTAGAAAGTAAATAGACATGGGACCATCTAGTTAAGGCATCAATTAAAACCATAAAATAATGAAAAGGTCCACACGATGGGTGAATAGGTCCACATATATCTCCGTAGATCCTTTGTAAGAAATTAGGGGATTCAACAACAATTTTGAAGAAGATGGCCTCACAATCAACTTTCCTTGTGAGCATGCAGTGCATGTATAATCACTTGTTAAAAGAATTTTTTGATTCTTTAAAAGATGCTCATTTGAATTTTCAATAATTCGGCGCATCATTGTTGACTCAGGATGACCAAGGCGATTATACCATAATATAAAATTCTTTGGGTCAGAGCACTTCTGGTGCATCACTACATGTGATTCAATTGCTCTTATTTTCATAAAATATAACCCAGAAGAGAAAGCAGGGAGTTTTTCTAAAAATATGCTTCCGGCATGAAATAATTGATGTAATGCATAGATATTCCATACTCCCTTGATTTATTGTTTCAATATGATATCCGTTATGACGTATATCTTTAAAACTCACCAGATTTCTCTTGAATCTGGCTGAGTAGAGAGCATCATCAATATGCAATTGTGTTCCAGATGGTAACACAATATTAGCCCTTCCAGAACCATCAATCAGGTCTATGGAACCTGATATGGTATTAACATTAGTTTCAGCTAATATTATACAGAAAAAATATTTTCTATCTCTCAGGATAGTATGTGTCGTGGTACTGTCTACCAAATATATATCTTCATTACATTAATAAAAGTGTAATTACAAACAAAACTTGTAATAATACACTAATAAAAATGAAAAGAAATGATATCAAATTGATGTGAACATTTTCATCATCAGTCAACTGATTTATTTATTTCAGGGAGGTCTTTATATATATCTGAAATATCAAGATGATTGATGGCTACCGGTTCATAATTTTTGATAGCATTTGTTTCAATCTCTTTTTCCTTCCCTTTTCCTTTGATTTGAAGCTTGATCTAGCTCAATGAAGTGTTTGGGCGTTTCGGCAGGTCTGTGACCAATGCCCTTTCATACCACAGCGAAAACAAGCATTTTCATATTATTTAGAGGTTGCATTCGGCATACCTATCAATTTTTCTTGCTTTGCCCCACTTGCATTTCCTTCATGATAATATGGTGTGTAGTTCCTACTAGGAAACTCAAATGAAGGATAACCACCATAATTATTATTTCTGCCGTGGCCACGACCACGAACACTTCCACGTCCACGACCATTAAAGGATGATAAATGTGCCTCAGTTAATGAAGTTGATCTGGTCGGACGGGGTATGTGGTTTTCTAATAAGAGCTCATTATTTTGTTCAGCTACTAATGAGCAAGATATCAACTTAGAATATCTTGTAAAATATCTCTCTCGATACTGCTGCTGGAGGAGCTAGTTCAAGGGATGAAATGTGGTAAATGTTTTTTTTAACATATCCACATTATTTTTAGGCTCTCCACATAAATTCATTTGGGAGCTAATTTGGAATAGAGCTGAATTAAATTCTATTACCGATTTATAATCAGACAACTTCAATTTTGACCAGTTGTCTCAAACTCTTGACAAGATTATAGTTCTTTGATATTCGAACCTATCCTTCAAATTTTTTCATAGTGTGGACGAGTCTTTTATTGTAAGATACTCGAAATTTTATATGTATACTATATTGACAGAATAATATAAATATGAACATGTCACTTCACAATCGGGAAGGACTTTATATATACATATATATGTAAGTATATTGACAGAATAGAATAATATAAATATGAACGTGTCACTTCGCAATCGGGAAGGACTTTATATATACATATATATATGTAGGTATATTGACAGAATAAAATAAATATGAACATGTCACTTCGCAATCGGGAAGTACTTTATATATACATATATATTATATATTTATATGTATATATAGATATATCTATATAAATATCTAGATTATATGTATGAGTATATATATATATATATATATATATATATATATGTATAGATATATTTATCTATTGAAATGACATAAGATAATTTTCGTACCTTTTACTTGTCTTCTCCGTTAGTCAGAACCTCGTGCTGATAACGTGTTGTACAATAGTGGTAGTATATAATACTATAAATATATGTGATATTTGGCGTCAATATATACTGATATATGTATGAAGAGAAAAGTGAGATGAAGAGAGAACTAAACTTTTATTCTCAAATGAAGGATTACACACACAGATTGCATATAATGAGAGGCCATATTTATAGGCAACTGAAAGGAGGTGGGAGAGATGGGAAAAATCTTCTTTGGATAGAATTTGCAACTCCCACGTGGGTTATGAACCCACTTGCAAACCCGGCCACTTGCAACACTCTCAACACTTTTTAGCTTCTTTATTTTTGGAAAATGTTTTCCTTATAGCACTTGGAAATACTTTTTATAAAAAAATTGGTTTCTTCTACTTGGGTTTAAGCCTGATGGAAAACAATATTAGCCTTTTGCATGTCTAGTTTTGACAATTGGTTGATCATAATATGATTTGAATACATGATTAATTTTAGGGAGGCGATATTCGGACTCCTTTTTTTTACAATTGCACTCCACTTACCTTTTTCTTTTAAAAAAAATGACAAGGTCCATAAACTAATTAATACATCATCCTTTATTTTATAATACCACAACTACCCTTTATACTATAAAGTTAAACTCTTTTTTACCTTCTTTAGTTTATTTATTATGTTTTTTTTTTTTGGTGTTATCAAAAGAGATAATTTTTTTTACCTTTTTTACTTTCTTTACTACTTTTTTTTTTTTTTTTTAATCTTGTTAAAAGAGAAAACTTGTTCATAGTTTTTTTTTGTCTTCTCAAAATGGATAATTTATTCAACAAAAATAATTTTTCTTTTTGGTTTCTTCCAATAAAGATAATTTATTCAATAGAGTTAATCTCTTTTTTTGAACCTATCAAAAGATATAATTTATTCAATAACGATAATTTTTTTTTTTGGGTACTCTCAATGTAGATAGTTTATTCAACACGAATAAAAAAGATTTATATATATATGTTTTGGATCGTCTCAAGAGAGAATTTATTTAACATGGATAACTATTTTTTGAGTACTTTTTAATTTTTAATTCCTACCAAAAGAAATAATTTATTTAACAGAGATATTTTTTTTTATCTCACAACAAAAGATATAATTTCTTCAAAAAATATATATCTATATATATTTTGGTCTTGTCAAAAGAAATAATTTATTAACATAGATAACTTTTTTTGGGTCTCGTAAAAAGAGAATTTTTTTCTTGGATTATATTTTTTTGAGCATTTTTTTTGGATCCAATCAAAAGAGATCAAAAATAAGAGACAAAGAAAATGTCTGAAATGGTAGTTTAGTATTTTGAAAAAAGTTAATCATTCACATGTGAGGTAAATGTTAGAAGTGACATTTCTCCTAAGATGGGAATGCAAACGTAAAAAATGGGAGTGCGAATATCACCTCCCTAATTTTATAATCTTAATACACTTTTTTTTTTTACAATTTTAATTAAATTCAGGATTTTATATTTTTCTTAAAACATTAGAATTCTACCTCGTGGTAAGTTTTCTCTATTTCTATGCCTCGGTGAAGTTTCTTACCTATAAACTCTTTCAATAAATTAAAAGCATCAACACTATTTTCAAACTATAATATTTCTTATTTAAGAAAAAAATATTTAAGTTACAATATTTTAATTTACCAGAAATATATTTCTTATTTAAGAAAAACAAAAACAAAATAAAATAGAAAACAACAAAGCTACGAGTGGTTTTTTTTTTCCAGTAAAGTTAAGTGTTACGAGTGGTAATATATATTGCACATTTTCTTTTTCTTTTATTTTTTTTTATGATCTAAACAAAGAACTCCTACAATGCTTTTAAGAAAACTTAAATCTTCTACTTCACATTGAAATGAGACCACTAGGCCAGTGACATTGACAACTCGCAATTAATGTCACCATTTGAAATTCTAAAATTAACTTTCCACTAACTCAAATTAGATAGTTTGTTAATTTAAAAAGTTTTCAAAATTTAAGAATAATTTAGAAAAATAATTTATCTACATTGACCTTTTTTGAAGTGAACACTTATTGCAGGATGGATGGAAAGATAAAGACTCGTTACTCTAACTAGTATCATCCTGAACTTTCAAAAGGCAAATTTTAATTTAAGCCTAAATTCTTGATTTCAAATCTATTCATTTTTTTTTTCAATTGAATCGTGTGTACGTCTATTATAGTCTAACCTTCTTCGACCTTGTGTGATTTTTTTTGGGTAAATTTAATTTATGACCACTTTTGGCGGTCTAATTACAAATACATCAACTTTCAAATAGTATATGGTCGAAAAATAATTTTTTTAAAAGTAATTACAAATACGATAAGTTATACTATTTGGATCCAAATTGTCCTCAAGGCCCTTCACATATTAGTTTACTAAAACTTTTACTACACAATGTAATGGTTTTAAGCAGTGTACCATTTTTTGTAAGGGTGTCCATTCGGAAGATTTGATAACAATATGAAACTTTTATTGCACAATGTAATAGTTTTATTGTATCGTGTTATAATTTTACTGCACAAAATATTAAGCAGTGTATATAAAGGAAATCATTTAGTTGGAACCTGTAATACCCCGCTCCAACACATGGTATGATATTGTCCGCTTTGGGCCTAAGCCCGCACGGTTTTACTCTTGGGTTATATCCCAAAAGGCCTCATACCATTTGAAGAGAACATACTACATATAAGCACATCCCCTTTTTCACACCCAAGTGATGTGGGATTGAGCACCTTCTACCCTGTCAGTGTGGTAGCTCAGCCCAGTGTCTGTCTATGCACCCGCCCACTCACACCCGTCCACAAGGGTTACTACAATCCACCCCCCTACGAGGCCCGACGTCTTCGTCGGCACACTTCTTTCGGCTGGGTTCAAGCTCTGATACCAATTGTAATACCCCGCTCCAACACATGGTATGATATTGTCCGCTTTGGGCCTGAGCTCGCACGGTTTTGCTCTTGGGTTTTTCCCCCAAAAGGCCTCATACCATTTGAAGAGAACATACTACATATAAGCACATCCCCTTTTCCACACCCAAGCGATGTGGGATTGAGCACCCTGCGCCCTGTCAGTGTGGTAGCTCAGCCCAGTGTCTGTCTTCGCACCCGCCCACTCACACCCGTCCACAAGGGTTACTACAATCCACTTGGGAAAAGGAGGATGAAATAAAAGCAAAGTATCCAGAGTTTTTTTTTTCACAGGGATGAGCTGAATTCCGAGGACGGAATTCCTCTTTTTAGGGGGTAAGAATGTAATACCCCAAAAATTTGGACGGCAATTATTTTAAAGAAATTTGAATTGCTTTATATTATTATTATTATTTTATTTTTTTTATTATTAACTCATGAGAAATGCATTGTCTCTATATTTTATCGTTTTATGTGAGTTGATTTTCCTTTATATGCATTTTATCATTTCATGTGAATTGATAAGTTTGAATGTTATCATTTTAAGTGGATTGTTATATTTTATAGATTCCAATCATTTCATGTAAACTTCTCTGTTTATTTATTTATTTATTTTTATCATTTTATGTGAATTGTTATTTATTATGTGTTGTTTTATTTAAATCTTTTAAATGCTTTGGTTTGGGCTAGGGAGGAATTTGGACTAGAATGATTGGGCTAAGGTTATGTTTAAAATGTTGGGCCAAGGTTATAATTATATTATTATTGCTTGTATTATTATTATTTTGATTTTATTTAGTTTTAGAAAAATCAATAATAGAATAATAATTAAGACAAAAGGAAAAAAGAAGAAATTAGGGTTTTTGCCGTTGCTTTACGGGAAGTAAACGAAAGAGAGAAGGGAGTGACGACCGGGTGAACAAGTTGATTCGTCAAAGAGGCAAGTTTGATTCTTCTCTTCCCCTTTGAATCCATATGCATAGTCTAGGTTTAAGAATTTAGTTTATATTGAAAATCTGTTTAT
Source organism: Cornus controversa (assembly GCA_026545225.1). Classification (NCBI taxonomy): domain Eukaryota; kingdom Viridiplantae; phylum Streptophyta; class Magnoliopsida; order Cornales; family Cornaceae; genus Cornus; species Cornus controversa. Next base: position 15,058,874 of record CM048848.1, read on the forward strand.
AATTGTATTTTGTTTTGTTGCTTCTTGTGGATAAATTTCGTGGGAATTTATTATGCTAAATTGTATATAGGAGTATAGATATATATATATAAGAATATATGCATATATATATTTCATATATGTGTAAATTGTGTAGCAATCGATTTATGCATGACTTTAGGATGCAAAAAGATGTTAATTCGTAAGCCTTCTCTGTTGTGATGGTCTACGAAACAACCCTTGATCTTTAATAAAATAGATCGTGAGAAATTTGAGTTGAAATTTTTAAATTTTGCGAAGAACCCTAGAACTTGTAAATTAGGGATTTTTGATTTGGACAATTTTTTATGGGGCTTTTTGTACCAATTGGTAGAGGGGATCAAGAGGAGAAGAACGGTACACAAATCAGGCTGAACGGAGGTCGGGGCACGCCGGAAAACACGCCGGAAAACCCCCAAGCGCGCTGCCATGCGCGTTGGGGAAGAAAAGCTCCAACGCGCGTGTGTCCCCACTCGCGCCGCCGGCGCGTGGGGGCGCGTCCGGCCGGCGCCGGCGCCAGCCGGTGGCCGAAAAAGGGTTTTTGGGCCCCACTCGCGGGGGCCCACCTCTGGGTCCAATATGGGCCCATTCCGAATAGTTTTGATATTTCTTTTGTATTTTTGAAATTTTTGGAAAATTTAAAAATTGGGAAAATTATTTTTTAAAAATACTTTTATAATTCTAAAAATTTCAAAAATTTTATGGCAACTTCCTGGGAGCTTAAGGAGCTTGGGGTTTAAATTTCATGTCGAAATGGTTTACCATTCTCTTTAAATTAGTTTTTAAAGTGTCTAAAAACTGTTTGTTTTAGCTTCTTTAATTTTAGAAAATACTTAGAAATTTCCAAAAATTCAGAAATTTTTCCTGTAACTCTCTGGAGGCTAAATACACTTGAGTTTAAATTTTTAACTCAAAATAATCTTTCCTTGCTGTTCAATTGATTTTTAAAGTGTCTAGAAGTTGGATTTTTCACTTTCTGTAATTTTAGGAAATACTTTTATAATTCCAAAAATTCCCAAATTTTTGTTGTAACTCTCTGGAGGCTAAATACACTTGGGTTTAAATTTTCAACTCAAAATCATCTTTCCTTGTTGTTCAATTGATTTTTAAAGTGTCTAAAAGTTGGATTTTTCACTTTCTGTAATTTTGGAAAATACTTTTATAATTCCAAAAATTCTCAAATTTTTTTTGTAACTTTCTGGAGGTTAGATAAACTTGGGTTTAAATTTTCATCTCAAAATGAGCTTCCCTTGGTGTTCAATTAATTTTTAAAGTGTCTAAAAGTTGGGTTTTCACCTTCTTTTATTTGTTAAAAATATTTCAAAAATTCTAGAAAATTCCAGAATGATTTAAGAGGGTTCTGAGAAGTGGAATAGGCCCAGAAACCTAGATAAAAGTTAGGTTTAGACTCCCTCGTAGAATTGAGTGCATTGGAGGTTGAGTTGGGAAATTGCTTCTATAATGGATGCTTGGGTTATTTGGTTTATTTGAATATATTTTCCTTTAAGGATATAAATGCCCATCAAATACTTGATTATAGTCTACTTGTGAACGATTTGTCTTATGATGGTAATTTCATGTTGGATGATTTGAAATAACGGTTGTGCAAATTTAAATCATAATGCACCTTGTTATTTTATATTGCATATTGGAATGTATCTATGCATTTTATTTTGGCACGTAAGGATTGCCCGGCGTGTCAGGATCGCCCATACTTAATAAGGTATCTATGTATTTTATTTGGCATGTAAGGATTGCCCGGCGTGTCAGGATCGCCCATACCTAATAAGGTATCTATGCATTTTATTTGGCATGTCAGGATTGCCCGGCGTGTCAGGATCGCCCATACCTAATAAGGTATTTATACATTTTATTTGGCGTGTTAGGATCGCCCATACCTAATAAGGTATCTATACATTTTATTTGGCGTGTCAGGATCGCCCATATCTAATAAGGTATCTATATGTGTATGCACATGTTTTCTTTATTTTGAACTTAAAGAATGTGTTCATTGTTGGATGATAAGGGTGTGTTGGAACAATGTATAAGATGATTTTACTTCTGAAAACATGAGCTAAATAGGAAATAACTAGTATGTATATATCTATACCTATTAAGGTATCAAAAGATTAAATGATGGCATGTTAGGATTGCTTAAACTTGATATTCTTTTATATTATGTTTATTTCTGCTGAACGTAAGGAATGTGTTCACGTTTGCATAATAAGGGTTTGGGTGGAATATTATAAATAGTGACTGTTATTTGGAAACAAGAAACTGGGTAAAAGAATAACTTGTAGGTTAAATCTATAGACTTTTTTTGTGTCCCTTATACTGAGGGTATGTATATTGGTTCTCTGATTGGGATGTAGTAGATAGAACTTACTCTTGGGTTTAACCCACTGTGTTGATATTTCAGGTTTCAGACAGGTTCCGCCGTGAGGATAGAGTTTTAGGGTTTGGTTGTAGCAGACGTCTCATCTCATCAGTTACAGGGTAGGAACTTGTCTTCTTCAAGAGTCATACTATGAACTTTTGAGACTTTGATTATTGGTATTAATTTTAGAATTTAAAAACTTTTGTTCTTTCTGGTTAAGGGGTCCTTGGGTTACGGGACTTCCAAATTGTATTACCAGAATATATTTATTTATTTATCAATTATTTCAGTTCAATGGGATTTCTGTTCAGCTTTTAGCAATTATTCTATTTCTTTCTTTTGCATCTATGCTTGTTGCTATCAGTGGTTAATATTCCTCAGGTTTTGTGTATGAGACTGGCCACCTCATGCGCGAAATTTTATGGGGGTATTTCATTTGGTATATTGTAGTAACTCTTGTGGACGGGTGTGAGTGGGCGGGTGTGAAGACAGACACTGGGCTGAGATACCACACTGACAGGGTACAAGGTGCTCAATCCCACATCGCCTGGGTGTGGAAAAGGGGATGTGCTTATATGTAGTATGTTCTCTTCAAATGGTATGAGGCCTTTTGGGGTAAACCCCAAGAGCAAAACCGTGCGGGCTCAGGCCCAAAGCGGACAATATCATACCATGTGTTGGAGCGGGGTATTACAGTTGGTATCAGAGCCTGAACCCAGCCGGAAGTAAGTGTGCCGACGAGGGCGTCGGGCCTCGTAGGGGGGTGGATTGTAGTAACCCTTGTGGACGGGTGTGAGTGGGCGGGTGCATAGACAGACACTGAGCTGAGCTACCACACTGACAGGGTACAAGGTGCTCAATCCCACATCGCCTGAGTGTGGAAAAGGGGATGTGCTTATATGTAGTATGTTCTCTTCAAATGGTATGAGGCCTTTTGGGGTAAAACCCAAGAGCAAAACCGTGCGGGCTCAGGCCCAAAGCGGACAATATCATACCATGTGTTGTAGCGGGGTATTACAGAACCACCTGGATTCCTTTGACCGAGTCTATTGTATTTTATCTCCTGTAAATCTGCTGTTCAATGTTACGCTATTTTGAATCTGTAACTGCAAAGCCATGTACAACCCAAATATAAGGACTTCTTCATATCAATGAAAGTAAGTTTTCACATCTTCTTTAGTGTACAATGAGTTGCAGAGGAGTAATTCGGTCTTGTGTATTAAAGGATAGTGAAAAGTGTCAAATACATAAATACTTTTATATAAGTTGCTTTTTGACTATATACTATTTGAAACTTGACATATTTGTAATTAGGTTACCAAAAATGGTCAAAAATTAAATTAAACCTTTTTTTCACATTAATTAATAAAATGTGATTTATTAAATTTCACAGTTTAGGTTTCCAGCTTTGGAGAAATTTGAAATTAATGACTTGGAAAGCCTTGCAGCAATATGGGACAACGATTATCCTTGCAAGAGCAAAATCGACTTGGGAACCTCCTCCTATAATGATTCACCCTCCTCCAAGGCCTCCAGACTGGTGAGTTTGGCCTGTTAAATCCTCTTCCTGAGTTGATTAGGGCTCTAGTATTATACCAAGATGCAAATGAAGTTTGATTATTCGATTTATGTTGTTTCGGGTCTATGGCCTGTCACTATGTTTTGGGCTTTATGCCTACTTATTTTGGTTTCACCTAATGCGCTTTAAAGTAAGCAAATTAGATATTTGGATTAGTTGCGCCTGTCCAGCTTCCCTCTTCTCTTGTAAATTCTTCTCCTTCTATACAATTGCTTGAATTTCCCCCAAAAAAATATATATATAGGACAACGAATCATTCCTTGATTTGAAAGAAGAAGATTCCTTCAGCGGCTGAGAAATATCAATGTCAAAAAATGTCAAAAACTAGTAAATGTAATTCCACCCAATGTACTTCCATTGTTACCGGACCTTGAAATTCTCAATGTTTTAACAGTATCTAGAGTTGATGTAATTGCTCAGGAAAAAGGCGGTGATGGGATCATCGTGTTCCCCCAATTAAAGACTATGACACTTGAATTCTTGCCAAACCTCAAAAATTTCTATTGGTTGGGAAGAGGGGGAGAAGATAGGGTACATGAGAAGAATAATATTATGCAACAACAAGCTCTCTTCAACCATGAGGTACACACATGTGTCCTTAAATAATTTTAATCAACCATTGGGTGCACAATTCAAAGATTCACTTTTCCAAAGCAGTTGCCTTAAATCTGTGATAAACTTTATTATTCTTTTAATTTTGATTTCATCTTATTCTTCTGGCTCAACAACTAAAGTCGTCCGACTTGTGGTTGCCAATTTTTATATCCCAAATTTAACACTAAATTGCATGTACCAACAACACGTACAGCTCAATGACGACATCGCATGAGACGAAGATCCACCTACGTTAATACTTTCTAAGCTATCTTTTAGTATATAATTACTCCATTATCTGGACAAAAGTCCCCTCGCTACTGATTCTATGCATATAATTAGTAACTTTCTGATCACATGAATTGGTAGATAAAGTTTTGCTTGCTTGGAACCCTGTATCTTTTATGGTTTTCAGGTGTTCACAGTTCGAGTACCTTAGAAAGTGTTGGCTGCATTTAGATTTTAGAATGTTGTCATCATCATCATTTCCCTTTCTCCCTGGCTTTTATGGAGTCTTGGACCAAACTCCATTGTTTTGTAATCAATTCAGTGAATGACAGTCATATTTCCATGTTCTTGCATTTTGTCTGAATTACTGTCATGCTTGGTAGGCTTGTAAATTTCTAATAGCTTCATTTGGTCCAAGGGATGGAAAATTGGAAGGAAAGGAAGGTAAGGGAGAAGGAAGAGGAAAGGGAAGGGTATTTTCCTCATTTTGTTCAGTTTAGTAGGAAGAAAGGAGGGAAGAAGGGAAAGAGTTTTACTTGGTCTTTGTTGAAGGGGGGGAAGTGTCAAATAGGAGGGTAACCCTTTCATTCTAATACTTTGTGTACAACAACACGTACAAAAACCATTTCCATCGATTTAATTTAGATCACCAGTAATATAAACAAGCGCAACACTCTCCTCTATTTTCCTTCTATCTCCTTAAAAGTGGGTGATTAGAAATCCGTGTTCTTTTTTTCCTTTCTTTACTTCTCTTAAAATAAAGGTTTACAATGCAGTAAAGTCATTGTGTTAATACAACACTGTGATACTGTATGTGCATAACTTTTTTTCTTCTTTCTATCTCATGTTTCTTTCTCCACTCGCATTACGCATTTAAGATTTTATTGGAACATAATAAGTGTACGAGGATGTGCTATTCTCCCAACAGAACACAAAACTGCTTCTCTCTCTTTCTCTTTTATAGTTTGTGTCTCTCTCTCAAAATTATTACATGACAGGGCTATATAGTGTGGCCAATTACAAATTGTCACGTAACCAAATGTTTGAAATTTTTGATTGCATAATATCTTGTGATTGGTTGGGACAATGTAGTCCCGGACCATGTCCTCTTTCTCTTTCATTTTTTTTCTTGTCTAGTCCGGGCTGGCTCTCTCTCCCTTTTTGTTCCCTTTCTTCACTCCTTAATATATAGATATATATATATAGGGTTAAATTCATAAAACCCCCCTCTACTATCAAAAATTCTCATAAAATTCCCTGAATTTTTTAAAATCCCCATCTACTATCAATTTCTGTCATATAAGGACAAAATTAAACGGCTACATCAATTTGATAACGAAATTACTGAAATATCCTTCCTTTATTTAATAAAATAAATTCATAAAAAAAGGTTATTTATAAATGACGGATGTACCCTTTACGAAGGAGCAATTTGAGAAAATTAGAAAGTAAAGGGGGTTTATTGATTTGGTTAAAATCATAAAACCCCCCTCTTGTATAAAAAATTCTCATAAAACCCTTCTTTACTATAAAAAATTCTCATAAAATCCCCCTTACTATTAGGGTATTTTAGTCCTTTTAATTTCAACAGATGCGTTAAGGGTAATTTAGTCATTTACACACCACTTAACAGCTCACGTGAGATGCACGTGCGGCTTCTCCATTAAATTTAACAGAAAACTAATGGGAGGGAGCAAATTGATTGATTTTTTAGTATAGGGGAGTTTTATAAGAATTTTTGATAATAGAGGGGAGTTTTATGAATTTAACCCATATATATATATATAAGTTAATTTAACTAGCTTGGTAATTACCGACCACTATTGTGATGACAGACATTTTATTAGCAGATATTTGCCACTGGAACTTATGGTGGCAGTTTTTATCTCTTTTGGCAGTAGATATATCTAGTTTCAACATTCTAAGTTTTTTAGGTTAAAATTTATCTCCTCTTCTATTACTTTTCTTTTTTCCTACTCAAGTTAGGGTTAAGGTTTGTCTCTATACTCTTTATTTCTTGTAGAGTACTAATTTATTATATCATCGTCAACACCATCTTTGCAGTTATCCCACATGGATGGGGCCTAACATCATCCTTGCTTTTGTCCCATAGATGACGTTTGCACATGAAATCTCTTTTTTTATTTCTTTCTATTGTACGTTGTCTTTTCTTAAATTTAATTTTTGTAAGTCATTTTTAATTACTTTATCGCATGTAAAAGTACGTTTTTATTTTATGTTTGACTGAAAAAATTATGAATTTGCAATCCTATTAGTTTTAGAGTTGATGACTTGTCTTTACAGTTAAGATTTTTCTTTTTCTAAATTAGAATTTGAATGGTTTGTGTAATGCAACTTATTCTATATAAATCTTTTTTTTCGAAATCCTTACCTCAAATAACCATGAAAAACCTAATTTATGGTTTAACCTAATATATGAATTTTCTTTTATGGTTTATCCTTACCTCAAAAAATTGCACCTTGTGCAAATTTTTTGACATTAGTTGATGAAATACGATATAATGAATTTCGCAAGTTAGACTCCCAGCTTTGGAGGAATTGAAGATTAATGACTTGAAAAGTCTCACAGCAATATGGGACAATGAATTATTCCTAGGTTTGAAAGGAGAAAAAGATTCTTTTCAGTGATTGAGGAACATTAATGTGTGAAAATGTTAGAAACTAGTGAATGTAATTCCACCCAATGTACTCCCATTGTTACAAGACCTTGAAATTCTTGAAGTTTCAATGGTATCTAGAGTTGAAGTAATTGCTACTAAAGAAGGCGGTGATGAGATCGCTGTGTTCCCTCGATTAAAGACTATGAGACTTGAAAGCATGCCAAACCTCAAAAAATTCTGCTAGACTAGAAGAGGAGGAAAAAATAAGGTACTGGAGGAAGTGTGACTTTTGTCGAGCACTTGCGTAGGCCTTCTTGGGGTGACAACGATGTTCAAACCCAAGACCTACTACTGAGCAAGCTCTGATACCATGTTGATAACCAATGGTGGGTACCTTCTAATGTAACATAAATTCTAATATAAATTCAATAGAGCAAAAGAAAATTCTAATATAAATTCAAGAAAAGGAAAATTCATTACTTTCTAATGTTGCTAGGTGAAGACCCAGCATATTTTCATTTTCTTTTTTATTCTCCTTCTTTCTTCTCTCTTTCCCTAACTGTCTCTATATCTCTCATTTATTTTTCTCTCTCTCTTAATCTCATTTCTTTTTCTTCCTCGTGTTCTTACTCTGTGAGTCTTTATTGTTTCATCTCCCTTGTTTATTTTGCTTAGGTGTCACTGCATTGTAATATTGAAAGAATTTTATCCTAAAGGTTTCAGGACCAAGAAGGTTGAATGTGGAAAACAACAATAATATCATACGTGTTGTTTTTAGTCGTCGGATAAATTCTATAGCTATTAGAAAAAAAAAAAAACTCTATTTTTACTTGATTGCAGTCATTTGGTAAAATAGGATGATTATTAAAAAAATAGTTATAGTGGAAAACAACTTATATTTCATCATGACATTAAATTTACCACTTCTTAATTCACAACTAAACTATCATTTCCTCTTTTCTATTTTCTTTTTCTTCTCATATCATTCTTTCCATCACTATTTCCTTAGGTTGCATATCTCTCTCTACTTGGACCGTCTTCTACACACACACACTAAGTTTAATATAATAAAGAAAAACATATTACAATTAATTTATAAATTTTCAAATTTTGATTTCATAGTACCATTTCAGCTTTCCCAAATGAAAATTTCTAGCTTTGTCTCTCTTGTTGTCGTGGCAGTATCAAACATGTGACCGATCCTAAATATATATATTTTCCTAGATGGACAGGGGGGGTTAAAACACGTCAGGGACAAATCTGGAACAAAATAAGAAAAACATGTTTAAACAAAATTAAGATACTGAGTGTAATTTTGTAATGATGTTTTTTTCTTTAAAAAAAAATGGTCATGTACAATTTTAAACAATAATTTTAATTAACAAAAAACAATATAAAGCTTTAGAAAACAAAAACAATATACATATAACTCTAATCTCTAAATTAGTAATTAAATTAATAATGTGGATAAAATGAACAAAAATAAATTTTTTGTATACACAAGAATATATTATAAATTATATTATTGTTGTATTCTAGGAAACACGGACGCAGATACGATACGACACAGATATTACAAAAATACTTCAATTTATCATCAAATTAACAATTAAGAACCAAACAAACTTGTAAACAAAAATAGGTGAATAGATTAAAATAGATTAAAGAACCAGACTTATTTAGTCCTCTACATATATTTAGCTTAGATTTTTAATCATAACTTAATCGCCTATAATTTTTTTCAAAATATTTGAATATACATCACTGCTACGAAGTATCCAGCATGTATTCGAGAAGTGACCAAAAAAATGTCTAAACACTTCTATAAAGTGTTTGACACATGTTTGAGGAGTGTCCAAATTAATGTCTGACAGTGGAACAACACCCTCGGTGAGATGTCCATACTTTCTAGGTTGTATTCTAGCCAAAACCATATCTTATTTTTTTTGCAATTTGTGGTATCATTGTGGTACCTCATAGCATCTGAACCATTACTTTCTAATAAGCTTAACAACAATATGGGGCAACCAATTATCTTGTGATGTAATGAATTTCGCAGGTTAGATTCCCAGCTTTGGAGGAATTGAAAGTTAAAGAATTGAAATGCCTCACAGTTATATGGGACAACCAATTATTCCTTGAATCTGGAGCACAAGATTCCTTTCGGTAGCTAAGGCTTGTCAATGTTCAAGACTGTGAGAAACTAGTGAATGCAATTCCACCCAATGCTTTCCAAATATTACAGAAGGTTGAAAGTCTCGAAGTTGTATCATGTGATTTAGTGGTTTCTGGAGTTGAATTCGCTGCTATTGAAGGAGGCAGTGATGAGATCCTCATGTTCCCCCAATTAAAGAAGTTGAAATTTGAAGAAGTGCCAAAGCTAAGTAGTTTCTACTCCTCCAGAAGAGGAGAACAAAAGATAGTGGAGGAAAGTAATATTTCCCAACCACAAGGTACATACGCACTTGTGTCCTTAATTAATCCTAATTAATCATTGGGTGCGCTCAAACAACTGAAATTATTTATGGATTTCAATTCAAATAGATTTCCACTGAACATACCTTGTGTTTTGGTGGCTTTGTGTTATTTCATCCACTGAGATTTCATTATTAATAATATTTGCATATCTATTTACATCCATCTATTTATATAGATGAGCCTAGCTCAAAAGTCAAAACCAAAGCATCAAATGAATTACACTAGCTATGAGGGGGAGGGTTGTCTTTTGCCAACAACCTAATATACTGTTATATATACAATTTGAGAAGAATTAATTTTATTTTATATGTAGAACATGAAATGGAATTAGAAGGTAGTTAACAAATTAGGGGGTAGTTATTAATTATTGCTTGGTTTTCTATACTTTTGAAGTATCAAAATGAATGAATATACATGTTATATCGACGTACAAATTGGTGTGTGATGGAAGCATGTTTGAAGTTATTTGGCTCGGCCATCTCCTTCAGCAAAGTAAGACTCCTAGAGGTGACCGCAACATGGTGAATAGTTGTAGGCAACTAGTTTGAGGTTGTTGAAGAAGGCCGTCTGGAATCATGTTACTTCAACAACCTCAAACTACTGTAATGCCATTCAAAGAAAGGCAATAATAGTCATGTTTTAATTCAGGGACTTCAATCGGTGGATAATGACGATAAAGGAACAAGTACGTAGTTGATAAATAAAAAGTGGAGAGAAACCATAACGTACGAAGATGATATTCAGTAACAAAAATATAAATGCTACCGTAATTTTTACAAAGAATTTTCTATTAGCATTCATATTATACTCATATAAGAACATATGCGTCCTTTTGTGATTTATTTTTTGTTATGTTGAATTTTAAAAGAAATATTAATGTATTACTGTTTAATTTCCATTCCTTATTTTCCTAACTATGAATTTGTTTTTGTGTGTGTGTTTAAGGCAAGTAAGCAATGCAAACACCCATTTTGCCCCCACTTGAGACTTGAATTTTACTTTAATTTTGACTAATGCTTTGCTCCATTAATAAATAGTATGCTTTGCAATTATATAATAATTGTGAGTTGGGCCTTTTGGTATAAAGAGTACTTCATTACCAGGTGCATCAATTAGCAAATCTCAGAAATACGGAGATGGTGGTGGATCCAGTCTAATGGGTTGTCTATTACAATTCTAATGTACAACAGCTTTACCTTGGACTCTGTTGGAACAAAGCAAATGACTCGAACACCACTCAATTTCCACCTTTTTTTTTTATATTATTTTTTGCTTTTTTAGTATATATAAATTAATACTAGCAGAGGAAAATGAACTCAAGCTTATATGAGCTTTAGTTCATTTCTAGATTAGACTATTGGTGCAATGGGGTTCAATTCCCAATGGCAAGTTTGATATTTAACTTGTCTTCAACTTTTTCAATTCTCACAGCAATTGCAACTCTGCTAGATTTAGCCAACCGTTTACTTGAGTCAAGTAAGAGCATTTTTGGCTTGCAATGGCTTGGCCCAAATTGGTGGACGAGTCCTTGCTTGGCCGAACGGTTGCCTAAGTCTAGCCATCCGTTTGGTCAAGTTAAAGCAATAAAAATAATTTTTTTTTTTTAAATTCTCTCTCGTTCTTTCTGCATATATATATATAATTACATATTTTTTGTGCTTTCTTTACTTAAATTTCTATAACTTTTACTATAAATTTAATTTTTTGATGAAATCATTTCTTTTACAAAGAGAATTCCGCGAGCATCAATTTGAGTACCACTTAGGTGTTTGATAAAACTGAAAATTAAATATAAGACTGAATTTTATGTTCTGAGGTTTTTTAAGTGGCAATTAAAAAAAGAATATTTTTGAGCATTCACATTCAGTGATAAGTGATATCATTGCCACTTAAAATTTTATCTTATTTTAAGTGACGTTTACCATTTTCAGTAATATTCAAATTGTATTATCAAACACACTTAATTGCATAGGCGCTTAATCCGTTCAGAAATAAGCGTTCAATTGAGTTATCAAACACCACATTCGGCTGTGTTGTGACTTAAATAAAAAAAATATTAAAATATTATTATTTTTGACCTAGCG